>CAMZMU010000042.1:55917012-56442597 GCA_947311845.1 Poa pratensis
TGCTTAGGATTCTTTTTACTCCTTACCTGGTATCGCTCCAACTCTGAGTCACCTTACCTCAATTTGATTCAAAAAGGTTCCGTTATCTCATCTGTCGTTTTCAAAATTAGGTGGACACGTTGGGTGGGCCGTTCCTAAATCTGTTAACCTGTTACTCCAGTCTCACGAGTTACAAATAGGCGCGGAGTAGGAACCACGAGATCTTAAAGGCTGGGATCCATCTTCTAGTTATGTATCAGGTTGTCGATTCAGAGTCTCCAACTCCTTTTGCCGAGGACCGATGCAACTCCAAATTCTTCAAGACCCGGTTAAAACCCCAGAGAATGGAGGAGCCCGAGGTCTTGAACCGAAGGTCCCGGATTGTGCTATGATTCTGGTATGTTGAATTGTGTGGGTTGTTACCCAGGTGATCGTTATGACCATTTATGATTCTCGGCACTGAAGCTGACCTTTAACCCATGTCCTTTATGTGGTCTGTGAGTAATGTTCAACCATTCCCGACACCTCAGCTGGCTATGTGACTTTAGCTCTCCTTAGCCTTGCTTTAGTTTCTATGTTGGAACCATCGGGGTTACGACCAGGATTCTCCTAGCGAGTCTCCCAACTATGTGCGTGACTCTGCTGCATCTCTCCTTTCTGGGCATGGTTATCACATTGAGTAATAACCGTGCATCTTCAACATCTTAGGATTCTCCTGAACATGTTTGTAACTCTTGATCTTCTCTCCGACCCGTGTCTTCCGTTGACCGTCATGTTTCTATCGTGCATGGTGTATTCCGATGCAAGTTATTCTTGTGGTTCGTCAAGACATTCCACTTCGGGGTGTTAGGAGAAACAAGCTCCAGTACCTCGTCCACTTCTCGGACCAGGTCAAAGTATTGTAATCTGTAGAATAAGGGCCTTGTTCTAGCTTTGTTCTGCTCTCCGCCTGAGAGTGTCACACTCTTGATATCAGGGTATCGATCTATGTATCATGAACCTCTTGATGAAAGTGATGTTCTTACACTTTGTTACTCTCCGTTCTCCGATGTGACTTGTTACTCCAGAATGATAAGACGTGAGCATGAGGTGGCTATCGAATATCCTCAGCAATTCTTACTGCGTCGAACTCCAAGGACACTCATTGCCTTCTGAGCATGATTGGTTAGCCGATCAAGAAGATGAATTTGACTGTGGTTACCAAGTTCGTTTTTCTGGTGCCCTTCCTGGGTCAAAGAGCTAGGTTCATGCCGAAGCTCCCAAAGACCACCTCGTTTGCCTTGAAAGGCATGATTCTCCCTCGAACTCAGAACATACCGGTGGATCGTGATATTCTGGAGGTCTTCGCAGAAGTATCGCCAGTTGTCACCTGACCGTGATGTTGAGCTTATGAGTAAGCGGGTTCTCTGAACAACTCCTTTCCTCCAAGAAAAATCGTGCTGGATGTCCTGAATATTCGGTTGAGCTTGAACAACTTGAGAGTTAAAAAAAAAGCTCTATCTGATATAGTCCATTCTAAATGGGATGTCTAGTGTTACGTGTCGAAGCAAGGTGGTATCTCCTTGTGGATGCACCCTACAAATCTTTGATTTGATAGGGCTATCGTCAAATCAAACTCAGGCTAACTACTGAATGTTAGTCTGACCATACTAAGCCCTTCATGCAACATATGAGTCTATCATCTTGGAGTATCTGGATAAGTTGTGCTGTGAGCCCATACAACTACATTCTTATATTCCTCCATGTTTGAGGAGATTCATATTGGATAGTGGGCGTTAGCATTGGAAACTTGTTAGAACAACTTTGTGTCGTCATAAAGGTATGTGTTACCTCCATTCCTTCAAAATTCGTCTATGCCTCCACGCCACTAATTGAATTGTTTAAGAAGAGAAGAAGTCCAAGAACTTCAATGCCTTCTTTGATGTTCCCCAATAAGGACTCAATTTTGCCCCGTTGCAAGTAATTCAGGTAGGTGCAGATTGTCTTCTGACAGTTGCTAATACGTGAGTTCCGCAATCTCGTTCCTCCTTTGGAGTTAGACATTCTAGTCTAGCTCTTGGGTTCTAGCAAATGTAATCCGTTGGTATCCATTGCAAAGGCTTCCTATTCCTACATGTTAGTCTGAAGTATCTCTAGACCTAGCCATGTCTGAATCGCAATTAGAAACGATGGTTGATGGTCGTCAAGAAGCTTGTCTTTGAAGTTTAGAAAATCAAGAAGTGTTCCCAATACTAACGTTCTCGGAGTTTTAAAGTTCTCTCAGTCCATCTCCCTGATCCTTCCCCTGTGATCTGAAAAGTTCCTTTGCGAGGAAGGTCCTACGCAAGTTGTCTGGTAGAAGTTACCTCTTCATCTGTTGAATCTTGTTATAATATTTCTCCCTCAGAGACTTAAAGCCTTGTGCAAAGTTCGTATTCTCAATCTTTGAGAAACAATTGTCTACCATCCAAAAACCTCTTATCATCCTTCGGTTACCTCCACGTGTCACCAAATCGTCAAATCAAGAGCTGATCGAAGTCTCTTCCAGAGTTGACTAGGGGGTAACAAATCGTCGCATCTTCGTGAAGACCATTCCTTTCATAGTCGTTCCCTCTCCTATGGTGTACTTGATAGTGACCCTCGAAGTGAAGCTGATGAAGATCTCCATGATGCGCTAAATCATTCTACACTGAGAAGATCGTTGAAGACCGCCGTAACTTTTTCCCTCTTTCCTACTCTTAGAACTCGGGACGAGATTCCTATAAGGGGGTAGAATTGTAACAGCCCCAAGTTTTGAACCTAAAATGTGAACCAAATTTTCACTTTTGCATTTCATTCCTGCATCATGGCATCCATTTTAATTTGCTAAACACAGAAAACAAATGGTTTGGCACCACTTAAAAACCAATGCCAAACTTGCCTCAATAAAATCTCAAATCATGAAAGCACTCAAACTTGCAAAACAAAAATATCTTCACATCTGATATTTGTCAAGGAAGTTCCAAGAGTTCAGAATTAATATTTTGCACTTGCTTCAAAATTCTAAAGGAATATCATTTTGGAAATTAGCAAAAATTACCATAATGAAACACTATGAACAAAAGTTGGTCAGAACATCTTATTTTTAAACCCCAAATTTTGTGGAGCTCTACATATAAGGGAGAGGCTACTTGAATTTTCTCATAATTTCTAAAATGCTTTAGTGCCTCAATAAAATACTTGAAGTGCTACTGGTTTAAAAACAGAAACAGAAAAAGGACTTATTTGTAAACTGGAAAAGAAGTACAGGGGGGTTTTCGCCAAAATGGGCATCGTCTCTGTAGCGACGTGCGACGCCGCCACCTGCCGCCGTGTTCCTCGCGCCGCGGTCGAGCATCCACGCCGGGGCCCCCCTCCTCTACGTTCCTCTGCGAGGAGTTAAGTAGAGCACCACCCCCTCCCCCGCTCTCCATGCCCCCAGATATTTTCTCCTCTCCGTTTCCTCTCCATGGCCGTGACCTAGCCGGAGCTTCGCCGTCGCTGCCGTCGATTGAAGCCACCCCAGCAGATCGACGACCACCACCAGCTCCGCCGTGATCTCTGGTGGCTCTAGGTTAATAGTGCCAGAAACAATGCTTGTACGTCACACGTCAGTTGGGAACCCCAAGAGGAAGGTATGATGAGTGCAGCAGTAAGTTTTCCCTCAGTATGAAACCAAGGTTTAATCCAGTAGGAGGACGAGGTTTGCTTCGAAGGTGTTGGTGAAGGAGTGTAGTGCGGCGCAACACCAGGGATTCCGGTGCCAACGTGGAACCTGCACAACACAATCAAATTACTTTGCCCCAACTTAACAGTGAGGTTGTCAATCTCACCGGCTTGCTGAAAACAAAGGGTTAAACGTATCGAATGGAAATGATGTTTGTTTGCATAAAACAGTAGAGAACAATGATTGCAGTAGATTGTATTTCAGATGTAAAAGAATGGACCGGGGTCCACAGTTCACTAGTGGTGTCTCTCCAATAAGATAACTAACATGCTGGGTAAACAAATTACAGCTGGGCAATTGACAATTGATAAGTGCATATAACATGCATGTGTGAGCTGTGGTGTCTACTATGAGATTCATTTGGGCATTACGACAAAGTACATAGACCGCTATCCAGCATGCATCTATGCCTAAATAGTCCACTTTCCGGTTAACATCCGTACCCCTTCCAGTATTAAGTTGCAAGCAACAGACAATTGCATTAAGTAATGTGCGTAATGTAAACAATACATTCATCCTTGAATAAAGCATTGCTGTTTTACCCCTAGTGGCAACAACACATCTACAACCTTAGAACTTGCTGTCACTATCCCAGGTTAAATAGAGGTTGAACCCAACTATCATGCATAAATACCCCCTCTTGGAGTTACAAGTATTCACGTGGCCAAGGCTTCAACAAGTAACGGAGAGCATGCAAGATCACAAATGACATAGACATGATAATATAATATTCAGCTCCACATAGGTATCAATATAAGTCAGATCCCAGCAAACACAACATGTAGCATTACAATAAGATGATCTTGATCATGATAGGCAGCTCACAAGATCTAAACATGATGGCACAAGTGGAGAAGACAACCATCTAGCTACTGCTATGGACCCATAGTCCAAGGATGAACTACTCACGCATCACTCCGGAGGCGGGCATGGCGATGTAGAGCCCTCCGGTGATGATTCCCCTCTCCGGCAGGGTGCCGGGAAGAGCTTCAGAACCCCCCGAGTTAGGGTTGACGACGGCGGCGGCAGCGAATATGTTCTGGATGAAAGGCTCGGTGTTTTAGGGTTTTCGCGTCTCGGGGAATAAATAGGCGAAGGGGCGATGTCGGCGGACCCCCGAGGGGCCCAAACCACCGGGGCGCGGCTGGGCCCACTGCCGCGCCAGGTGGTTTGGCCACCTCGTGGCTCTCTTCGTCTCTCCTTCGGACTCCGTGTACGTGCTGGAAAAATAGGGACTGGCCTTTTGTTTCGTGCAATTCCGAGAATATTTCCAGAAGTAACTTTCTGAAACCAAAAACAGCAGAAAACAGGGAACTGGCACTGTGGCATCTTGTTAATAGGTTAGTCCCAGAAAATGCATAAAAGTGATACGAAGTGTATATAAAACATGTAGCAAATGGTATAATATAAGCATGGAACAGCAGAAATTATGGATACGTTGGAGACGTATCAAGCATCCCCAAGCTTAGTTCTACTCGTCCTCGAGTAGGTAAAACGATAACAACAAATAATTTCTGAGGAGACATGCTTTCACACAATCTTGATCAATATATTGCAAGGCTCATGTCATGAATGAAGTGACTCAAAGCAATGATCTATAGTTTGCTAACAAATAGATAAAGAGTAAACAATGAATCATATAAGCAAAAACTTTTCATGAATAGTACTTTCAAGACAAGCATCAAAAAGTTTTGCATAAGAGGTAACTCATAAAGCAATAGATTCAAAGTAAAAGGCATTGAAGCAACACAAAGGATGATTAAGTTTCAGCATTTGCTTTCAACTTGTAACATGTATATCTCATGGATAGTTGTCAACATAAAGCAATATAACAAGTGCAATAAGTAAATATGTAAGAATCAATGCACACAAAGTTGACACAAGTGTTTGCTTCTAAGATAGAAAGGAGTAGGTAAACTGACTCAACATAAAGTAAAAGATAGGCCCTTCGCAGAGGGAAGCAGGGATTAAATCATGTGCTAGAGCTTTTTAAGTTTTCGAAAGCATATAGAGAGCACAAAATAAGTATTTGAGAGGTGTTTGTTGTTGTCAACGAATGGTAGTGGGCACTCTAACCCCCTTGTCAACCAGACTTTCAAAGAGCGGCTCCCATGAAGGACGTTATCTCTACCAGCAAGGTAGATCATCCCTCTTCTCTTTTGTTTACACATGTATTTTAGTTTCTTTATAGATGACACTCCTCCCAACCTTTTGCTTACACAAGCCATGGCTAACCGAATCCTCGGGTGCCTTCCAACATTCACATACCATGGAGGAGTGTCTATTGCAAAATTAAGTTGCTTACTGATAAATCAGGGCAAAACATGTGAAGAGAATTATTAATGAAAGTTGTAATTAATTGGGGCTGGGCACCCCGTTGCCAGCTCTTTTTGCAAATTATTGGATAAGCGGATGTATATGCCACTAGTCCAGGTGAAAGTCTGTCAGAAGTAAATGACAAGATTGAAAGATAAAACACCACATACTTCCTCATGAGCTATAAAACATTGACACAAATAAGGAGTAATAAAGTTTTGAATAGTTTAAAGGTAGCACATGAAATATTTACTTGGAATGGCAGGAAATACCACATAGTAGGTAGGTATGGTGGACACAAATGGCATGGGTTTTGGCTCAAGTTTTGGATGCACGAGAAGCATTCCCTCTCAGTACAGAGTTTAGGCTAGCAAGGTTGTTTGAAGCAAACACAAGTATAAACCGGTACAGCAAGAATCACATAAAAACATATTGCAAGTATTATAAGACTCTACACTGTCTTCCTTGTTGCTCAAACATTTTACCAGAAAATATCTAGACCTTAGAGAGAACAAATATGCATCCCAAGTCTCAACAAGCTCTACGGTAGTTCTCCACTACTAGGCTTTAACTACATGATGCAAGAGCTTAAACATGATCTACTTGAGAGCTCAAAACAATTGCAAAGCATCAAATCAAAACAAGACAATGATCTACAAGAATGCATATGTCTTTTCCAATACCAACTACTACATGTAGCATTTTCTTTCTTCCAAACAAACACCAATAATTTATTTAAACATAAACTCTCCAAATGATAATATAATGCAGCAAGAGAGTATTTATAAACAAGTGCTAACAGCTCGAAGAGATGCATGAAAAACAGGAGCTAAAAGCACTGCAGTAGCTAGTTAAGAATACTCAACAAATATAAGTGAAGAACATGAGTATTCACATGAAAAAGCGGAGCGTGTCTCTCTCCCACACAAGGATTGCTAGGATCCGAATTTATTCAAACAAAAACAAAAATAAAAACACACAGACGCTCCAAGTAAAGCGCATAAGATGTGAAAGAATTAAAATATAGTTTCACTAGAGATGACCTGATAAGTTTGTTGATGAAGAAGGGGATGCCTTGGGCATCCCCAAGCTTAGACGCTTGAGTCTCTCTGAATATGGTTGGGATGAACCACGGGGGCATCCCCAAGCTTAGGCTTTTCACTCTTCTTGATCACATAATATCACCCTTCTCGCTTGATCCTTGAAAACTTCCTTCACACCAAACTCAAGACAGTTCTCATTAGAGGGTTAGTGCATAATCAAAAATTCTCATATTCTGTAATGATACAATCAATCCCAAAGCTTCTGGACATTAGCTACAGCCACCAATGCTTTGTGGAGCAAAGAAATCCACACAAACACAGTAAAAGAGCGAATGCAAAACAAAAGGCAGAATCTGTCAAAAACAGAACAGTCTGGAATGACGAATTTTTTCGAGGCACTTAAGTTGCTCAGATGGATCTGGCCTAAAATAATGAAAGTTGCGTACATATCTCAGGAATATGCGTGATTTTTCTCAGAATTTTTTGAATTTTCTACAGGGAGATAAGCTCAAATCCGTGACAGCTAAAAATCTGTCACTGCGCAGAAATCCAAATCTTGCATCAACTTTCAATATAGAACTTTACTTGGCACAACATTGCGATAAAATAAAGATACAAAGGAGTTGCTACAGAAGTAACAAAACTCCTTGACTCAAAGAAAACAAAAATAACAGCAAATAAAAACGATGGGTTGTCTCCCATAAGCGCTTTTCTTTAACGCCTTTCAGCTAGGCGCAGAAAGTGAAAATCAAGTGTTGTCAAGAGAAGAAGCATCAACATCATAACTTGCTCTAACAATAGAGTCAAAAGGTAACTTCATTCTCTTCCTAGGGAAGTGTTCCATACCTTTCTTGAGAGGAAATTGGTACCTTATATTACCTTCTTTCATATCAATGATGGCACCAACAGTTCGAAGAAAAGGTCTTCCCAAAACAATAGGACAAGATGCATTGCATTCAATATCCATAACAATAAAATCAACGGGGACAAGGTTATTTTTACTGTAATAAAAACATCATTAACTCGCCCCAAAGGTTTCTTCATAGCATTATCAGCGAGAAAAACATCCAAATAACAATGTTCCAAAGGTGGCAAATCAAGAATATCATAAAGCTTCTTGGGCAAAACTGAAACACTTGCACCAAGATCACACAAGGCATTGCAATAAAAATCATTCACCTTTACCTTAATGATGGGTTCCCAACCATCTTCTAATTTCCTAGGAATAGAAGCTTTAAGTTTCAACTTCTCCTCCCTAGCTTGCAAAAGAGCATTTGTAATATGCTTTGTAAAAGCCAAATTAATAGTGCTAGCATTGGGACTTCTAGCTAATTTTTGCAAGAACATAATAACTTCAGAGATGTTACAATCATCAAAATCAAAATCATTATTGTCAATGGTGGTGGAACCATTGTCTCCAATAGTTTGAAAAATTTCAGCACTTTTATCAGAAAAAGTTTCAGCAGTTTTAGGCAATTTCAAACGCTTTGCAGAAGTAGTAGAGACATTACAACACCAATAACATTACCATCAATAGTAGGAGGTTTACTAGCATGTGAAACATTAGCATTACTAGTGGTGGTGATAGTACAAACTCTAACTATACTATTCTCTTTTTCAAGTTCTTCCTCTTTTTCCCACCTAGCATGCAATTCAGCCAACATCCTAATATTATTATCAATTCGAACTTGGATGGCATTTGCTGTAGCAAATGACTTAATATCTTTAACTTCATTAGGCATAACTTTCAGTTTTAGAATTTCAACATCATGAGCAAGACTATCAACTTTAGAGACAAGATCATCAATTTTTTCAAACTTTTCCTCAACAGTTTTATTGAAAGCTTTTTGTGTGCTAATAAATTCTTTAAGCATAGCTTCAAGATCAGAGGACACACTTCTATTGTTGCTGTAGGAATTACCATAAGAATTGCCATAACCATTTGAAGGATAAGGCTTATAATTGTTGCTACCAAAATTATTCCTATAAGCATTGTTGTTGAAGTTGTTGTTTTTAATGAAGTTTACATCAACATGCTCTTCTTGAGCAACCAATGAAGCTAAAGGAACATTATTAGGATCAACATGAGATCTACCATTCACAAGCATAGACATAATAGCATCAATCTTATCACTCAAAGAGGAGGTTTCTTCAACAGAATTTACCTTCTTACCTTGAGGAGCTCTTTCGGTGTGCCATTCGGAATAGTTGATCATCATATCATCAAGTAGCTTTGTTGCTGCACCTAAAGTGATGGACATAAAGGTTCCTCCAGAGGCTGAATCCAATAAGTTCCTTGAGGAAAAATTTAATCCTGCATAAAAGGTTTGGATGATCATCCAAGTAGTCAGTCCATGAGTGGGACAATTCTTCACCAAAGATTTCATTCTTTCCCAAGCTTGAGCAACATGTTCATTATCAAGTTGTTTAAAATTCATAATGCTACTTCTCAAGGATATAATCTTAGCAGGAGGATAATATTTCCCTATGAAAGCATCTTTGCATTTTGTCCAAGAATTAATACTATTTCTAGGCAAAGAAAGCAACCATTCTTTAGCTCTTCCTCTCAAGGAGAAAGGAAAAAGTTTCAGTTTTATAATATCCCCATCCATATCCTTATACTTTTGCATTTCACAAAGTTCAACAAAGTTATTAAGATGGGCAGCAGCATCATCAGTACTAACACCAGAAAATTGCTCTTTCATAACAAGATTTAATAGAGCAGGTTTAATTTCATAAAATTCTGCTGTAGAAGCAGGTGGAGCAATAGGAGTGCATATGAAATCATTGTTGTTTGTGCTAGTGAAGTCACACAACTTAGTGTTCTCAGGAGTACTCATTTTGAAAAACAAAATCAAACTGAATTAAACAAGTAACTAATTTTTTTGTGTTTTTGATAAAGAGAGCAAACAAGACTAAATAAAAATAAACTAAGCAAGACAAATAACAAAGTAAAGAGATTGGGTGTGAGAGACTCCCCTTGCAGAAGCAATTCGTTTTCCCCGGCAACGGCGCCAGAAAACGTGTTGGTGGCTCTAGGTTAATAGTGCCAGAAACAATGCTTGTACGTCACACGTCAGTTGGGAACCCCAAGAGGAAGGTATGATGAGTGCAGCAGTAAGTTTTCCCTCAGTATGAAACCAAGGTTTAATCGAACCAGTAGGAAAACGAGGTTTGCTTCGAAGGTGTTGGTGAAGGAGTGTAGTGCGGCGCAACACCAGGGATTCCGGTGCCAACGTGGAACCTGCACAACACAATCAAATTACTTTGCCCCAACTTAACAGTGAGGTTGTCAATCTCACCGGCTTGCTGAAAACAAAGGGTTAAACGTATCGAATGGAAAATGATGTTTGTTTGCATAAAACAGTAGAGAACAATGATTGCAGTAGATTGTATTTCAGATGTAAAAGAATGGACCGGGGTCCACAGTTCACTAGTGGTGTCTCTCCAATAAGATAACTAACATGCTGGGTAAACAAATTACAGCTGGGCAATTGACAATTGATAAGTGCATATAACATGCATGTGTGAGCTGTGGTGTCTACTATGAGATTCATTTGGGCATTACGACAAAGTACATAGACCGCTATCCAGCATGCATCTATGCCTAAATAGTCCACTTTCCGGTTAACATCCGTACCCCTTCCAGTATTAAGTTGCAAGCAACAGACAATTGCATTAAGTAATGTGCGTAATGTAAACAATACATTCATCCTTGAATAAAGCATTGCTGTTTTACCCCTAGTGGCAACAACACATCTACAACCTTAGAACTTGCTGTCACTATCCCAGGTTAAATAGAGGTTGAACCCAACTATCATGCATAAATACCCCCTCTTGGAGTTACAAGTATTCACTGGCCAAGGCTTCAACAAGTAACGGAGAGCATGCAAGATCACAAATGACATAGACATGATAATATAATATTCAGCTCCACATAGGTATCAATATAAGTCAGATCCCAGCAAACACAACATGTAGCATTACAATAAGATGATCTTGATCATGATAGGCAGCTCACAAGATCTAAACATGATGGCACAAGTGGAGAAGACAACCATCTAGCTACTGCTATGGACCCATAGTCCAAGGATGAACTACTCACGCATCACTCCGGAGGCGGGCATGGCGATGTAGAGCCCTCCGGTGATGATTCCCCTCTCCGGCAGGGTGCCGGGAAGAGCTTCAGAACCCCCCGAGTTAGGGTTGACGACGGCGGCGGCAGCGAATATGTTCTGGATGAAAGGCTCGGTGTTTTAGGGTTTTCGCGTCTCGGGGAATAAATAGGCGAAGGGGCGATGTCGGCGGACCCCCGAGGGGCCCAAACCACCAGGCGCGGCTGGGCCCACTGCCGCGCCAGGTGGTTTGGCCACCTCGTGGCTCTCTTCGTCTCTCCTTCGGACTCCGTGTACGTGCTGGAAAAATAGGGACTGGCCTTTTGTTTCGTGCAATTCCGAGAATATTTCCAGAAGTAACTTTCTGAAACCAAAAACAGCAGAAAACAGGGAACTGGCACTGTGGCATCTTGTTAATAGGTTAGTCCCAGAAAATGCATAAAAGTGATACGAAGTGTATATAAAACATGTAGCAAATGGTATAATATAAGCATGGAACAGCAGAAATTATGGATACGTTGGAGACGTATCAATCTCCTCTCCCTCCTCGTAGAAGGAATCGACCGGAGAAGCTGGGAATCGCCGTCGCCGCCGCATCTTCTTCCTCTCCGGCCGCCGCCTGTCTGAGGAAGCTCAACGTCGCCTCGGACCACCTCTGCACCAACGGATCGTACTCACGCGTCGAGGGTGAGACAACGCATCTCCTAGACATGTTCGTGCCTCCCTTTTCATTGTAGATCCTCGTAGCCACCGTAGCCGTAGGTCGCGCCGCCGTGATGCTTGTCGTCGTTGTCTCCGGCGACCACATGTCTCGTAACGCCGCCAACCGCCTCCCCGTACGCGTGTACGTCGAATGCATTAGCTAGATCGTCCCCGCGCGAGCTCGTGCCATCGAGCCTGCGCACGATGCCGCGGTGATCACCGTCGCGAGCATGCCGGTCCTCGCCTTGCCGTGGTCAAATGGCAGGTGGGCCGCGTGGCTGCTGACTTGGCTCTAGGGCCACATGTCAGTGGGCAGCACCGCGTGGGTAAGGCCCTGCCCGGTGCAAAAACGTTTCAGCCGTTCTCTGCAAAATAAAAGAAATTGAAAACTGAAAACAGATCCAAATCTTTTCTTCTAAAATGCATAGTAAATTGAAAAATGAACCAAATTCGATGATTCAAATTTCTATGTGTAGATCTGGTTGTGCTCTATCTGTTAACCTCATTTTGGCATAAATGTTGTATTATAAATTTTGCACTTATTAAATAATTACAGAAAGTGATTAATAAAAGTGAAACTTTGAAAATTCATATCTTCTGCTCTGCCAATCCAAATTGAGCAAATAAGGTGTCAAAATGTTTGTCTTAACAAACTTCACACATCCATACCTTATTTGGACAGAATTGAATTAATTTTCCGCTCTGTTTAAATGGAATACTAAAAATGGCAGAAAAGAAATACTTTTTTGGAAAATCCATAACTTTTGAAATATTGATCCAAAAATTAAGTGTGATATAACAAAATGTTCAGCACTTAATATACTTCATGTTTCACCACTTTCCCAAGCATGAATAATTAAGTTTAATGTTTTTTAAAATGATTGGCTAAAATGGCAGCATTAAATCAAATATTAAAATACAATAACTTTTTATTGGTTAATCGGAAAAATGTGTTTAATATATCAAAATGTTCAGAATATTATGAACTAACCAGTAACATCATTTTCATGCATGTTTGCACACATTTGTAGTACTGCACTTTTTAGAAAGTAGGGAAAACATTAAATTAAAGGTGGGGTTTAATTGTTTTGGTTAATCAAAATATTCCTGGCACCCCATTTAACTTGTTAGTTAATTTCAGTGCATTGAAATGTCATGCCATCATGTGTTTGTGCATTGCATATGTGTTGCTTGAGTGATTATTGATTGTGTTCTCTCCGGTGTTTTTATGCATCGATAGATCAAGCAGTCGGGGTTCCACCACAATACCCTGACGAACCATATTACCAGCCCCCTGAACAAGGCAAGCGTAATCCCCCCTGAGCATGTCTCCTCCTATATTTCCGCAATTATTTTCCCCACTATAATATTGCATTCGGTTCCAAATGTCCTTTGCTTGGACTAGAGTATCCTACTAGTTGCATTAGAAATCTGTTGCCATTACCTGTATCCTTCCTAATATCCATAGGATCAAAGTGTTGGCCTGAGATAAGTATAATTGCTTTGTATATGCTTAGCCATGCTTAGTTTAAATGCTTAGATTGTCTGGTGGATGTTTCATTGTTGGAACAGTTGATGGAATGGCCGGATGTGATGGAAAATGGTGGTGACGGATAATAAATTGCTGAAAGGCGGGGATGAGAGGCCACGGGGAATGTGGTGGGTTGTCTCGTTCTCGCCGCCTAAGTGCGAGTTCTCGCCTTCGAGCCAAGACCGAGCGTGCTACCATGCGTGAGGCCTATGCAGTAGCAGGAACCCTCATAGACTAAATAACTCGGGCGGGGCTAGCCAGGGTCCTCTAGTTCGAGCTTCCATTTGCGTGTGCATGAAGATGGTGGCCAGGACTGAGATGAGGATGGTGGTGTTTAGGAAAATGAGTGGCAGCGGGCAGGGTGTTGGAGGCACTGAACCTGCCTACCGCCACTGATGATCCTGGGTTAGTCTCAAGCGAGGGAGAAGTCGACACCGCTCCCACCCAGTCGGCTTTCCACGGAAGAGGGCTAATGATCAGGCAATGGGCCGGACGGTACGCGTGGATAAGGGAGCTGGGAGGGCCCTCGGGAGCCTAGCCTCTTTCACATTGTACACCCCTGCAGGGTTAAATCTTTTCGAAAAGCCGTGTCCACGGTTATGGACGACTTGGTGCCGGATTCAGAGACCATAGAAAACTTTAACGGAATGACTAAAACGTGAGTACTAAAGGTACTACCAAGAATGCAAGGTTGACTTCCTCGAGGGTGATTCGGGGAGGTGCCTTCGTAGACAGGTGAAGTGATTGATGGTGGTTGTTGACGAAGTTGATCAAAAGAAAAAAGTTTACTTCGTATCCCCTTTTGAAAATATTCTGATTAGTCGATACCAGATGTCTTTATAAAGAAAACCAGCTTTACGCAAAACAGCCATAAAACCTTTGAAAGCCAATCATTGAGCTAGTAGCTCTAGTAATCTTGCAGAGTTCGTCGAACTCAACGTTGTTTATTTGATTTCAGTGGAGGACTTCACCAACACCGAAGGTGGGTTCTATGTGGACGTCGACGAGTAGTCTGGGGTTCCCAGGTGGCAGCTTGGGACATCCCGGAACAGCTGGCGCTGGAATGTTTATCTATAGGCCTCTTAGGCCATAATTTGGATCTTGTTGTTTACAACAACTTATTTCGCTTCCGCATGATGTACTGTTGGGTCTGTGACCTCTGGTTTTAATATTTGCTATCTTTCTCTATTATAAGAGTTGAACTATAATGATTTGAGTCGTAGAGTCTGTGATGTGCCAGTTGTTCCACAAGTCTTGATCTCTCTATTATGCATTGATAGTTGTGCCTGTGTTAGGGCATCAATCGGGGTGTTGCGTTGCCGATGATCAATTCCGAGCAACGCCTGCCAAAGGTTTTGGCCGGGGAGTGGTAAACCCGTAACCTCCGGTTGTATCGCCTAACCGGTGACACACATCATCACTGTATAGTTCCGCGGTCGGGGCGCTACACAGGCTTATCATTGTCTAACAATAATATTCCATCCGATAACCATTCTGGTTTCGGGTGAGTCCTACTACATCTTCATGGTTCAGCTGCTGGCTCGACTGAAGTTACTACATCACATGTAGAAGCTTCCGTATCAGTCAAAGTGAGAAACTCCGGAACCTCTTCCGATGCGCCACTCTGACCTGAAGACGAAGATTCACAATCTCGTCGAGCTGCACTGTCCTCCCACTCATGTTTTTGCAAGAAACTCTTTCTCGTAAAACACACATTGTTCCTGACAAACATTTTGCCTTACGTGCGGTAGCCGAGGAATACCAAAACGTTTTTGGCATAACCAACGAAGAAACAAAACATATCCGTTTTAGGATCGAGCTAATAGTAAACTCCTTTACATATGCATCGCATCCCCGTGCCATATCTCATATGGTGTCGTTCAAACGGATTTAGATGGCGCTCTTTTCAGTGTGTAAGCGACAGTCTCTAAAGCACAACTACAAAAGATAATGGCAGATTAATAACATCATCGATCTCACCATGTCAAAATAGGCTCGATCACGTCTCTCGGACACATCATACACCTATGGTGTTCCGGGTGACGTAAGTTGTGGAACAATTCCGCAACCTTTCAGATGTTCGCTAAACTTGTAACTCAAATACTTATCTCCGTGATCCAATCATAGAGATTTTATTTTCTTGTTACAATGATTTCCACTTCATGCTGAAATTATTGAACTTTTCAAAAGTTTCAGTCTTATGTATCGTTTGAACATATACTCATATATCTATTCAAAACATCCGAGAAGGATATGAAGTAAAAGAATCTACTGCCCACGGTTACACTTCTGTGCCACATACATCACATGTATGATCTCCAACAAGTTAACCGTTTGTTCAACATTGCCTATGAACGACGTCTTTAGTCATTTCCTTTTGAAATGATTCACAAGCGTCAAATGATTCATAATCAAATGACTCCAGAAATTCCATCACTATGGAGTCTCTTCATGTGATTCTTTCCAATATGACTTAGACGGCAGTACCACAAAATGTGGAATTCTAATCATGAATCTTACGACGTTTAGCGCCAGTGTTATAGATGTATTTTGTTACTTGTCAAGATTTCACCAAATCCTGAATGTATGACGACGACCGTAGCAACTATTGCTTTGTTCTTGTCACACACCATAACATCCTTTGTTGGTCTCTTAGGCCATTGTATTTCTTGCATCGAGTTGCAAACAAGAGCAACCGACCTGGTATCCTTGTGATCAACAATTGGTCACTATACCCAAGAAGTACGTTGTTTGACCAACAAACAATACATCAATAACATGTATAACAATTATACCTGAGCTGGACATTTCCAGACTTTTATTTTACTGCCAGATTCTTTCTGTAGTTCCTCTTCCGGTTTCCCCGTGTCTGAAAGTTTTACCATCATCAAATGATTGGCGTTCTTCTAGATTCCACTCTTAACAGTCTTTTAAGCATAGTGATCAAATCACCCATACTGTTTTCCATCTCAGTCATGAACAATTCATGAGAATGCTACTATTGCACGGAGGGAGGGAAAACAAGAATACTATCAGTGCCCAACTGGTTGGGGTTTAGGACGCCAAGCGTCTACAACATTGACATGTACCTAGACAATCTAGGTATACATGTTAACTCACTGAATTATCCTTGGTCATTTGCACACAAACCAATCTTTTGATATCATATATCATTCAACCATTGGTTGTGTCTGAAACAATTTCAGCTCCTGGATTGTCTCTCAGACACTCAGTGCTCAAAAACATTTCTGAGGTTTGAGTTCCACTGAGGCAAGTATGACATAAGACGCTAAACTGGAATCAATGCTCTTAGATCACATCTATATATGCATATCTCATAGATCATATCTAATGACATACATTGAGCAGGAGGGTTACCAAAAGTTTGCAATAGGACTAAATCTTAACTTGATACTTTGAGGACAATCCTCACAGTACGGTACTAGTCCGTAAAGATAATTACCAGATATCCAACAGTTTAATCTATCTCAATCAATCAAGCCTAGTGGTAGTTGAGAAAACGAATGCCATTGACTACAATGAATGATGCAAATACATAATTTGGACTATGTTCATGATAAAGAGTTCAGCGTAATCAAATTACCAAGTGAACTCCCACTTAAACCAACATCCCTCATAGTTGTTAAGTGGAACACGATCCAAATCCACCACACCAAACTCCGATCATCACGTGAGCCGATGTAGCTTCAATGGTGAACATCAACCATGTTGATCATATCATCCATATGACTCGTGTTTAACCTTTCGGTTCTTGTGTTCCGAGGCCATGTCTGCACATGCTAGGCTCGTTAAGCTAACCCAAGTATATCTGCCTGTGTGCCGAGGCCATGTCTGTACATGCTAGGCTCGAGCAACACCCGCTGTGTGGAACGTAGAATCCATCACACCCGATCATCACGTGGTGCTTAGAAACGAAGAACTGTCTTGGCGGTGGCATACTTGGGGAGAACACGATCTTAATTTTGAGTGAGGGATCATCTTATAATGCTACCGTCGTGCACACGCAGAATAAGATGCATAAAGGATAAACATCACATGCTTAAACAATGTGATATGGTATAGCCCTTTTCTTGCGTCTTGATCTCCATCTAGAACGCACGGCATGATCTCCATCATCCCTCCAGCAAGATGCATGGTTGCCTCCACCATCACGTTGCATCCACAACTATTGCTAACTCCTTAGCGATAAAGTAATGCAATTACATGGCGTATTAAGTTGACACGCAGGCTGCCGATCTCATGACACGCAGGTCACAAAATAATATTACAATCAATGTGCATCTCATACAACAAATATTGTAAAATTGGGCTATACCAAATCACAACCACCCCTGCAAAAACAAGTTAGACGCCTCTCCCTTGATTTTTGCAATTTTACGTGGCTTCTAGGGGCTGCGTAAGAACCGTTCTTACCTACGCAAAAACCACAACGCTGATAATACAAGTTGCTTATTAACTTCTATAAGCCCTCCATTGTAAATCCGGTTTCACTATGATAAGAGCGACAGACACCCGCCAGCCGCATATGCAAACCAGTTGCATGTCAAGTGCAGAACCGGTCTCAATCCGAAGACTGTAAAGTTGGTCCGGGCCGCTGCATCTTACCATGCCACAAAACCAAGAAGTACACGCGAGAGGGTAGCAACAATAAATATCAAACGCCACACAACTCCTTGTGTTCTATCCGTACAAAGCAACTACGCAAAGCACGGCTCTGATACCACTGTAGGGATATGCGCGACAGAAAATCAAAAAATTCTCTCACATGCGGAAGCAACACCCAAAGATCTTATCTAAGGAGATGCAAGTAACGGGGAGGGTAATCAACATACCCTCGAAGAACACGAGCGTTGGACGTTAATCACAACGCAGCTTGGTGTAGACCTTGATGCGGTTCACTCCGATCAGCACCACAACGAGCGGTGCCTCCGAGATTTACACACGTACGGCTCAGCAACGTCTCCTCTTCTTGATCCAGCAAGCTTGAAGGAGAAGTAGATGGGATCCAAACCAGCAGCACGACGGTGTGGTGGTTCGGTGAGCTCTCACGCGGGCAGGGCTTCGCCAAGCCAAGACCACAAGAGAAAGGAGCAAGAGGAAGTGTACCGCTTAGGAATCAATCCTTATGTAGGATGTGGGGAGGAGCTGTGAGGCTTGCCTCCTGAGCTTCCCTAGGAAGGAACCAGCTCCAAATCTTCCCAGGAAGGAACCAGCCTCCAAATCTTCCCCAGGAAGGAACCAGCCTCCAAGGCTTCCCCAGGAAGGAACCTAGCTGCCAAGACTTCTCAAGGAAGGAACTTGGCTGCCAAATATCCTAAGTGGGACGTTCAGGATAGTGGGCCCCACCATGGGACCCACCGAAACATTTCAGGAAAAACCCCGATACAATATCGGTTAATTCCTGAACCTTTCCGGAACCCAAAAACCACATTCCTATATATGAAACTTTATCTCCGGACTCTTCCGGAGCTCCTTGTGATATCCCGGATCCTATCCGGGACTCCGAACAACCTTCGGTCACCATTATAATTATCCCAAAGCTACTCTAGCGTTACCGAACTTTAAGTGTGTGACCCTACGGGTTCGAGAACAAGTGGACATGATCGAGACTCCTCTACGATCAATAACCATTAGCGGGACCTGGATGCCCATAATGACTCCCACAAGTTCAACGAAGATCGTTATCGGTGTGAACCACAATTTCAATGTATTCCATTTCCTTTGTCTCACGATATTTTACTTACCCGAGATCTGATTGGCGGTATCACCATACCTAGCTCAATCTCGTTACTAGTAAGTACTCTTTACTCGTTCCATAATACAACATTCCATGTGGCTAACTCTTTAGTCACGTGCTTGCAAGCGATACCGAATGTGCATTACCGAGTGGGCCCAGAGTATATCTCTCCGTCACATGGAGGGACAAATCTCAGTCTTGATACATGCAAATCAACAAGTACTTTCGGAGATACCTGTAAGACACCTTTATAGTCACCCAGTTACGAAGTGACGTTTGAAGTCCCCAAGACGTATTCCTCTGTACCCGGGATAGACATAATCTCATGGTAAAAGAAACAGGATACTTGACAATACAAGACATGGCAATATATACTTATTGATCCGATCAATATTGCTATGCTTGGTTGGGTCTGTCCATCACGTCATTCTCCAATGGCATGACCTTGTTATTAATTGACAACTCATGTCCATGGTTAGGAAACCATAACCATCATTAATCAACGAGCTAGTCTAGTAGAGGCATACTAGGGACTCTGTGTTGTTTACATAACCACACATGTATTAGGTTTTCGGTTAATACAATTATAGCATAGAGAATAAACATTACCATGAACATGAAAATATGATAATAACTCTTTATTATTGCCTCTAGGGCATATTTCCAACAGTAACCTCCACAAGCAATGCAATACAACAAAGCAGGAGTAGGGCCATTACACCACACGGTGGGCCTGAACCTGGGTAGCGGCTCGTGTTTCACTCTCTGCCGTGATGTCCCTCACCGAGCTCGACGAGCACCGTCGCCGAGGTAGTTGAGGGTTGTTTGATTGCATGTTCAGCCCCTTACTCGATTCCTGGATTCAGTGAGACACACCCCAAGTTCCTGGGAACCAGTCTCCGACAAGCCTTTTTGTCCACCTCACCGGGGATGACAGCGCAGGGCCCGGCGGGGTCAAGGTCTCAAGGAGGAGGACAAAGAGGGAGGCAGAGCAGGGCCTAGCGGCAGAGTCAAAGGACGAGCCCGACTGGGATGACTATAGCCCCTTCCGCTAGCGCTTACGTTTAGTTTTTTAGTTTATCTAAAATTCGTTCAAACTTGTAAAATTTTCGTAATGTTTAAATGAATTTCGTTAAATTTCATGTTTGAATCTTATTTTTTAAAATGCTATTGTCGTTGCGAGTGCGGAGCGGCACCGCCAATAGCCCGTCGCGCGTCCGGACAACGCCAATAGCGTCCGTCGGGCATTGCTGTCGAACGGGTTTTGGGCGCCGCAAGTGGAGATGCTCTATCCCATGCCCTTGCGGACTATTATTCAAATCGAAGCAGGTTTCATTTGGCACCGTTCGTTACTCTTCCCGTCATAGCCATAAATGTGACATCCTTAGTTCCTAATTGATTTGCGGCTACTGCCAGACTGCTGGCTCAGCTACTCCGCTAAGAGCATTTTGATACGTCCATTTTGCATCACTATTTTATATCATAATTTACTCTTATTTATTGATATATTTTATATTAGAATACAATACTTATGTTATTGTATCTTATTTTGCATGTTTGGCAATTATTGGGATTTATCTGCCAGAGTCTGGATTCAGCTGGAAAAAGTACCGTCAAGATACTATATTTCTGGAACTCCAAAAATTGTGAAAAAATACAGAAGTTCCTATTTCGTCCGATAACGGGAGGGGCCAAAAGATGGAGTCAAGAGGGGCCACAGGGTGCCCAGACGCCACCCCGGCACAGCCCCACCCTCAGCCACGTCGGGCTTCATCGGGATCATCATCTGGCGCCCCTGGCCCACTCTAGGCGCTCCCCTTTCGCATATATCTTCCCCGTGACCTAAAACTTAGAGGAGGCACTTCGTATTATTTGTCCGCAGTCGTCTCTGGGCGGAACCGAGACAGAGAAGAAAGAGCTCTCTGGCAGGCAAAAAAATGCCGGGAAAATTCCCTCCGGGGGGAATCGTCGCCATCACGCCAGACTTCATCGGCATCATCATCTACATCATCTCCACCGCCAGCACCATCAATCCCGCTACTCCACTCCGTTCCGCTGTAACATCTAGGGTTGTACCTTGTCTAGTTCATTGGGGAGACTCTCCCGGTGTTGATTACTCCTTGTGGTTGATGCTATTGAGTTTTATCGGTGAATTACTTTTATGACCAGATTGTTATTCATCATTATATCACCTCTGATCATGATCCATATGATGTCTTGTGAGTACTTCGTTTAGTTCTTGAGGACATGGTAGTCGTTGCTAGTAGTGACGTTATGTTGAGTAATATTTAATGGTTTGATATTTAACTTGTGGTGTTATTCTTCTAGTGGTGTCATGTGAACGTCGACTAGATGATACTTCACCTTTATGGGCCTAGGGGAATGCATGGTGTATTTAGTTTATTTATTGTGGGGTTGCCGGAGCGACAAAAACTTGAACCCCCGTGGGTAAGCTAGTGCACGAGAGAGTGTAGGATCTCAGAGTTTAAGGCTATGGTTAGATTTATCTTAATTACTACCTTGTATTTGCGGAAGCTTGCAAGGGGTGTAATCACAAGTATATACTGGTCCAAGTAAGGGTGGTGCATTAGCATAGGTTCACCCACACAACACTTATCAAAACATTGAATATTAATCAGCTGTATGAAGCGAAAGTAACTTAACGATATTCCCGTGTGTCCTCAGGAACGTTTTAGTCATCATAAATAAAAAAAAACGGCTTGTCCTTTGTGTTAAAAAGGATTAGGCCACTCGCTGCAACTATTTTTGCTCTTTTTTATTTACTCGCATTTTATTTATATTTTATTACAAAAACTCATAAAACCTTGTCTGCTAGTATTTGCAGTGAAACCTTGCTTGAAACTGTTTCTCAACACCTTCTGCTTCTCGTTGGGTTCGACACTCTTATTTATCGAAAGTACTGCGATAGATCCCCTATACTTGTGGGTCATCACATCTCTAGCAGATCGCTTAAAAGGGGTAAACCCTTAAAGCCCAGGCGATTTTAAGGCTTCGGGTCGTTTTTTGGCCCGAACACAATCGAAGCACCTAATCTAGTGATGGGATTCGCAGCATGGAAAACAATTTTTTTCCTACGAGATGCGAACGCACAACCAAGATATAATCTAGGAGAATGCTTGTAACGAGAGAGAGGTTAGTTCTTCATACCCTTGAAGAACACGAGGGGAAACGTTTTAGTTTTTACAAACGTGGTTGGTGTAGTCGTCGCTGATTCCCGCAGCTATGCGATACCTCCTAGGCGCGAGAATATCTCCTCGCTGTCGAAGGCGACACCCGCCCGAGACCGCGTTGGGTCCCGAGTCGGAGCACGACTACCGTCGAAGCTGACTCCCGTTGATGCCGATTCCCCGCCGACTCCCACTCACAACAGCTCCCACGATCAAGTGTCGAAACTGCAACACCTCCGAGATATCCACGCGTGCCGGAGGTAGCGTCTCCGTGCGCGTCACGATGCTCCAGTCTGCTGACGGCACAGGAACAAGCTTGGACTAGATAAGGTATTCGGGATGTTCTCCAGATGTGGATTTAAGAGAGGTAGAAATCCCGGCAGCACCTCCACGAGAGTATGGATGCTGTGATTGAGGAGGGCAATCTAAGTGAACTCTTCACTTGTGAAGATGAATGAACAACCAGCCATCAACCCTTTAGCTAAGGGGGTAAATATAGGGGCCAAGACACCTTGGCTTGCAAGGTACCTCTGGTGCCACATGGCGTGTGCCTGGACACATGTCGGGTGCGGTGCCTACCAAGGCAACACTTGTCCGGATACATGTCAAGTGTCAAGTGCATTGACTCTCAAAGCGACACATGTCATGGGTCATGCCACATAACCTAGTTATGAAGTGACATTTGATGTCCCAAGGTTACTTCCGGTACCAGGGAGTTATATAATCTCATGTACTAAGAAACAGAACACTTGAAAATATAATATAGGTCTGTCCATCACATCATTCTCCAATGACATAACCCCGTTGTTAATTTGACAACTCCTTGTCTATGGTTAGGAAACCGTAACAATCAATTAATCAACGAGCTAGTCTAGTAGAGGCTTGATCATACGCAAAAAAAACATTTTGCGAGAATACACAGGCGAACAACCCACAAGTGGAGTTTCCTGTGTATACTCGCAAAATGTTATTCTCTTAAAAATTTATCATCTATCATCCAAACCCACACTGAGGTTACTAGATTCACTTCCACATACCATGTGTTGGAAAAAGGAGCGTTCACGGTAGTCAAAATACATGTCTTCAAGGAAATTGTTAATGTCGGGGAAGTAGTTGTTCGCAGCCACATTAAAGATGTGGCCAGCCAAGTTAGTGTATGCCCCAAAAATATGATCACCTCTCTCCCCATACAAGATCGCAAGATGTGTGGCTTCGGAGACGTGCTTTCCAACTTCGCAGTGCACACTGGGAAGAGGGTTAGTAAAGTCGTAGACGACAAAAGATCTAAATGGACTAGAAATCCATGTGTGTTCTTGTCGTGTATATTTCTCTAATAATAATGGGTCAACTAGGTCTCTAGGATTTACCCTACAAATTATTGGAAAATGATAAAAAAAATCGATAAAGTGAAAAATGATAAATGGGCTTGGCGCCCTAATTCCATCAAAACATCGTCGTCCCGGGGCTCACTCCACTTAATCCAATGCAAACTTAAGTCCTGGTTAATTCATGCGACATCCGTGCCAGAAGTCGCACGACATATTTGGAGGGTCGCGTCAATGAAGAAAAATGACTCGCGTCAAATACATATGCATCATGACACATATCATACTGATATGCGTAAATGCAATATGATGCCGTAAGATACTAAAAATGATACGTCTACGTATGCCACGCTAAGTAAAATATGATGCAAAATCCACTCAGCAACATCCCCAAGATAAACTCTTACTTGTCTCCGAGCAAAGCTACAGCCGAGACAACAAGGTTATCATGCTCATGAAACGTGAGGCGTTAAAAAAACTGAGGGTATTGCAGCATATGGTAGTAATAAAAGATAAAAAATGATCTCCGAATGCTACTATACTCATACTAATTAAATTACCTAGGTGGATTCCACACCTTTAGCAGCTAATTGTTTTGGGAACAAAATTCAATATCATCCTCCAGTTATTTCAATAACCAAGTTGTGAGGAGGTCTCAAACATATTTTAGAATTATGCACATACCATTAGAATTCACTACCTCAAACGGTCGATTTTGATTCCTCTCATGATCCTACTTAGTCTTATTTGATCATGACGCAATTGTTTGAACTCATTGCTTTTATTGTTGTGTCAACCGAACATCATGTATAGCTTTCATGAAAAGACATGAATACATCAAACAAAGCGTTAACTTTGAAGCCGAGTAGGAAACAATTCACTTTGTTGTTTGTGAATCCACCTCTACTTGTAGTCACTCTATGCTTTTAGTAGTTTTAGTTTTATTCATTTTCTTATTGCTAATCAAACCAAATAGATTATTTCATATATAATTTTTTACACCTTTTCAATTAGTACTAATGGTGTGGAAGATCATATCATCGTTACAAAGTAACAGGTACGGTAAAACTCAACCTCATTCATAAATCTTATAAAATAACCAAAAATTAAAATAACTTCACTTATTATAAATACACAAGTTCATTGGATATAAATCATCCCCTGGTCACTGGAAGGAGAATTGAGGTTTAGAAACTTGTTATGCAAAACCTAAAATAAGCTAACAGGATTGCGACAAAAGTAAACATGCTAAAGTAGTAAAGATAGAAGTTTATAGATCTCCATAAGTTTGGACTCAAACCATGGGAATCAAATAACTCCTCGCAATTAGTAAGTACCTAATCCTTCTTAGAAATTTATAGATCTCCATAAGTTTGGACTCAAACCATGGGAATCAAATAACTCCTCGCAATTAGTAAGTACCTAATCCTTCTTAGGTGACGTAGGAGTGCTCTCCTCGCTCCACCGGTTCTAGTTGCATTCATGAGGAATACACGCAAAACGAGTGGAGAGTTCCAGTATATCAGCTCGGTGTTCCTAGCAATGTTGGGGATATCGCTTATCGGGAACTTATCGGTCGACCCAAGATAAGGGGTAAATCGTCCGGTTTATCGGCATATCGGTTGATTTATCGGCATATTGACTGATTTATCGGCCGATTTATCTTATCGGTCAGACACTGAGAATCGATAAATCGGCCGATTTATCGAAATATCGGAAGATATCTTGAACAGTGGTTCCTAGATGTCCCGGAGGAACATGCCTTCCATTTTAAGAGATCTAACCTCTCTTATAATAGTATGGTTTTTTCTTACGACTCAAAAGTATAAAATCGAAGCACCTAATCTAGGACTTCACATTCTGTGGACACACTCTCTCGCTCTGCTGTTGAGTCTTTCTTCACCTTTTGAGGCTTCATCTCCATAAATTCTCAACCGTCCGTTCCGCACTATTTTCACTCCTCGCCTGGAGAGGTGATCGTCTTCACACTTTGAGGCTTGATCATTTATGATGGCTCAACTCAGCGTTTCGCACTTCTTTCATCTCTTGAGGCCGGCTTCAACTTCATTGTTTGAGACTTCTGCCAACTTCATCTATTGGAGATGGGACAACTTTTAGGGTGGTTAAACCGATTACTTGTGGGCTGTTTCCTGTGTATACTCGCAAAATGTTAGTCTCTTAACCATTTATCATCTATCATCCAAACCCACATCGAGGTTACTAAATTCACTTCCACATACGATGCGTTGGAAAAAATAGCGTTCGCGGTAGTCAAAATACATGTCGTCAAGAAAATTGTCAATGTCGAGGGAAGTAGTTGTTCGCAGGCACATTAGAATAGATGTGGCCAGTCAAGTTAGTGCAAGCCCCGAAAATATGATCAACCCTCTCCCCATACAGGATCGCAAGATGTGTGGCTTCGGAGACGTGATTTCCAAATTCTTAGTGCACATTGGGAAGAGGGTTAATAAAGTTGTAGACGACAAAAGATCTAAATGGACTAGAAATCCATGTGTGTTCTTGTCATGTATATTTCTCGAATAATATGGGTCAACTGAGCCTCTAGGATTTATCCTATAAATTATTGGAAAATGATAAAAAAAATTGATAAATGGGCTTGGCGCTCTATCCGTGCCAGAAGTCACACGACATATTTGGAGGGCCGCGTCTATGAAGAAAATTGACTCGCGTCAAATACATATGCATCACGACACATATCATACTGATCTGCATAAATGCAATAACATGCCGACGCTGATCTACATATGGCTAAGACATGTAGTATCAGCCAACCTTATTGAACAACGAATACCCTAACCATTACAAGATACAAAGAAAAATAACTACACACTAATATTCGAAAATAAATAAAAATATCTTGCAGATTGGCATGTGTTTCGCGCAGCAATTACTCAGCTGATCCCTACAGGAGGAGGATTCTGAATATGGTGAATTCTCCTTCTGAATCATCCTTAGCTCATCAATATCAAGTTATGCGCACTTGATGAAAGACAGACTTTGGTGGTTACAGGCTCGAACAGCTTGTTCGTTGTCTTGCAAGCATGCTGGTTTGCTCACGCAGGCCTGTCAATCGATCTGCAAAATCCACAATCGATCATTGCTCGACAATTGAAAAAATATCTTCTGAACCCAACTTATTGGGCATATTTAACACATCGGAAAACAGTTGAATGAAAACAATGTTGAGGTTTTCAATTAAGTGGTGCGACACGCGTGGTAGGTAACATGCTATACCAGTTGTATATACTGTACATGCATATTCGATCTATTTCTACTATATTATAACCAATACATGCACCAGACACATTAGCTAGTAGCTACTCGATCACTCCAGCTGTTCCAAAATCATGACAAACATACTCCTACAGCTACAGGATACAGGGGACAAGATCGGAATGTTTATATTCTTTTTGAATTCCATACGGCATCTTCTTGATCAAATCAAATACTCCCTCCGTCCCAAAATAAGTGTCTCAAAGTTATACAAAAGTGAATGTATCTATATTTGTTTCATGTCTAGATACATCTACTTTTTGACAAATCTAAGACAGTTATTTTGGGACGGAGGGAGTATCTATTTCCTTTTTCTTTTAAAAAAATATATTCCCCTTATTAAAACACTACGGGAGAGCTGGACTTTGCCGTGTGCCCAGCTCTTTGCCGTGTGCTGGATGTCGGGCACACGGCAAAGAAATCTTTGCCGTGTGAGACACACGGCAAAGACAAATACACGGCATTGTAGCAGAGAAAACACACGGCAAAGAGGGACACACGGTAAAGGCAGACGAAAGCACACGGCAAAGAGGGACACACGGCAAAGAAAATGAACCCAAACGGACGCGTGGACGGCGCAGTCACGGAATCTCTTTGCCGTGTGTTTGCACACGGCAAAGATGAATCCTTTGCCGTGTGTGACACACGGCAACGAATATTTATCATTTTCCGTGTGTTTGCACACGGTAAAGAATATTTATCATTTTCCCCTTTTCCTAACACTAATAGCCATTCCCGTGGTATAATCCATATTATCTAAGACTATTTGCACTCATCTAATTTCCACACAAAGTAATACATATTTGATGGATAATCCAAAAGTATTACAATTTTTCTCGTTTTTACCTAATTTCGCTTATTTAAATTTCTTTATGCCGTTTTTTTGAGTAATTCAAATTTGAACTACAAGTGTGTGATAGTTTGCTCTATTTTTTTTACAAAAATCATTTTAAGGTACACAATTAGTGATTATATCATAGAACCATCGATAGTTTTGAGAAATTCAACCCCTGTAAATGAATAGACACGGTGGCCATTTTCACCGTTTTTTCGAAAAAATAGAAGAAAGTGAAAAAATACCCAAAAAAATAAATCCTTTGGCACGGAGTCGTTTTATGTGTAGTAGTTCATTACAAAAATAATAAACTTGAGTTTTGACAAGTTTTCCAATAAACTTATTCACAAAAAGATCAATCATCTACAAACCTGTTTAAGTTTCGAGTCAAATGACCTAGATATGATCATTCTCGTGGCATAGTTTGTGATAATGTGCTCATATTTGACACATAGGTGTGTCTTGGTATGGAAAACAATGTTGTAGAACTGAATGTTTTCAAATTATGTTTATAAATATCATTTTTTATTTTTTAAGTGTCAAAAATGACATTTTTTGTGAAGTAAGTACATAAAATATGGTGCAAAATGGCACCCATCCAATTTCCACACAAAGTAGACCATATTTGATGGATAATACAGAAATATTAGGAATTTTCACGGTTTCTACCTAATTTCGCCTATTTAAATGACTTTATGTCGATTTTCCGAAAATAATTCAAATTTGAACTACAAGTGTGTGATAGTTTGCTCTATTTTTTTTACAAAAATCATTTTAAGGTACACAATTAGTGATTATATCACAGAACCATCGATAGTTTTGAGAAATTCAACACCTGTAAATGAATAGACACGGTGGCCATTTTGACCGTTTTTTCGAAAAAATAGAAGAAAGTGAAAAAATACCAAAAAAATAAATCCTTTGGCACGGAGTCGTTTTATGTGTAGTAGTTCATTAAAAAAATAATAAACTTGAGTTTTGACAAGTTTTCCAATAAACTTATTCACAAAAAGATCAATCATCTACAAACCTGTTTAAGTTTCGAGTCAAATGACCTAGATATGATCATTCTCGTGGCATAGTTTGTGATAATGTGCTCATATTTGACACATAGGTGTGTCTTGGTATGGAAAACAATGTTGTAGAACTGAATGTTTTCAAATTATGTTTATAAATATCATTTTTTATTTTTTAAGTGTCAAAAATGACATTTTTTGTGAAGTAAGTACATAAAATATGGTGCAAAATGGCACCCATCCAATTTCCACACAAAGTAGACCATATTTGATGGATAATACATAAATATTAGGAATTTTCTCGGTTTCTACCTAATTTCACCTATTTAAATGACTTTATGTCGATTTTCTGAAAATAATTCAAATTTAAACTATAAGTGTGTGATAGTTTGGTCTATTTTTTTTACAAAAATCATTTTAAGATACACAATTAGTGGTTGTATCACAGAACCGTTGATAGTTTTGACAAAGTTTTCAAAAAAATTGAAAAGAAAAAAAGACCAAAAAAAATCTTTGCCGTGTGTGACACACGGCAAAGAATCGATGCGTTCTGATTGGCCAGCAGAGTTTCACGCGGATAACAACTCTGGGCCGTTGGATGTTTGATCTCCACGATCCAACGACTGCCAGAATCCCAACGAAAGCACAGGATCCGTGTGTCTGCTTTGTGATTGGTCAAGACCCATCCTATCAAATCCTCTCGTTGCCTCCTCAAAAAAAAAAACAAAATCCTCTTCTTATCCTCTCCGAGCACGTCCTCTTCTATCCCATCGCACGCACTGCATCCCTCCTGCTTCGGCTCCTGGCCTCGGCCGCCGCCGAGCGCGATGAACAGCCGGCGCAGCAGAGCGTCTCCTCTGGTTCTCGACGCCGCCGGTGCCATGGACGAGCAAGCTGGAGATGGCCGCTGGCGCCATGGACGAACAGGCGGACTTCAGCTCCTGGCCTCGGCCGCCGCCGAGCGCGACGAGCTGCCGGCGCCATGGACGAACAGCGGAGCTTCAGCTCCTGGCCTCGGCCGCCGCCGAGCGCGACGAGCTGCCGGCGCCACGATCTCCGACATCAATCCGCCGGCGCCGGCATCCTCAACCGAAGACGCTGCTCCTCGCCGGCCCGCTCCCGCGCTGGCGCCACCTGCCGTCGTCCGTCCCGGCCGACCTCGTCATACCGCCGTTCAACCCCGGCCACCCCAGCGCCGCATCCGACGCCGCCAACAGCAACTACTCCAGTGGCTGCCTGGTGGCCTCCCGCCGCATCAGCTCCGCGAGCTCCAGCTCCTTCAGTCAGGCCGCCGACGAGCTCGACGTGCTGCGCTAGCCGCACGCGGCGTCCCGGTTGAGGCGCCTGCACGACCATGGAGACCGGCCCGAGCGCGTCCACGCCGACCAGCTCTGCCAAGATGGAGGCCTCGCCCAGGCACACCGCGGCGAGTTCCCCTTGGTCCGGCCCCGCCCTCCGTACGCCGTTGCGCCGCCCGTCCCCAGCGAGGGGCGGGGATTTTTTTGGGTACATTATCCGGCTTTGCCGTGTGTCTGCACACGGTAAAGGGAAACGGCTTTGCCGTGTGTTTGCTCCCGGCAAAGAGCAACCAATGGGACCCACTTGTCAGGAGCCCGCCGTCACCGTCCGTCGTCGGCGTCAAGTGCCAGTGGGGCCCACCTGTGAGCTTTGCCGTGTACCCGATATTTGGCACACGGCAAAGAGCTCTTTCCCGTGCAATTCTCCCCCGTGTGCTCTTTGCCGTGTGCAACACACGGCGAAGGCTTTGCCGTGTGTTTTTCGGCCTTTACCGTGTGCTTTTGGCACACGGCAAAGTGCAGCTCTCCCGTAGTGAAATGAATAGTCTTTGGGGCTAGCTAGGACCAGATAATGCAAGCTTTACCAGTTATGCGATCTGGACGTTCATGGGACCCGTCGGTACATCCAGCAGGCTGCCGTTGCTGTTTGCGTGATCTGTCAAGCAGAGAAGATATTCTGAAATTGGAACAACTGGATAGGAAACCAAGCTAGCTAGCGTAAATCTTTGTTACTGTGGTGAAGGGAGACATACTTCCTGGTTCTCTGGTAACGAAGAAGCAAGCACCGATGACAATGTAGCACAGGAGAGGAGGACCCCCTTGAGGTAATGCGACGAACCATCCTGCATATCATACTCACCGAATCAGCACTTGTTTTTCTTTTGGTTTCACAGTTGATAAAATTTGAATACAATATTTGCTCATGAACTCCTGCTGTCTGAATAGTTTATTTACTAGGAATTCCGTTTTACCTGGAGGGCGAATGCAGTCACCAGCACCGAGATGAACAGAGAGCCGGTCTCTAGTAGCTTGAAGTCAAGATCCATCGGAATGCCCATGATCCAAGCGACAAGGACACTCAATGGCACCTACCACAGTTACAAGAAGAGTAAATTCCATCTGCCCACCATGCATGATTTGGAAATAGACATGCAATGCAGAGCCTGTACCCACCACGAACATGGAGATCTGTGTCGCCGACCCCAAGGCCACTCCGAGGGTGATGTCGAGCTTGTTCTTGAGCGCGAAGATGATGGCTCCGGCGTGCTCCGCCGCGTTCCCGACGATGGGGAGCAGGATGATGCTGATGAAGCTCACGGAGAGTCCCCACGACTTGGAGGTGGGCTCGATGGTGCCGACGACGTACTCGGAGAGCACGGAGATGATGACGGTCATGAGGATGAGCCAGAAGAGCGCGCTCCCGAAGCCCAGGACCGCCTCCTCCTCCTCCTCGTCGCCGCCCTCCACCTCCTGCGGCTCGAAGAGCTGGCGGTGCGTCTTGAGCTGGAAGAAAAGGTAGGCCACGTAGGCGAGGAGCATGACGAAGCAGCAGGCCCGGGATAGCTCCAGCACCGTGGTGTCCGTGGCCACGGCGTGCTCCCCGGCGCTCACCGCGTAGCGAAGCAGCAGTGGCAGCGACTGGCACAGCACGCCCAGGACCAGCAGGCCCGTGCTCACGTCCGCTTGTTTCTGCATGCGTCAAGCATAAGAATGTTGCGATCCATCTCGTCTGAGAAAATGATCTGATGGCACGCTACGTACCCTGTCGTAGGGCTGTTCGGAGCCGAGGTTCTTGATGCCGCCACAGAAGAGGGAGGTGCCGAGGACGAGGAGCAGGTTGGAGAGCACGGAGCCGAGCAGCGAGCACTTGACCACCTCGATTTGACCGTCCATGAGCGCGAACAGCGCGATGATGAGCTCCGTCGCGTTGCCGCAGGTCGCGTTCAGTAACCCGCCAACTGCAACGCAAGCGCGGAAAGCAAATAAGTCCTAGTTACTTGAACTCGTTGGAGCTAGCATTCCAGTGACGGATCCAACAAAAATTAATGTTCTTCGAAAAGGAACAGAAATTAATCAATCGACATGTTTGCGGAGAGAACTCATCGTTTATATTGTTTGAGAAGGTTTCGCGTGACTTACTAGTAGGGCCAGTGTAGAGCGCAAGCTGCCTGCAAGAATTAGCAGCAAAAGAAGAGGTTTCAGCATATAGCATAATCCAGCATCCCATAACAGAGGATTTTTTTTAATAACCGGCATGTAACATGAGGAGCAAAGACTTTACTCTGTGAGGAAGCTGACTCGCTCAGCGAGAGGAATGAGGCCGATTAGACTAAGCGCGAACACCCATACCTGCCGAAGAGTAGTATATTAGACTAGAAATGAGGCCGGTTAGACTAAGAACAAGTTTAAATATAACAGGACTCTTAACTCTTAGTTTCGAACAACAGCAAAGGAATTTTCATAGTATGAACTTGAGATGATTATTATTATTATATATTTTTTTCGTGGTATGAATTTGAGATGATTTTATTATTATTAGTCTTTTTCATAGTATGAATTTGAGATGATTTTATTATTATAAGTCTTTATGATGAATCCTGTTTGGTTTGTAGGAAAGTTTCTTTTGTTTCAATAGCAACTGAACATGATTCTTCAGAAAATTTATTGGGCTTTTTCTTTGGCGCGACCAAACATCATTATTAATATGCAATTTATCCTATGATTTCGATTCTTGTAGGATTCACAGTATCATGACATATGTTTGTAAGTTTTTCTGTTCCTATATTGTTGGAATCTTGCGAACCAAAGGAACCTGTGTTTGTGCATTGACTGAATGAGCTAGCACACTGAGATCTCTGAACAAATGTGTGGGTGTATACGATGCACAAGTGCACCAGATGATGCCAAACTCCTAAAGCTAAGCTAACCAAATCACCAAAATGAACTCTTCTGAAAAAACAGAACCTACCATGCATGCAAGATAACACAATTAGCCAAGTGGATGCCAACTAGCTAGCGAGAACACCCAAAGCCGGGATAATGATAGCGTCGTCTTCGCCTCTGTACCCGCCCAACCTTGTCGTCTACTCTTCTCTTGGCGGTGCACATTTGGCTGTTAGTCTAGAGTGTTTAACGTGAAGACACTCGGCACTTGTCCGTGCAGCCCCCGTTTTAGGAAAGATTCTACTGTATTACTGAAAGGTTCTGGAAATCTGGAAGCTACCGAGTAATTTGCAGTTGGGGAAAACTAGCTGCATGTTAATCAAGGTTTGCCACTAACTACTGATTAATGACAGATCATACGGCCGATTGATCAACGATTAGTCGTGCAAGCGACTTGGTTAAGTGCGTATTTATAAACAAGAGGGTGAGTGGTCTTTGTTGCCACAGAGAGCATGTGTATGTAGAGGCTGACACGACACCATTAAAATTATAAAAACACTGACCAGACAGACATGCGCTAGCTGTTTCAGCAACAGCAAATCATTCGTTTCGTTCCATTCTCACAAAGAAACACAGTAGGAATTTTTGGTATTGAACGCGATGAACACGACATGCTTAGTTTTGAACAAAAACAGCAGTAGAAGTTCGTGGAGCAGCACAGTACGTGTCTCGTGCGTGTCAGTGTGTGGTGCAGCGGTGCCCCATGTGTCCGTGGCATTACGAGGCCAGATGAGCTACAGGACACGACGCAAAGGGACAAGTGTGATTAAGGATCGGCAGGCAGGCAGGCTGGCGTACGTAGATGGTAATCTTAATCTGGCACCTGATCACGACAGTGCAAGAAGAGAACGACATTGATCTGAATTACCACGTACCTGGCCGAAGTGGAAGCACTGGGCGGCGACGGCGAGCGGGACGGCGAGGAAGAGGACGGCGAGCTTGGTGCCGAGGAGGACCTCCTGGAGGTTGGCGAGCAGGGGGCGGAGCGTCTGCACGGGCACCTTGTTCACCAGCGTGGCGTCCGACTTCTTGCGCAGCGACGAGGAGGACATGCCGTGCGCGGTGCGGGCGAGGCCGCTGTGGCCGTGCGGGTGCCCGGCGTGCCGCGACGGCAGCCGCCCGGACTCCTTCCTCGTCGGCGCGCCGCCCGCCTCCATCGCCGACGCGGAGTGGTGATCCATGGATTAGGAAGAAGGCAGAGCTAGCTAGATCGGCTGCAGCTCGCGCGCGGCGCCACGGTCGAGGACAATTGGTGTCTCTAGCTAGAGTAGAAGTACGTAGGTACGAACCTCGTGCTGCTGTGTTATTGTGTGCGAGATGTGCGGAGGAGGCGGAGCGCGTATTTATGGGGCGGGAATTATTCCCTGAGAGGAGGAGGACTGAATAATTGAGCCATCACACCATGTTAAGCTAGCGCTGGCATCTCTGCGATAAGCTACGACCATCATGGATCTTTTGCGATGATCTTCTTCAGAGATGATAATGCATACACTCATTGAGATTAGAGATCTTTTCAGAATAACAAGAAAATGTAGGGATTTGTACGGCTGATATGGATGGATCGACGTGTAGTGTAGGTCGATCTACTAAGAAGGGAAAGTGGGGTTTTGGTTTCTAACCCGGCTTAAATGAGACGATGCCTCCATATACGGTGCAGTTTGCAGAGGCAGTTAAGATTGGGGGGGGACTGCCGGGGACGACGAAACTTCCGCGAAGCTTCCTTCCTTCGCAGAGCTTTGCTTGCATGGCGTGCCGCGCGACGCCACGTCCCTGCCTAGCTGGCTGGCTGGGCCTTGTCCTGTGTCCGCTTGCACGTTGCTATTTCGGAATGATGCCAACGTTACCATCCGGGCTGGGCCTAATCTACATTGCCCACCCGGGCTGCATGTCGTGTTACTTTGATCGATTAGGCAGGCCGGCCGGCTGCACAAAAAGCTTTGCTAGCCTTATTTGCCTAGTAGAATGGGACGTATCGAATTCTTGCTTGGTATTGGTCGACCACGATGGCAGATCCTCCCTACCAGTAGGCAGTAGTACGGACGCGGTACGGACAGCGGCTAGTTTTGGCCAGTCACCAACCGTGGACTGGCTTTAGAAAGAGTGATGTACGATTCGGCTACTCCTTTCAACGTGAAATACAATCCATATACCAATGGCATTCGTAAGCAAAACAGAGACCACGAGCGGCCAACACATATAACCTTTTTTCATTTAGCGATTTTTTAAAGAAACATTCTACACGGAAAGGGACGTTTCTTTGGTCATTTGTGGTCCACGTCATCTGATCTTATAAAGATTCTACGATGTGTATCAGCTTTTGTTGAGTAAATTCTACACTCACCGCTAGTCAATGGACATACTTTCACTGAGCTGACCTACCCCATATCGTTGGGTCGCCCTTCACTCCGTACTCCCCTTTCTCAGGCCTAGCCATATTGAATAGGATATTGAGCTTGGAATTATGGGAAGAAATATCACTTTCCTGTGCGATCGGCGATTAGGATGTTAAGTGAAATAAGACCAGCGGGACACTTGGCAGGATCGAAATGCTGGATCACCCAACTCTCAACGGGAACAGAAAACATGGACAAAAATGTGATCAGTCAAGGTCCCCTTGAAGGTGATTTTTTTCTATGCCGACTAGCTCAGAAATCACTCCCTTCTACTAATATTATCCATCACAGAAACATGTATACCGTGAGTGCATGCAAATTATTTGGAATGGAGGATTCATGGAGGCATTCCTTGATGGATTGCCACATGTCTAGGTGTGTCGGATCTGCACACAGGGAGTAACATACGAATACTACAACTAGGCCAAATGCGAGGAGATGGATATTCACAATGCTTTTGACTAGATGCCACATGCATAGTTTTCCACTCTCATAGTCACCATGTGACGATATTGTTTGTTCAAAGGAAACCAATTCATGCAAATGAGTTTCAGAGTCCTTTATTCACACACGCGCATGCACGCACACGCGCACACATACATGCACACGCACACATGCTTGTGGTTGAAGTCATATACAAGCAAACAATTAGGTTCCTACTCCTTGACTATAGGGGACTCCCTGCTGCCAGGTTATGTAAAAATTAAGGTTGGTAGTGCAATGGCAATGTCAACTAATTCCGGCTTCTATAGCCATGTAAGCATAGATGAACATGACAACTTAATAGGAGCATCAACTCTCTTTTTTTCTCGTTATCCAAAGGTACATTAGACAGACCCTCGCATGCATATAAGTTCGCCGTTTACTACTGATTTATCTTACACCAGAGTAATTTTAGCTTCATACATCAGTGGGATAGTTGAGGATATCCAAAACAATTGTGTTGATGGTCATGGTGACATCGTTAGGAAAATCAAATCTATGGTTAGAGATCTGACATCCTGCTCTTTATTCATGAAGGGAGAAGGTCAAACAATAAGGCACATTGCGTTGCAAAGCATGCTTAGGTCTTGTGGAAGGACGTGAACGGTGTCTTATTCATCCACCCAGTTATGTTCATATTCCCGTAAATCTTACTATCAATCAGTAAAGGTAAGCGTGTATTTCTCTAAAAGACCAGTAAGTGTCAAATGTTGACGCTAGTTTTCGGAATCAACAACCTTTCCCATGTCAGTGATTTTCAAATTCGTACCGCCGACGCACATTTGGCTTGTTCTGGTTGTGATAGCGTATAATTTTTATCTAGATACATAGTTGTTTCTTGGATTATAGATTAAGAGAATGAGTTTATAACTGGTGTCCATTAAATTTCACATCTGCCAAATGGATTACATTGAGGGGCCCCAAGTTTTTTGCCTTGAGACCTTGAAATCTCAGGATAGGCCTTGCTTTCGTCGTTAGGTAAGGCCTTGTTGGGTGGTCGACTACTCTTCATCGTTGGGTAAGGACTTGTGAGCGCGCCCTTCATACCTGGTACGGCCTTAGGTACCAGTGCAACATAACATTAACTATCATACATGGTAAATGGCTTGAATCTCTGAGCTAGATTGTTTGTTCGAATTTTAACAGAGACTCCGTTTATTTAAAACGGACTTTTTCTGTATACATGGCAAGAAAAATTGTAGTTGTGATGCCTTCTGGATCTTCTTGGGCAAAACTTTTGGGTGACATACATAGATAGACGATTTGCATATTTTCACCAAAAAAAAAATTAGTTCAACCTTTGGTAAAACGCAAGTTAATTTTTAAGTCAAGTGGATTTCCATCCTAGTCAGAATTTAGAGAGCTTAGCCTGAGCTTTTCTTATTTCCGTACTAAGTTTGTTATTTTTTAGAAATGGGAGCCTCGCCCCAGCCTCTGCATCAAAATGATGCATACGACCGCTTTTGTTTTTATTAATAGGAGCGTCAAAGTACGGGCTTATACTAAGTTTGTTATGTGAAGGCAAAATACTCAAATGAATATGATGGAAGAAAATAACTATAGTTGCGAAGGTACGATGTTACTTGAGAGTTGAGACCCAAGTAGGGGTAGTGGCACGCATCCTTTTTTTCTCAAGCAACCCAAAGGAGCACAGTCTTTTCATAAAGATAGAAGGAAAAAGTTATTTACAAAATCTGCATTTAAAAAAAGGAAGTATGGATAAGCCCCTGAAAAAACAAAATAACTCATGTAGACGATCATATCACTGATCCGTTCAGAATGGAGCTCCTAGCATGTAGAGACGCTAATTTTTTACCGCAGGAGAAGGGCTATGATAAGGTGCTAGTCCAAACATACTTACCGACAAGTGATGATTTCATTTCAGCCTTGTATTTGCTCGAGGTGGAAGAAATTTTGATACATAGCTCAACTTGAATGTGTGCAAAGGTCAAACAAAGACTAAGCATTTCGCCCTAAAATCTCACACGGTAGATAGAAAAGCATGTGAAAGGGAAAGAACCAAATAGAAAGAGTACAATGGACGCGGCAGCAACACGGACTCCACGCGGTCAGATGAATATTAGGAATGCCAATTTGATATGTCTGATTTCGTGCATCGCGGAGAAAAGAAAATGAGATCTGATTTGGACAGCAATCATTAGCGTGGATTTTAACATAATGGAGCAGATTCCAGCGTCGTGATCATGCTGGTCTCACATCGTCAACATCCTCATCTACCTCTCCAGAATGATTGGCGCTTGGTTGCTGCAGCCAAGACGATCAATGAATGTGAGGATAGCCGTCGCGCTGGAAGAGTCTGGTCCATCTAGACTGATTGAGAATTTGATATCCAAGACAAATCACATTCTGAAAATACAAAAGTAAAAACGAAAAAGGAGACGATAGACTGCGTCTCTTCGGAGCTCCGCGAGGCAGCACCCGGATCAGACGACCTCTTTGGCAGATCGGCTGGCCTGTATCTGGGCCTCTTTGCCTCCTTTGCTACGTCGATTGAAATCTGTCTCTGGTTGTTAACTGTTCCCGTACTAACTTGGGCCAGGGTATGATTGGGTCCACATACGACCGGCCCGAACGTCACAAGTTCAATACCCTCTCTAATCAATGCTAGTTGTTTTTCTTATAAAAAAATATTGGTCAAGAGATTTCATTGTAATTAGTTGTAAGAATCACTTTGTAAATTTGATAATGGATTTAAAATGGTGTAACTTAACTATGGGAATATAAATAAATTACAGACGTCTCGAAAAACTGATACCCCACAAAAAAACTCATACCCACAACTATGCCGCAAGCAAAATCATCAAGATAGTACTCGTCGACATCAACCACACTGGAGGAGTCCTTGAGAAGAGAAAGGGTGGCTAAACATTGTGAGGGATACGGGGATGGAAATCTCATGCGATGAATCGAGTGGGGGGGGGGGGGGGGGGGGGCATGGATTGAAATCTCGAGCAAGGATGCCCGTAAATCGGGAGGGGAGAGGCGGCAGGTGATTTTGTAAGTGTGGTAGATCACGACCTCACGGGTGATAGAGAAAAAACATAGGAAACCAAGTGCGAACCTGGCAGTCTTAGTCACGGAGGTAGAAGACCGCAGACGTAGGGAAAAAAAGAGGTTTGGAAAGTATAAGCTATAACAATCTCACAATTACCAATAAAAATGTTGAAACATGACAACGTGAGATCTAATTTGAAGTTGTCATCGTGGTCATTGATATAAATTAAATTGTTATTCATATTAATGGTTTGAGATTAAGTGATTTAATTGTATCATGTTTCCATGTATTAGAATATTTAATTTCATGTATGTGTACATGAGTGTTCTCTTAGCCAATCAATTCTCCATTTCATATCCATCAATATTTATTAATCATTCATTTTTTTAAACCATCCGGCTGTTCACATTAATAATTTATAATCTCATCTCATGTCTATTAAATTTTATTATCACGACTATGATCAATTGAACTTTTGATATTCTTTTAGGCATCATAATGTATCATACCAATTAGACCTTTTTGTCTAGACAATATACTTTCTAAAGGATCCCCGCTGCAATACGCCGGGTATCCTTCAAGTTTATATATAAATTAAGCACCTCGCTTAGACAAAAATCGATTTATTTTCATAGCACGTTGCATTGTACATGACGTGAGATTTGGAAAAAAAATTGTGCCACTGCAAACCGTTACTCCGCCTGTTTCACAATATAACATGTATGTTCTAGGTGTTTCACATATTGTTTAGATTCGGACCAAAATGATTGGACATGTGCATTAAAATGTGTCTTGATACATGTACAGATACAGACGTAGAAAAAGAGTAAATATCTTATACCGGGGAACGGAAGATTATTTAATTCAGAGAACTTGCCTGTGGCAAGATGGTTAGGAGGGTGGTTGTACACCAGCCCACCAGAGTTCAAACCCAGGTTTGACGCTGGTGTTTCTCATTTAGGCGGAACATTCTTCAGTGGGCGGCGACGTTCCCGTCGACAGCGAGGCGCCTGTGGTGACTTCGTCAATCTCAAGACACGACCCGCCGGCTCGGTACTTCGGAGGTGCTCACAGGGGTAGGGTGTGTGTGTGCGCGTTCATAGGGGTGAGTGTGTGCACGTGTATGTAAGCGTCTATTTAATTTTCCTTTCTATACATGTGCCACCATTTACCTTATTTTTACACGGGAATTATACGCAGAAATAAATCAATAATTAACAGTTCGAGATGTGCTGCAGTACCAACTTATTCGTCGACCAAACCGAGCTGCAGCTTGCAAGAACTGAAGATCTTCATTTTTGTGTTGCCGCCGCCTGTAAGTCGGCCTGCCTCTTCTTACCACTCTCGACCAAGCGCTCAACCGTAGGCATGGCCGCCTTGGCCGCGTCTAGCGCGCAGAACCTGTCCTTCCAGGCGGCCAGCAGCGGCGTCCTGGCCAGGTCGACGATCTGAGCCCGGTCGTCGGCTCAGACACGTTCATTGCCGGCATGAACCCACCGAGCGCGTTGTCCACGTACCCAACGTCGTCGCCGCCGAACCACCCCTTCCTACCAGAGCATTCCCGGAACGCCCCCTCAGTACGTCCAGCGCCGCGAGCGTCCGCTCCACCGCCTCCGCCTTCTCCTCCTCTGTCGTCGTCGCGAAGATCCCCATCCATGAGCTCAGAAGCTGCAAGTACGATTGATCCAACTACTCGCTCCGTCCAAAAATAAGTGTCTCAAGTTTAACCAAAAGTGGATGTATCTATACATGCAACATGTCTAGATACATCCACTTTTAAGCAAACTTGAGAGATACTACGGAGGGAGTACTTAATATTACGTTCCCCAGACGAGCTACGATGCGATTCCTTCCTGCTAGATCACTAAAACTGGTGAAGCGGACCGTGTATGTATGGGCGTACCTTATCGTCTACATACGCGGCCCAGAAGCGGGCGACGGCGCGGTCGTGGGGGTGGGCGGGGAGGAAGGCGGGGCCGGAGCCCGGGAAGGCGTCGTCGAGGTACTGCACGATGAGCATGGACTCGCAGATGGGCTTGCCGCCGTGGAGGAGCACCGGGACCTTCCTGTGCACGGGGTTGGAGGCCAGGAGTAGCTCGCTCTTGTCCTTGAGGTCCACCTCCACGTACTCATACTCCAACGCCTCGAGGTGCAGGGCGAAACGCACCCGGACCAAGAACGGGCTCGCCCAAGCGCCCAGCACCTTCAGCTCGTCGTCCCCGGCTCCTCCTCCAGCTCCGGCCGCGGCCATCGATCGATTCCCTTTCGGATCGCCGGTCAGGCCAGTGATCAATATACAGTAAGTTATATGACCTGGTTTCTTTCCAGAGTAGTTTCGCTAGCCGGACATTATACCACGAGGTGTATATCGATGTAGTGGAACTTGGAGGTGTTTGGGTTCGGATTTGCTTTGGCTCCGTGATAAGCACGCTGATGAGGTGTAGAATAGTCTGTGTGCCTTCTCGTCCTAGCACCAAGTCAAGTCCAGATGAGATGGTGACGGCTTTGAAATTGATAGAGACGTTGAGTGGTTCTTCCTGACATCGTTCTCTTTACTAGTCAAAAGTAAAGGTATGTATTGATGTTGATGGGCTGAAGATCCATCCATCTATATAAAGCTGATGCCTCTCACCAACAAATCACACGTTTCTTCAGCCAATTCGGTCACACTGAGACTTGAGAGCGATGGTTCTTGGATTGTTCCTCGCAGCTGCAGCCTCAGTGCCATGGAGCTGGACGCCTGGACCCTCCTGGTGTACGGTCCTCTGTGCCTCGTGCTCCTCCGGCTGCTGGACCGGCTGTGGTGGCGGCCGCGCTGGCTCGAGCGGGAGCTGCGCGCACAGGGCATCCGCGGCACGTCCTACCGCTTTCCCGCCGGCGACCTCAGGGAGCAGGGCCGGCGGAACAAGGAAGCCTGGTCGAGGCCGCTGCCGCTGCGATGCCACGACATCGGCCCCCGCGTCGCGCCGTTCCTCTCCGAGTCCATCCGGGAGCACGGCAAGCTGAGCCTCTCCTGGTTCGGCCCCACCCCCAAGGTGACCATCGTCGACCCCGACCTCGCGAAGCAGGTGCTTTCCAACAAGTTCAGGCACTTGGAGAAGCCCAAGTTCCCGGCACTCTGGAAGCTGCTCGCCAATGGCCTCTCAAACCACGAGGGCGACAAATGGGTCAAGCACAGGCGCCTCCTCAACCCTGCTTTCAATCTGGAGAAGATCAAGGTATACACAAAACACCGATTGCATGACTGATCCGTGGTATCGGGTGCACGTAGATGACTCTGCACTTCTGCAGGCATGCTGCCGGAGTTCTCTGCGTGCTGTGAGGAGTTGGTCAGCAGATGGGTGGGGTGCATCGGCTCGAATGGTTCGTGCGAGCTCGATGTTTGGCCGGAGCTCCAAAGCCTGACCGGAGACGTCATTTCTCGCACCGCATTCGGTAGCAGCTACCTCGAAGGACGCAAGATATTCCAGCTGCAATCCGAACAGGCTGAGCGCCTCATGACAAACATTCGGAAGATCATCATTCCCGGTTATTTGTGAGTCACTACCAACTAAACTTGGAGTAGCCCGTCTACTAGGAATTTAACATGGATCATGCTAAGCTATACTAATTGAACATCCACAATGGGAATTGTAATTTTCAGATCCTTGCCAACCAAAAACAATAGAAGGATGTACCAAATCAACAATGAGATTGAATCGATTCTACGAGGTCTCATTGCGAAAAGAACTAAAGCACTAAAGGAAGGCCAAAGCACCAAACATGACTTACTCGGTTTATTGCTAGAATCAAACATCAGGGACACGGATGAGAATGGTGAATGCAACACGGGTATGACAATCGAAGACGTCATTGAAGAGTGCAAGTTGTTCTACTTCGGAGGAATGGAAACAACATCGGTACTTCTCACATGGACCATGATCGTTCTGAGTATGCACCCGGAGTGGCAGAACCGTGCAAGGGAGGAGGTGCTATGTCTATTTGGGAAAAACAAACCTGGATATGAAGGCCTGAACCGACTCAAAACACGGTGAGTAGTAATTGCTAGAATTACCGCAAACTTTTCATCATGGAGTGCCTGCAAATGTGTCAACTTTTCTTGTAGAAGTGTAACTCCTTGGTAAATTTTTGAACTTTGTAGGTAACCATGATCCTCTATGAGGTTCTTCGGTTGTATCCCCCGGGCATCCATCTTAGCCGGAAGACATACAAGGAGGTGCAAATCGGAGACATAAAGTACCCCGCTGGTGTGATGATTGAGCTTCCCGTATTGTTCATGCACCACGACCCTGACAATTGGGGCACTCCTGTGCATGAATTCAAGCCGGAGAGGTTCGCCGCGGGGATCTCGAAGGCATCCAAGAATCCATGTGCGTTTCTACCATTTGGTTGGGGACCACGGATTTGCATCGGACAAACCTTCGCGCTTCTAGAAGCCAAGATAGCTATTTGCATGATCCTTCAGCGCTTCGACTTCGTGCTTGCGACGTCCTATACTCATGCACCACATACTGTGGTGACACTGCATCCAATGCATGGTGCACAAATTAAGCTTGGACTCGCTTGATTTCTATCATGTTTTATTGTCTATGTGGTGTAATAAATAGATAATTTTTCTATTTAGGTTGTTCACATGTCGCTTAATATATAGATATCTTTGTTTTCACATGGAGTCTTGTCGTCGTGTATGGTGCAGCCCAGGAGGAGTATAAAGCTGCTTTTCTCCGTGAATTAGTTAACTTGGCAAAGGATAATCCATACCCTATGATTATAGGTGGCGATTTAAAAATAACAAGACCGGAGGGGGGACTCCACCCCGGCTTTGTCATTAAGGTAGAGGTGAGGATTCGAACCCGGGTGCTGGCGCTTGGCGCTTATGCCTGCCGACCATTGCACCACGGAAGTCTCCTCTAGGTGGCGATTTTAATTTGCTAAGATTTCCACATGAGAAAAGCAGAGGAAGGTTTGATAGCCGTTGGCCTTTTTTATTCAACGCTGTAATTGACAGCCTTACATTGCGAGAGGCTTCGATGGTAGGGAGGATGTACACTTTGGCTAATAGCCTCTCTAAGCCAACATACGAGAAGTTGGACCGTGTTTTGATGGATTCTAATTGGGAAGTTAAATTCCCAATGGTCTCCGTACGAGCCCTCGAACGTATCGAAGCTTTTTCAGATCATGCCCCCATATTGTTAACCACGGGTACACCTAGACCATTGTGTAAACGCCCATTCAAATTTGAATTGGGGTGGCTACATAGAGAAGGGTTTCAGATATGGTTAAAATGGTATGGGGGAGACCGTCCCTGGTAATGACCCAATCACAAGGTGGAATAACAAAATTCGCGCTACGAGAAAACACCTAGCTGGTTCGGCGAGACACATGGTGGGCCAATTAAAACATGAAAAGCTTCATCAGTTATTGATGACCTTGAGACTTTTGATGAAATTAGTCCGCTGTCCATGCACGAGATTGAGTTGAAAAACCAATCCAACGCGAAGATGGCGTCTATTCTTCGTGAAATGGTATCAACGATCAAAAACCCAATTTGTTTTGGAGGGAGATGCGAACACGAGATACTTTCATAGTCTGGCAAATGCTAGACACAGAAAGAAACTCATCCATTCCCTAAACCAAGAAGAGGGTATGATCGAAGGACATGAGCAGCTTAAAACATACATCACGAAGTACTATAAAAATTTGTTTAGCAAGCCCGACGCAGATAATTTCTCATTGGACGAAAGGAGGATAGATGACATTCTGCAAGTCTCCGATCAGGAAAACGCCCATCTTACTGCTCCCTTCTCTTTGGAGGAAATAAAGAAGGCGATTTTCCAAATGGAACACAACAAAGCCCCAGGGCCGGATGGTTTCCCTGCTGAATTTTATCAGTCATTTTGGGAATTAATCCAACCAGACCTGATAGAGATGTTCCACGCTTTGCATGCTGGACAACTCGACTTTTTTGCCTTAATTTCGGTGAGATTATTTTTTTACCAAAGGTTAACGAAGCAGAAAGGATCCAACAATTTAGGCCTATTTGTATTCTTAACGTTAGCTTCAAGATATTCACTAAAACCGCGACTATTAGGTTGAACTCGGTGGCTGATCATGTTTGTGCGACCGACTCAGACAGCCTTCATGCAAGGTCGCAACATTCTTGCACTACCAAAAATCCGTCGATCCGTGACGTTTTTTCGGCGACGTTCCTATAACGGCGTGTGTTTTCGTCGAGGTGGGTCGAAAAGTTGATTTTGCTCGCGACGTTTTGCATTGTTTGTTAATGGGCCGCCTGCGCGCGACGTTTCGTGCATTTTACGTCGTGGATATTCGTCCCCGGCCCACTGAACTGGAGGCCAGTTTCGTTCGACGAAACGTTCCGGATTTTCGTCGCACGACACATACTGTCATGATTGACTAGTTTCTTTTTGTTGGTTTGGGTAGCTTATCACATGTTCCACGCGATCTGATTGACTAGTTTGTGTTCCCCTTTGTGGTAGAAATTAGGGATCAACACACGGAACATAGAGACATATACTTCCTTAGATATTTTCGACTTGCTAAACATGAACATATACTGTATGGCCAAATTCCCGTCGTTTCCCGCCCAGCGCCACCGCTTCCCGCCTCTGTTTCCCGCGCAACCGGTCCGCTATAAAAAGCAGACCCTGCGTTGCCGCCACTTCACAACTCCTGCTCGCCGTCGCCCACACCACCCACGCTGTCGCTATGCCACCGGGAAAACGCGTCTCCGGAGATTGGATCGACAACCCATTGGTCCAGACCACGCGCGCGCGCCGGCGCAGTGCTGATGACGACGGGGAGGTGGTGGAGATGGGGGAGGAGCGTGCCCGCTCCATCGTGGCCGCCGAGCAGCAGCAGCTGTTCGCCAAGGTGGAGAACGCCGTAGCCTCCTTAAAAGCCGTCCACCGTGAGATCCGCGAAGAGCTGAACGCAGCGAGGCAGAGGGCCAAGCAGCAGCAGCAGCTGAACGCACAGGCGGCGTCGGCCGAGCAGCAGCAGCTGCTGGTCGCCCAGGTGGAGAACGTGGTAGCCTCCTTACAAGACATCCACCGCGAGACCCGCAAGGAGCTGAACAAGACGAGACAGCAAGCCGAGCAGCAGGCGTCCAGGAGTCAGAGTGCACAGCGCGTCGCTGGGAGAGGCGCGTGCTCTCACGCTTAGCAAGGGGGAACAACGAAGAGGAGGCTGGCCGTAGCGGCATCTAGTTAGCTTAGTTTAGGATTTTAGGTTAAGTCTAGCCACCTACCGCCGTTTAGATTAAGTTCTAGTTTAAATTTCATATGTGATGTATCAAATTTCGAACAAACTACTGTCCTGATTGACTAGGTTGTGTGTACCTTTGTGGTAGAAATTAATCAAATCGTCGAAAAGTGCGGCCGCAGAAAAAATAGAGTGCTCAAATTCTGAAATAAACTTTGTGGTAGCGCAGAAAAACGTTTGGATGACGCAAATATAGCACATTACATATTAGGAATCAACACGGCAGAATTACGAAACATATAGACATAAACTTCCTTAGATATGTTCGACTTGCTAAACATAAACATAGACTGTATGACATGTAGGTCCCGCATCTTCGGGGATCCCCTGTCAGTGACTTTGTGGTAGCCTTGCCTTTGTTATGGGATCCACGTCCGTGTGCGTATAGCAACGGTGAACGGGCGCCTCCCATGACCTGCAACCATACACCTATGAAGAAGTAACTTTAACTGTAGGTTCTTCGCCGTGGCCTTCGCTGACTGGCCGCCACGAACGCTCCCGCTGCACAACTCGTCAGACATATCGTTGAGCTAGCCGTTTGTGCCATCGTCCCCTCCCTTCTTTTGAACCCTAGCCAGAGCTGCCCCGCCATCGCCGCCGTAGGTTCATCGCCGTCGCATTCGCTGAGCTGCCGCCGCCGTAGATCTGCTGCGCCATGTCGACCGCAAGCTCATCCCGCTCTGTTCTGCGCTGCCGCTTCCCTTCATCCCACGCATTGCCTGCCCCGATTGTGGTCAAACCGTCGTTGTCAAGACCTCCGGCACTAATCAGCACAAGGGCTGGGTCTTTTACAAGTGCGAGAGGCATGGGCTTAAACCGCCGGCGGTAGGTGTTAAAAAATGAAGCTTTTGGTGTGATTTCTTGGTCTTCTCTTCTTAATTTTGTCTCTATCACTGTCCGCTGGTTAGTGTTTAACTGTACATTTTTTGTTCAATTCATAGCATGCGTGCAACTTCTTCCACTAGGAGCTCGAATATGTGCTCTACTTGATCCAGGACAACCAACTGACAGGAAATGATGCATTTCAAGCTACTGCATGGGCAGAGGAGAGGAGGGAAGAACTGCTCCTAAGGGAGACGGAACGTCAAGCTACCGTTCCTGGACAAGATCAGCTGGTGATAAACATGCTTAAAGAGGTTTTGCTGCTGTTGAAACATGCAATCTCCTTCTGAAGATTGTAGTTGGTTGCCTTGTGCTTGCAACTCTATTTCTGAAGAAGTGAACATTGTATGTAGTGTTAGAACTGAATGTAGCAGTGTAGCAGTATTAGAACTGAATGTAGCACCGTGTAGTAGGTGTTAGAACTGAATGTAGCATTGTAGTAATGAATGCAGTTCTAGAACGACTAAATAATTAATGTAGCAGGTGATGACGACGAGTAACAAGCTCAAGACCAGGACCTTTGATAGATTATCCGAGAGTGTGATATCATAGAACAGAGTCTGACAACTGAACAAAAACATCAAAACAACAAATATTATGATATATCTCAAACTATGGCGCATGAAGTCAAGGGTGAAGATAAGGTGTTTTGGATTTGCAAGATTTTAAATTCAAAAACCTCACCAAATATTCATTTTGGAGTGGCTAAGAAGGATCCAGGCTTAAGTTTAAAAAAAAATCGTGGGGAAACCTGCCTCTGTTCGTGGGGAAACCATCTCTGCCACGCGTCGGTGTCGCTTGGAGCTCACACCTCACTCCTGTCCTGTCGTCTCAGTTTCTCCGGGCTGGGGGAAAACATCCTGGCGACGGCGAGTCGAGCGGCGGCAATGGAGCGGGCGACTCGAGCGGCGACGCGTCGAGGGAGGATAGAGGATGGGGTGGTGCGGGTACATGGTCGATCAGCGGCGGCGGCGACAATGGAGCGGGCGACTCGAGCGGCGGCAATGGAGCGGGCGAGTTGAGCGGCGGCTGATGGCCCTTGAAGAGGTTGATCTACAGCGCCAGAAAACAAGCTTGATGCCCAATGAACAGTCTTGATCTCCGGTGCGTAGTTTACCTGCGTCAAAAGTAAATGGGTTAGGTTGAGACTCCAAGTGCAGAGTGTGTAGTAAGTGGAAGACGTGTTTTCCCCACGAGGGTGACTCGAGGGTTTAATATCGAACTCTCGGGAAATCAGTAGTGAAAGATTTATCTTCCTATCCTTCTTTTGGTCACCTACAAAACAAGGTTAATTGTTTTGGTCCTCAACCTCACCTGTGGTTGTCAAGCACAAGGTGTATGAATGATATCAAGATAAATATGCAATGCAAACAAGAAATAAATATGCAATGGTGGTGAATGAATGTCAAGGATGATGATAACAATGATAAATGATATTTTTGGGTTTTTTATGATGAATGCAAGATGGAAAAGTGTTTTTGTATTTTCGGATTTAATAATTGCAGAAAATGGAAAAGTGGTAAAAGTGGTTGGAAAGGTGTTTCTTATGATTAAAAATGGACCGGGGTTCATGGTTTCACAAATGCACTCTCTCTTTAATGGTGTGGCAGACAATGGACACATAGAGTTGACATATGAGATTGCAACACAAAGTTTGATATCAAGTTACTAATTATATGGGCATCACGTCCTAACATAGAGATCTTTTGGTTATTAATCTCACTTATACTCCACCAAGATGCGATCATAACACCTTAGTAATTAAGATAAATCAGAGTATAGCTTTAAGTATCATGACATGAAGTGAAAATAAGAACATGCTAGATCTAGTCACAGGAAGAAGCTTGGTCACCCTCAACCCTTGTAGCATGGTATTTTTTTTATCCCTAGTGAGGCAACAAAGTAAGGTAAACACCCAAGTGGATCGCGATATTAAGTTGTCAACTTACCGCACTCACCACCCCCCGTTACTCCAACTAATGCACACATCACCCCACACACGCCCTCATAAACATGCTTGATCATAACAAGTAGATAAGAACGGGGTACATAATATGCATCTATTCATAACTGAAACAAACATTTGCAATCTCAACATATATTAACTCACAAAAAGATCCACCACATAGGAATTACATATATGACCGTAATCATGTTCAGCAGCTCATACGGTACTAATTAGTGAAGCTCAAAGAGAGGAGAGATACATAAGTTACTTCCACAAACCCATAGTCCAGAGGTGGACTACTCCCTCTTCATCATGGAGATGGTGGAGATGTCGATGGAGAAGATGGAGACCACGCCGGCAGCGCCCCGCCGGAGTTTTCCCCCTCCAATCTGCAGCTCCAGATCTTCGTTTTCGTGTTTCTGTGATATGGCGGCGCTTGTTTTCGAGAACGCCGTGGGACTTCTTTTATAGGCGTTTTTAGGTCAAGACGAAGGCGGTGGAGAAAAGATCGACGGCTGCGGAGCCTCGAGGCCAAGTTGGTGGGCCCCACGCGGCCAGGTACAGTGGCCGCGTGGGCCACCCCCTTTTGGCCTCCGGCCTCCGTTTGCTTGATTCCTTCGCTCCTACGTCTTCCTCCTTCCAAAATAATGACGCCTGTATTTTTCCAGATTTTTATGACGTCGTTTGGGTCCCTGAAACATAAAAGGAAAAAATAGGGTTTTCTGCCTGCGCAGGGTTAATTCCATAAAAATAGGAAACAATTATTTTATTTCCTAAAATCATTAAATAACAGTGGTATAACCCTTATATGATGCAAATATGAGTGATATAGTGCAAAGTTCATGTATGCATTTTACATGCATCAACATCCCCAAGCTTAACCAATACTCGTCCTCGAGTATGAAGGTGATAAAACTAACATGGGCTTTGCAATATAGCACTAACAATGGATATCAAAGATGATTGCTACTGCTACATAGAGTCAAATGATTCATTCTTCAAAGGAGTAGCAATATGCAAATAGTTTATGAAGTGATATCAAGTATTCAATGCAAGGATGTTCAATGATAGTTCACAAAGTGTAACATAGAAGATAGTAATATGGACCACATGTATGCATAATGATAAGTAAGAACATCCTACATTGGTCATAGAGTGTAGATGAAAATCTGAATAAAAGGTGGACACTTTGGAAAGATGTATATGTGAGTAGAGGTAAAGCATGCATAAGTTTCATCTAACTTCCAAACTCTTCTACTTAAGTTAATGATTGCAATGTGGAATTCTTGGTGTCAAGCTCTCATTACCCCTATCATAGCATCTTGAATGATTAAAGTTTAATGTGAAAGCAAATATGAGTAGTGTGCTTGACAAAGTAAAGGTTAGGTGTCTCATGCCCCTTGAATACAAGTACCTACACCATGATTACTCAACTTAGGAAACAAAGCAAGTTCAAGTTCTATCATTGTAAGTAATAATAGTATCATCAAGAGCGTCAACTGGGGTACCTCTTGTCCCAGGATATGGAACAAGCCCATATCAAAATGACAAGACAAACAAACAAGATGAACAACCTCAACACCCTTTTTATTTACCATTGGAATAGCTTTTTATTATAAGGTGCATCACAGACGGTTCACCATAGCATGTAAGTAAATTTCCACCATGAATGATGCATGGCTTAGATTAGCGGCCCAGGCGTCTCTCTAACCATTTATACAAACTCATTTAAACTACTTCATTTCCACCTATTTCACCATGATAGGCATCCATAAACAAAAGTACATGATATCAACTAAATGAGATGAAGGAGCATGTTGAAAGCTTTGCATGTGACAGCACATATGGGCTAACTCCCAACCTCGGACATTTATCAAGCCACTAGCATCATATTATTAATCACAATGGGTCATGTTTTATTTATGCAATAAAAATAAAGTTGTGCATCAAGTTCGTGAGAGCTATATAACCAACTTTTCCCATAACAATCAATAACATAAACATTTTCATTCAGAGGTATAGATAACACAAATATCATGATAACATACTCGGAATAGCATAAAGCTAATAGGTAGATATGGTGGACTCACTGGAATAACTTTGGTTGAAGGTGTTGGAAACAAGTTTTTGCTTGTTGGAATGTTTGGGCTAGCAAGAGGGAGAAAGTTGACCATCTAGATGCATGCATGAGTGTCCATAGAACTAACTAATCCATGTTAAACAAGTAAAATAACATTCAGCATCAAAACATGAATAAGTGATAGCTCTTGATAAAGCATTTGCAAATTATTACTCATAAACAAGCTCATGAATCATGCAACTATATGTATCATTAAAAATCAACTCAAACATCCCTTTTCCCAATATGATAAAAGCATCCAACATATTTCAACCCATATTTCCAGTAGCTCTTTCTCATATAAATGATAATGTGGTGGTCTCACAAAATAACAAACAAACCAAAAACAAACAAAAAGACGCTCCAAGTTTATGCGATAAAGTGTTTCGATCGAAAAACAGAAGTTAGACGTGTGCAAACCGAGAGTGTGTAGGTCCAGTGGGGTTGTCTTCACATCCCCAAGCTTATGGTCTTCACCATCCTTGGATAACTCTTGGTGCATCTCCTCCAATCCCTGTGAAAAAACTTCAAAACACCGTTTCTCCCATTTTCTTTTCTGTGGGGTGCATTAGTAGTGATAAACAAATAGGTTTCTTGCTGCATATAATCCTTAAACAAAACATCATATGAATGTCCAGAAAGTATATATGTTGTATGCCTACTCATAAACTCATTTGAATCAAAAAGATTCAAGATAAAAGTTCAAAACATGCATAAAACAAAATGGGACAGAATCTGTCCAGAAAAACAGCAGCAGCAAAACGTATTTTTCTACCCTACCAAACTTTGCCGAAAAATTCTGAAAAATTCATGCATACAGAGGATGAAAAGTTGCAACTACAGTTCAAATATGAGCTCATTCGGAGTTACAGAATAAGAATTAAAAATCATACCGTGCACAGATTCGTGCAGGAATAAAATCTCCGAACGCTATAAGCAACTTTTCAAGACCAAAATGGGTAAAACTTGGCACTTTATTAAAAACTCCAGAAACTAAACTAAAAACAAACTCTCTTGATACAGCAAGAGGACACAAAGAAAATCACACATAAAAATAACCGGGTTGCCTCCCGCAAAGCGCTTTCTTTATAGCCATATAGCTAGGCTTCTTACTTGTTGTTTATTGAAGATGAAGCTCATGAGGGAGCTTGAACTTTGATGTTCCCCTTTCTTGGGAAGTGTTCCATGCACTTCTTGTGTGGAACTGAAACTTCACGTTCCCTCCTTTGAATCAATGATAGCACCTGTAGTACGAAGAAAAGGTCTTCCAAGAATAATAGGACTAGAGGTTTTATTCCCCATGTCCATGATTAGAAAATCCACAGGCACAAAAGTCATATGTAACTCTACCATAACATCACTTACTTTCCCTAAAGCATGTTTAATGGAATCATCAGCAAGTGCAAGTTCAATAGAGCATTTTTCAAGATTTTTCAATTCAAGTACTTCATATAGTTCTTTAGACAACAGAGACACTAGATCCTAGATCAAGTATGGCATGATGTGTCTCTTTTCCAATAGTTACTAGTACCTTGGGAATCCATATATCCCCAAGCTTAGGTGGTATCATGGCCTCTTGGTTGTACCTAGCAATTTTCTCTTTCAAGACATGATTAGCAATATAGGAACCAAACCAGCTTGATTAGTGTTGATGGAAGGATCACTTGCAAACTTTTGTAAGATAGAGATTAATTCATGCAAGCTACAATTTTCTAAGTCAAGCAAAGGATCCTTGACTTCACTAAGCATTTTAACTTCCTAAACTTCCTTTTCCTTTTTCCCCCAAACTTGTTCCACGACAGGGGTGCTTCCCCACTTCTAGTCTTTTTCTTGACATGGATAGAATTGACCGGTTTATGTGCCCAAAAAATAGGATAATATTTTCTAAGGAATGCCTTTTTTAGTTTTCTCCAAGTTTTGACTATAGCAAGGGGTAGTGAATACATCCACTCTTTTGCCTCTCCTTTTAGCGAAAAAGGGAATAATTTTGACATCACACTATCAGGTTCCTTAAAGCCTTGTGCAATACAAATGCCGGTAAAAATATTAAGATGCTCAAGACCATCTTCCCATCCTTTACCACCAAATTGTTTCCTAGTTATCGAGTGTAATAAACCATAGCTCACTCTATAACTATCAGCTTTAATCTCAGGTGTGCAATAGCTTTAGAGATAAATTGATCATTAGGAGTGTTTGTGTAGTCACACAATTTAGTTCTTTCTCCCATTTTAACAAGTTTTTTTTATATGCAAAACTGAAAATAAAATGAGTCTCACAAATGCAAACCGAATTACAAATGCAAGACAATGCAAGACATGACAAACAAATAATTTTGCTTTGAAGGTAAAGATGGATAAGATGATGCTCACGTAGGTGCAACCTCCCCAAGCTTAGGTGTTAGCACAAGTTGGTGATGTTGACTTGTTGTGATCTCCTTGAATAAACATTCTCAACTATGATTTCCCGCAACGGCGCCAGAAAACAGTCTTGATGGCCCTTGAAGAGGTTGATCTACAGCGCCAGAAAACAAGCTTGATGCCCAATGAACAGTCTTGATCTCCGGTGCGTAGTTTACCTGCGTCAAAAGTAAATGGGTTAGGTTGAGACTCCAAGTGCAGAGTGTGTAGTAAGTGGAAGACGTGTTTTCCCCACGAGGGTGACTCGAGGGTTTAATATCGAACTCTCGGGGAATCAGTAGTGAAAGATTTATCTTCCTATCCTTCTTTTGGTCACCTACAAAACAAGGTTAATTGTTTTGGTCCTCAACCTCACCTGTGGTTGTCAAGCACAAGGTGTATGAATGATATCAAGATAGATATGCAATGCAAACAAGAAATAAATATGCAATGGTGGTGAATGAATGTGCAAGGATGATGATAACAATGATAAATGATATTTTTGGGTTTTTTATGATGAATGCAAGATGGAAAAGTGTTTTTGTATTTTCGGATTTAATAATTGCAGAAAATGGAAAAGTGGTAAAAGTGGTTGGAAAGGTGTTTCTTATGATTAAAAATGGACCGGGGTTCATGGTTTCACAAATGCACTCTCTCCTTTAATGGTGTGGCAGACAATGCACACATAGAGTTGACATATGAGATTGCAACACAAAGTATGATATCAAGTTACTAATTATATGGGCATCACGTCCTAACATAGAGATCTTTTGGTTATTAATCTCACTTATACTCCACCAAGATACGAACTAAATCATAACACCTTAGTAATTAAGATAAATCAGAGTATAGGTTTAAGTATCATGACATGAAGTGAAAATAAGAACATGCTAGATCTAGTCACAGGAAGAAGCTTGGTCACCCTCAACCCTTGTAGCATGGTATTTTTGTTTATCCCTAGTGAGGCAACAAAGTAAGGTAAACACACAAGTGGATCGTGATATTACAGTTGTCAACTTACCGCACTCACCACCCCCCGTTACTCCAACTAATGCACACATCACCCCACACACTCCCTCATAAACATGCTTGATCATAACAAGTAGATAAGAACGGGGTACATAATACGCATCTATATTCATAACTGAAACAAACATTTGCAATCTCAACATATATTAACTCACAAAAAGATCCACCACATAGGAATTACATATATGACCGTAATCATGTTCAGCAGCTCATACGGTACTAATTAGTGAAGCTCAAAGAGAGGAGAGATACATAAGTTACTTCCACAAACCCATAGTCCAGAGGTGGACTACTCCCTCTTCATCATGGAGATGGTGGAGATGTCGATGGAGAAGATGGAGACCACGCCGGCAGCGCCCCGCCGGAGTTTTCCCCCTCCAATCTGCAGCTCCAGATCTTCGTTTTCGTGTTTCTGTGATATGGCGGCGCTTGTTTTCGAGAACGCCGTGGGACTTCTTTATAGGCGTTTTTAGGTCAAGACGAAGGCGGTGGAGAAAAGATCGACGGCTGCGGGGCCTCGAGGACCAAGTTGGTGGGCCCCATGCGGCCAGGTACAGTGGCCGCCTGGGCCACCCCCTTTTAGTCCTCCGGCCTCTGTTTGCTTGATTCCTTCGCTCCTACGTCTTCCTCCTTCCAAAATAATGATGTCTGTATTTTTCCAGATTTTTATGACGTCATTTAGGTCCCTGAAACATAAAAGGAAAGAAATGGGGTTTTCTGCCTGCGCAGGGTTAATTCCATAAAAATAGGAAACAATTATTTTATTTCCTAAAATCATTAAATAACAGTGCTATAACCCTTATATGATGCAAATATGATTGGAATATGAGTGATATAGTGCAAAGTTCATGTATGCATTTTACATGCATCAGCGGCGCGAGTTCAGCGGCGGCAATCGGAGTCGAGCAAGCGGGCGGCGACGCAAGGCTTGCGGTCGCAATCGCAGGTAAGGGCGTCGAGGGAGGATGGAGGATGGGGTGGTGCGGGTTCACGGTCGAATAGGCGACCGGCGGCCCGATTCGTGACTAGTGCAGCGGCGAAGGATTCAATCTACCTTCACGGCAAGCCATATCGGATTTCAGTCCAGCAGGTGTTGAAGCAGGCGTGGCAGCGTCACGGCTACAACATTGCTGCGGGCGACGAGAGTAGCTCGGGCGGGAGCTCATCGAGCAGCATTTCAGCACGCTCAACCCCGAGCCTGGACTTCGAAGTAGCGTTGAGCCTAGAGGCTTTCAGTCTAGTTGCCGGGCTGGCGGAGGATAGATTGGTGTGCTCAGAAATTCTCTGCGAGATGAAATCGAGCTAGAAGAATCAGCTACAGAGCCATGGCGTTCAGAGGGTAGATTGAGCTACATTCTGTAGATAGCAAGTCTGGTGAATTTTGTTAGGTGCCTGAAACTCTTCCAGGCAGTGTTTGCCTAGCGCTGGGAGCGTGTGTGGGAGTTCTTTTGTGAAATGGCCATGTAAGCACTATGTCGAACACCTTGGGGGCGTGCTCTGGACGTGTCCTGGACGTGCTCTGGACGTGACGTGGCACGTTCCGGTAGGTGAAACCATGTAAACAGTATGTAAATTATTGTGTTCCTTGTTCTTGTGTTCCTTGTGGCATTCGCACGCCGTCAGATTGTGGCATTCACAATGTCGAACACCTTTGGGGGCGCGCTCTGAACATGCCCGATTGTGGCATTCGCATGCCGTCGGATTGAAAACGAGTTGAAACATTGTCAACTAGGTAGACACACCAAAATGAAGGTTTGGTGAGGTTTTGGACAATTTCTTGTTGCAAATCACAAACCACCTCTCTTCACACATGATAGTTCATAGTTTGAAATATGAGATTTCATACCATATTGAAACATTTCTTGTTTAATATGTATCTAGACCTTGTTTATCAGTTGGAGCTGTTAGTACATGACAAAATAAGACCATGTGCACTGGATTTTCATTTTTTTTATGTTTTTTGAATATTTTATGATTATTTCAAATTCGGTCAAACTCAAGGTCAAATCAACATTTAAACAAGTTTTAAACACCAAAATGAAAAACTAAGCCTGGATCATTCCTAGACACACCAAAATGAAGGTTTGGTCAGGTTTTGTACGATTTCATGTTGCAAATCACAAACCACCTCTCTTCACACATGAGAGTTCATAGTTTGAGATGTGAGATTTCACACCATATTGAAGCATTTCTTGTTTAATATGTATCTAGACCTTGTTTATCAGTTGGAGCTGCTAGTACATGACAAAATAAGACCATGTGCACTGAATTTTCATTTTTTTTTATGTTTTTTGAATATTTTATGATTATTTCAAATTCGGTCAAACTCAAGGTCAAATCAACATTTAAACAAGTTTTAAACACCAAAATGAAAAACTAAGCCTGGATCATTCCTAGACACACCAAAATGAAGGTTTTGGTGAGGTTTTGATCAGGGTTTGGATCATGCCTCAGTGTGATCTAAAACTAACAAACATGAACTCCTTGCACCTACATGTAATTTTGCAGTTTTTGGCATGCATATGTGGTACTTACACGAACTGCTCGCAAGTTTGTGCTATTCCAAGTAGCAATCCACATGCAACAAACAAAGTATAATACCTTTTTTTAGAATTTTCCACATGCGTTCGGACTGACTTATTTTCCACATGCGTTCGGACTGACTTATTTTCTTGGGCAAACAAAGTGATCAGGTGTTGCGATCATTTTCTTGGAAGAAAAAGGCCAGAAAATGTAAGACGTACGTGGGCATTTTTGGCACTGACCTATTTTAGTGGGTTCGTGCCGGGTCCAATGGTGAGCGGCTGGTGGAGACGGTGAAAGACGTACATGGTGAGACGTGGCGGCTGCTAGAGGAGGGCGAGGGGTTGGTCTCGGACTCGGTGCAGTCAATTACACGGAGTAGGTCGAGAGGCGAGGCACGGCTGCGGTACAGGGGTTTTGATGGGACAAGACATATACCTGCCCATTAACCGCGTGTACATTAACCTGCCCATTAACCGCGTGCCCATTTCGTCTCATCTTCCTATGTCACATCGCAACGCTCCTCTGTGTTCTCCCTCTTGCTTCTTCTAGTCTTCTCCGCTTCCACTACAATCCAATCTTCTTCTCCCCCGCGTCGTCGCCATGGAAACCAAAGCGTGCTTCTCCGAGACCTACAGCGTCACCATCCACAAAGTCTAGAAGATCGAGGCGGTCTACACCAACGATCCAGAACAACTAGCGAGGGTCCTCGACATGTACAAGAAGTGGTTCGCGGAGGGAGACGCCAAGATCATGGGACTGGACATGGAGTACAGCAGTGACAAAGACCTCAAATACAAGAGTATGGCGGTTATTCAGCTCGCCATGTGCCGCCTTGTACTGGTCTTCAATGCGCCAGGTATGAACAAATTAAGTAACATGCCCACACATGTTGTTGTTTCGAGGGTTTTTTGCTTCATCCCTTGTGCCAGACTCTTAGTGCTACTATTAGTACTAGATGACGCTCAAAGTTCTTGCGATTTCTCTAATTTGGTTCAGATTTACGGTAGACAGACGTTCCTAGATCTATTCCTGGCTTCGGGGTTTTTTCAGACTGTCACTGCGATGACACGGATTAGATTCGTGTATTATATGAAGTGTAAAAGGTTTTATGTCATAATTAATATGGGAATTTATATTGATTTGTGTAGCTCGATTGATTTTGAGGTCTGGCATTTCTTTTGAGTAGTTTGTATAGTTGTACACATGAACATGTAAGAGAATGAAATCATGGATGTAAATAAGCAATATATTTTGAAGGACTATGAACTTCGGTAAATATGATGGTTGTTGTATAGTTGTATACGTGAAAATGCATATATGTTTCTGTGAATTCATGTTCATCCTATTTCTTAATCTTTAGGTGGACTTGTTGATCATATTCCAAATCTTTTAACTAAACTTACCTCACTTGGTGGACTTGTTGAACATGTAAGAGAATGAAATCATGGATGTAAATAAGCAATATATTTTGAAGGACTATGAACTTCGGTAAATATGATGGTTGTTGTATAGTTGTATACATGAAAATGCATATATGTTTCTGTGGATTCATTTTCATCGTATTTCTTAATCTTTAGGTGGACTTGTTGATGATATTTCAAATCTTTTAACTAAACTTACCTCATTTGGTGGACTTGTTGATCATATACTTGTTTGTCACCTATGAAATTACATCTTTTAACTAATCTCTATCCACATTCTCTTGGTTATGGCAGTACTGACCATTGGAAGTGTTCATGCTACATTTCTGATTTTCTACGCCACAGAGGAATCACCTTTGCGACCGTAGACAATACGATAGACAAGGTGGTTTTTCGCCAAACCTGGCCTGAAGTCATCATTCCAGATAACTTCTATGTCGACCTACAACACCTGTACCGGCTCCCTGGATACTACAAGGTTGGCATGGCTGTGATGGCTGCAGACCTGATTGATCCCTGGTACGCAGAAATGAAGAAGAAGTTGCCCTTCAAGGCGCACGATAATTGGCAGTGCAAACCTCTTGACAAGATCAACAAAGACTACGCCGCCATTGATGCCTTTGTGGCGTTTGAGCTGTACCGGGTCATTCTGGAGAGGCAAGAGGCTGGAGTGCCAGTTGGACTCAAGTTCCAGTATGATTCTGATGATTCAGGCACCGATGTTCCTGAAGATTCATCAGATGAAGAAGATTCATCAGATGAAGAAGATTCAGATGAGGAGCACAAGAGGCGTAGGCCTTCCTGAAGATTAGTTTGTCCTCTGTCCATGTGTTTTGTAAATATTTATTTTGGTTTCGATGAAGAAGTTAGACCAGCTAAGCAGTTATGTAAAGTGCTGCTTTTGTTGTGCTGTGGAAGACTAATTATGCTGGTATATATGCAGTTCCTATTTTCTTCCTTCTGGTTCTGTGCTTTCAGCCTCGATGTTTCCATCAAACTAATGTTGTTTTGACCCCATTATGATACAACTTGACCAAAACTCTGTCAAATCATGTGGTACATATATTTATACATGATTCTACAAACATTGCATGACTAATCTGATTTTAAAATGATCTGACCATGAATTTGACCAATAATTGGCCTTCATCTCAATTTCAGGCATTTTTGTTCAAAGAAAATTTTACCCACACTTAAAATTGTCAGAAAAATCTCAGATCCTGCAAGCCCACCTTGTCTATCGTTTGCATCACCACCCACAAAAAGTTTGAGTCCAATCTTGATCTCCTATGTGCACCTATCTTCAAGGATTTCGACCGAAATGGCACACGCATGATCCGCCTGAATCCTGCCAAATCCTAGGTTGGGCCCATATGTACGAATAAACGTGTGTTGGTATATATGTGGAAATATCCAAGATAAAACTCCTAGAAGGTCTGACCCACTTCACATACGAAACTTATCATGCATGAAGTTCATGCCCCGGTAGGGCAAAAACCCTTTGTTCGGGTGCACCATATGGTATCATGTGATAACATGGGCTCATAGTTGGTTTTTAACTGGTCATATAACCAGCCCTAACACAACTAGTGAAAAAAATTCCAATATATAGCCCTCCCGAGGCCGGTCAAAAAACTAGATGACCTAGGGTTTCAATTGGAATGGCGGTCCGGAGCATCAGAATCGCACCAAATCCTAGGTAGCTAGGACCGTAATATATGGGTTCGAGTGTGTGATCGTACATTGGAAATGACAACATTGATCCAACTCCTAGGTGTACCCATTTCACAGACGACACTTAACCTACACGCAGATTTTGCACTAACACATCTACCACTTCGGGGGCAACCTAGATGGAATCATGTGACATGGTCTCAACTTTGGTTTTAAATGGTCATATGGCCTACCATAACACAATCAAGTTGAAAAGTCAATTGGTCTAACCCCTCTTGAGGCCGTTTAAGGGCCGGTAGAGGATACAAATTGAGCGGGCCAGGTCAACTGTCAAGGATTTCGACCGAAATGGGTCAACAAATGTGTATGAAATACATCTTGACATTGACAAGACCAAGTTAGATGAGTGATAGAATACGTATAGAAGAGTAATGTGATGTTGAATTTGCCAACCCAGCTCCCCCGCTTCATACACACACTTATATGCACTTAATTAGGTAATTAGATCATCGGGGAACCCCATCGGTTGTATACTTGTCGGATTTTTCTGATAATTAACGTTGTCTCATATTTAGTTTTCCTAGTTAGCGAATAATATTTTTCCTCGAAAGTTTAGGTCAATAATTTATAGACTTATTCGCATGGTACCGTAATACTAACTTCATTAAATGGTCAATTGTTTAAGCCATCCATCATGTGTCCGACGACCAGAAATATTTCTCGCCGCGCGCCCACCTACCAAATTTCGTTCCTCGCGCCCACCCAAAATTATCGTTGAAACTTTGCCGCCTTCTTCTGCGCGCACAAAATTTCGAACCAAAATTCCCTGCCTATACCTTCTCGCCAAGACGTCCCCTACTCGAATGCCCGCATTCCCCTCCTCCCTCCCTCCCGGTCCCAAATTTCCCATCCTTTCCACCCAAACCCTAACTCGCCGTGTAGCTGGCTGTCCCGGTCTTTTACCTCACCGTGTAGCTCGCCATCTAGGTCGTCCACCTCGCCGTCAAGGTCGCCGGCAAGATCTGCTACCTCGACTTCCAGGTTGCCGCCAAGATCTACCTCCTCGTCTTCAAGGTCGCCGGCAAGATCAGCTACCTCGACTTCCAGGTTGCCGCCAAGATCTACCTCCTCGTCTTCAAGCTTGCCGGCTGGAACTGCCACCTCGACTTCCAGGTTGCCGCCAAGATCTGCCACCTCGACTTCCAGGTTGCCGCCAAGATCTACCTCCTCGCCGTCAAGCACGCCGCAAGAACTGCCACCTCGACTTCGAGGTTGCCGCCAAGATCTGCCTCCTCGCCGTTGATACGTCTCAAACGTATCCATAATTTCTGTTGTTCCATGCTTATATTATACCATTTGCTACATGTTTTATATACACTTCATATCACTTTTATGCATTTTCTGGGACTAACCTATTAACAAGATGCCACAGTGTCAGTTCCCTGTTTTCTGCTGTTTTTGGTTTCAGAAAGTTACTTCTGGAAATATTCTCGGAATTGCACGAAACAAAAGGCCACGTCCCTATTTTTCCAACACGTACACGGAGTTCGAAGGAGAGACGAAGACTCGCCACGAGGTGGCCAAACCACAGGCCGGCACGGCAGGGGGGCCCACCGCGCCGCCTGGTGGTTTGGGCCCCTCGGGGGTCCGCCGACATCGCCCCTTCGCCTATTTATTCCACGAGACATGAAAACCCTAAAACACCGAGCCTTTCATCCAGAACATATTCGCTGCCGCCGCCGTCGTCAACCCTAACTCGGGGGGTTCTGAAGCTCTTCCCGTCACCCTGCCGGAGAGGGGAATCATCACCGGAGGGCTCTACATCGCCATGCCCGCCTCCGGAGTGATGTGTAAGTAGTTCATCCTTGGACTATGGGTCCATAGCAGTAGCTAGATGGTTGTCTTCTCCACTTGTGCCATCATGTTTAGATCTTGTGAGCTGCCTATCATGATCAAGATCATCTTATTGTAATGCTACATGTTGTGTTTGCTGGGATCTGACTTATATTGATATCTATGTGGAGCTGAATATTATATTATCATGTCTATGTCATTTGTGATCTTGCATGCTCTCTGTTACTTGTTGAAGCCTTGGCCAAGTGAATACTTGTGACTCCAAGAGGGGTATTTATGCATGATAGTTGGGTTCAACCTCTATTTAACCTGGGATAGTGACAGCAAGTTCTAAGGTTGTAGATGTGTTGTTGCCACTAGGGGTAAAACAGCAATGCTTTATTCAAGGATGAATGTATTGTTTACATTATGCACATTACTTAATGCAATTGTCTGTTGCTTGCAACTTAATACTGGAAGGGGTACGGATGTTAACCGGAAGGTGGACTATTTAGGCATAGATGCATGCTGGATAGCGGTCTATGTACTTTGTCGCAATGCCCAAATGAATCTCATAGTAGACACCACAACTCGCACATGCATGTTTTATGCACTTATCAATTGTCAATTGCCCAGCTGTAATTTGTTTACCCAGCATGTTAGTTATCTTATTGGAGAGACACCACTAGTGAACTGTGGACCCCGGTCCATTCTTTTACATCTGAAATACAATCTACTGCAATCATTGTTCTCTACTGTTTTATGCAAACAAACATCATCTTACATACGATACGTTTAACCCTTTGTTTTCAGCAAGCCGGTGAGATTGACAACCTCACTGTTAAGTTGGGGCAAAGTAATTTGATTGTGTTGTGCAGGTTCCACGTTGGCACCGGAATCCCTGGTGTTGCGCCGCACTACACTCCTTCACCAACACCTTCGAAGCAACCTCGTTTTCCTACTGGTTCGATAAACCTTGGTTTCATACTGAGGGAAAACTTGCTGCTGCACTCATCATACCTTCCTCTTGGGGTTCCCAACTGACGTGTGACGTTACACGCATCAAGCATATTTTCTGGCGCCGTTGCCGGGGAGATAGAAGCAACACCGCAATATATTTCCTCGTCAACTTAGCGCCAGCAACATATTTTCTGGCGCCGTTGCCGGGGAAAACCGAATTGCTTCTGCAAGGGGAGTCTCTCACTTCCAATCATTTTACTTTGTTATTTGTCTTGCTTAGTTTATTTTATTTAGTCTTGTTTGCTCTCTCACTACTAGGAAAACCACTATTAGTGGCGCACCAAATCAACATTCTGTGGCGCACCCGGCCAAATTGCTGGTGCGCCACAGAATCCTCGCCACTAAATTTTTATTTCTGTGGCGCACCATGGAATGCGCCACAGAAATCCACTTTCTGTGGCGCACCTGGCTTGGTGCGCCACAGAAATGTGGATTTCTGTGGCGCACCAAGCCAGGTGCGCCACAGAATTCTGAAAATTTCAAAAAATTCAAAAACTGCAAAAAAAAGTTTCAAAAAAAATCAGAAAAATCAAAATATGAAATAATATAAAAAATCCTATTTATTCGAATTATTTTCAGATTTTTTGAATCTTTTGAACTCCACCTTCCCGCTAGGTCACCCATCCTCAAAGTGCTCCAACCCTAGCACGCTTAACTTCTAAGTTCCACCCACTTCACCTACCCTTGTGCTACTCAAGTTCTTATTGATATATATAACATATGAATCCTCTTAAGTCTTGTATGTGTGTATGTTACCTATGTGTTATAAATGTGCGTTTTTAAAGTTCAGATTTTTCAAAAACTTCTAAACTTTGAAAAGGAGATTAAAAGGTTTCAAAAGATCCTAAAAAATTCAAAAAACTTAAAAAAATTCAAAAAACTTCAAAAAAATTCAAAAAAGTCGAAACAGTTAAAAAACATTCAACAATCTTCTTTGTTATACATTTCTGTGTCTTTTTTGAATTTTTCGATTTTTTTTATTTTTTTTTGAATTTTTTGAATTTTTTTTATTTTGCTGCGAAAACTCGTCTGTGTGAAATAACTTTTTTTTCTTTTTGAATTTGAGGAATCTGTGAATTGCTGACCGGGTTTTTTTGACATATTATTTGCGTTATTTCGACGTCGTATGCAAAAGTTATGGCCGTACAAAGATTTCTTTTTCATTTGTTGCAGAAAAGGTCAAAATTCATATTTCAAAATTTCTACACGTACTAGACACTCATACCTAGCCACATGTCAAAGGGTTTTAATTTTTGAATTTTTTTCATTTTCTTTTAATTCCTGCAAGACTCAAAAAGGCGATCCACGGGGGGGGGGGGGGGGGGGGTGGGATTTGAAAATGAGATTCTGTGGCGCACCCAGCTTGGTGCGCCACAGAATGTCAACTTTCAATTTTTTACCTGCCCCCTGGATAACTTTCTGTGGCGCACCTGGCCTGGTGCGCCACAGAAATGTGACTTTCTGTGGCGCACCTGGCCACGTGCGCCACAGAAACAGAAAGTCACATTTCTGTGGCGCACCAGGCCTGGTGCGCCACAAAATTATATTTCTGTGGCGCACCAATTAGGGTGCGCCACAGAATACAACCTACCTATAATGGTTTTCCTAGTAGTGTCTTTATCAAAAACACACAAAATTAGTTACTTTTTATTTTTGTTATTTCGGCCTACTTGTTATCTTTGCAAAAATGAGTACTCCTGAGAACACTAAGTTGTGTGACTTCACTAGCACAAACAACAATGATTTCATATGCACTCCTATTGCTCCACCTGCTTCTAAGCAGAATTTTATGAAATTAAACCTGCTCTATTAAATCTTGTTATGAAAGAGCAATTTTCTGGTGTTAGTACTGATGATGCTGCTGCCCATCTTAATAACTTTGTTGAACTTTGTGAAATGCAAAAGTATAAGGATATGGATGGGGATATTATAAAACTGAAACTTTTTCCTTTCTCCTTGAGAGGAAGAGCTAAAGAATGGTTGCTTTCTTTGCCTAGAAATAGTATTGATTCTTGGACAAAATGCAAAGATGCTTTCATAGGGAAATATTATCCTCCTGCTAAGATTATATCCTTGAGAAGTAGCATTATGAATTTTAAACAACTTGATAATGAACATGTTGCTCAAGCTTGGGAAAGAATGAAATCTTTGGTGAAGAATTGTCCCACTCATGGACTGACTACTTGGATGATCATCCAAACCTTTTATGCAGGATTAAATTTTTCCTCAAGGAACTTATTGGATTCAGCCTCTGGAGGAACCTTTATGTCCATCACTTTAGGTGCAGCAACAAAGCTACTTGATGATATGATGATCAACTATTCCGAATGGCACACCGAAAGAGCTCCTCAAGGTAAGAAGGTAAATTCTGTTGAAGAAACCTCCTCTTTGAGTGATAAGATTGATGCTATTATGTCTATGCTTGTGAATGGTAGATCTCATGTTGATCCTAATAATGTTCCTTTAGCTTCATTGGTTGCTCAAGAAGAGCATGTTGATGTAAACTTCATTAAAAACAACAACTTCAACAACAATGCTTATAGGAATAATTTTGGTAGCAACAATATAAGCCTTATCCTTCAAATGGTTATGGCAATTCTTATGGTAATTCCTACAGCAACAATAGAAGTGTGTCCTCTGATCTTGAAGCTATGCTTAAAGAATTTATTAGCACACAAAAAGCTTTCAATAAAACTGTTGAGGAAAAGTTTGAAAAAATTGATGATCTTGCTTCTAAAGTTGATAGTCTTGCTCATGATGTTGAAATTCTAAAACTGAAAGTTATGCCTAATGAAGTTAAAGATATAAGTCATTTGCTACAGCAAATGCCATCCAAGTTCGAATTGATAATAATATTAGGATGTTGGCTGAATTGCATGCTAGGTGGGAAAAAGAGGAAGAACTTGAAAAAGAGAATAGTATAGTTAGAGTTTGTACTATCACCACCACTAGTAATGCTAATGTTTCACATGCTAGTAAGCCTCCTACTATTGATGGTAATGTTATTGGTGTTGGTAATGTCTCTACTACTTCTGCAAAGCGTTTGAAATTGCCTAAAACTGCTGAAACTTTTTCTGATAAAAGTGCTGAAATTTTTCAAACTATTGGAGACAATGGTTCCACCACCATTGACAATAATGATTTTGATTTTGATGATTGTAACATCTCTGAAGTTATTATGTTCTTGCAAAAATTAGCTAGAAGTCCCAATGCTAGCACTATTAATTTGGCTTTTACAAAGCATATTACAAATGCTCTTTTGCAAGCTAGGGAGGAGAAGTTGAAACTTAAAGCTTCTATTCCTAGGAAATTAGAAGATGGTTGGGAACCCATCATTAAGGTAAAGGTGAATGATTTTGATTGCAATGCCTTGTGTGATCTTGGTGCAAGTATTTCGTTTTGCCCAAGAAGCTTTATGATATTCTTGATTTGCCACCTTTGGAACATTGTTATTTGGATGTTTTTCTCGCTGATAATGCTATGAAGAAACCTTTGGGGCGAGTTAATGATGTTTTTATTACAGTAAACAATAACCTTGTCCCCGTTGATTTTATTGTTATGGATATTGAATGCAATGCATCTTGTCCTATTGTTTTGGGAAGACCTTTTCTTCGAACTGTTGGTGCCATCATTGATATGAAAGAAGGTAATATAAGGTACCAATTTCCTCTCAAGAAAGGTATGGAACACTTCCCTAGGAAGAGAATGAAGTTACCTTTTGACTCTATTGTTAGAGCAAGTTATGATGTTGATGCTTCTTCTCTTGACAACACTTGATTTTCACTTTCTGCGCCTAGCTGAAAGGCGTTAAAGAAAAGCGCTTATGGGAGACAACCCATCGTTTTTATTTGCTGTTATTTTTGTTTTCTTTGAGTCAAGGAGTTTTGTTACTTCTGTAGCAACTCCTTTGTATCTTTATTTTATCGCAATGTTGTGCCAAGTAAAGTTCTATATTGAAAGTTGATGCAAGATTTGGATTTCTGCGCAGTGACAGATTTTTAGCTGTCACGGATTTGAGCTTATCTCCCTGTAGAAAATTCAAAAAATTCTGAAAAAATCACGCATATTCCTGAGATATGTACGCAACTTTCATTATTTTAGGCCAGATCCATCTGAGCAACTTAAGTGCCTCGAAAAAATTCGTCATTCCAGACTGTTCTGTTTTTGACAGATTCTGCCTTTTGTTTTGCATTCGCTCTTTTACTGTGTTTGTGTGGATTTCTTTGCTCCACAAAGCATTGGTGGCTGTAGCTAATGTCCAGAAGCTTTGGGATTGATTGTATCATTACAGAATATGAGAATTTTTGATTATGCACTAACCCTCTAATGAGAACTGTCTTGAGTTTGGTGTGAAGGAAGTTTTCAAGGATCAAGCGAGAAGGGTGATATTATGTGATCAAGAAGAGTGAAAAGCCTAAGCTTGGGGATGCCCCCGTGGTTCATCCCAACCATATTCAGAGAGACTCAAGCGTCTAAGCTTGGGGATGCCCAAGGCATCCCCTTCTTCATCAACAAACTTATCAGGTCATCTCTAGTGAAACTATATTTTAATTCTTTCACATCTTATGCGCTTTACTTGGAGCGTCTGTGTGTTTTTTTTTTTTTTTTTGAATAAATTCGGATCCTAGCAATCCTTGTGTGGGAGAGAGACACGCTCCGCTTTTTCATGTGAATACTCATGTTCTTCACTTATATTTGTTGAGTATTCTTAACTAGCTACTGCAGTGCTTTTAGCTCCTGTTTTTCATGCATCTCTTCGAGCTGTTAGCACTTGTTTATAAATACTCTCTTGCTGCATTATATTATCATTTGGAGAGTTTATGTTTAAATAAATTGATTGGTGTTTGTTTGGAAGAAAGAAAATGCTACATGTAGTAGTTGGTATTGGAAAAGACATATGCATTCTTGTAGATCATTGTCTTGTTTTGATTTGATGCTTTGCAATTGTTTTGAGCTCTCAAGTAGATCATGTTTAAGCTCTTGCATCATGTAGTTAAAGCCTAGTAGTGGAGAACTACCGTAGAGCTTGTTGAGACTTGGGATGCATATTTGTTCTCTCTAAGGTCTAGATATTTTCTGGTAAAATGTTTGAGCAACAAGGAAGACAGTGTAGAGTCTTATAATACTTGCAATATGTTTTTATGTGATTCTTGCTGTACCGGTTTATACTTGTGTTTGCTTCAAACAACCTTGCTAGCCTAAACTCTGTACTGAGAGGGAATGCTTCTCGTGCATCCAAAACTTGAGCCAAAACCCATGCCATTTGTGTCCACCATACCTACCTACTATGTGGTATTTCCTGCCATTCCAAGTAAATATTTCATGTGCTACCTTTAAACTATTCAAAACTTTATTACTCCTTATTTGTGTCAATGTTTTATAGCTCATGAGGAAGTATGTGGTGTTTTATCTTTCAATCTTGTCATTTACTTCTGACAGACTTTCACCAATGGACTAGTGGCATATACATCCGCTTATCCAATAATTTGCAAAAAGAGCTGGCAACGGGGTGCCCAGCCCCAATTAATTACAACTTTCATTAATAATTCTCTTCACATGTTTTGCCCTGATTTATCAGTAAGCAACTTAATTTTGCAATAGACACTCCTCCATGGTATGTGAATGTTGGAAGGCACCCGAGGATTCGGTTAGCCATGGCTTGTGTAAGCAAAAGGTTGGGAGGAGTGTCATCTATAAAGAAACTAAAATACATGTGTAAACAAAAGAGAAGAGGGATGATCTACCTTGCTGGTAGAGATAACGTCCTTCATGGGAGCCGCTCTTGAAAGTCTGGTTGACAAGGGGGTTAGAGTGCCCACTACCATTCGTTGACAACAACAAACACCTCTCAAATACTTATTTTGTGCTCTCTATATGCTTTCGAAAACTTAAAAAGCTCTAGCACATGATTTAATCCCTGCTTCCCTCTGCGAAGGGCCTATCTTTTACTTTATGTTGAGTCAGTTTACCTACTCCTTTCTATCTTAGAAGCAAACACTTGTGTCAACTTTGTGTGCATTGATTCTTACATATTTACTTATTGCACTTGTTATATTGCTTTATGTTGACAACTATCCATGAGATATACATGTTACAAGTTGAAAGCAAATGCTGAAACTTAATCATCCTTTGTGTTGCTTCAATGCCTTTTACTTTGAATCTATTGCTTTATGAGTTACCTCTTATGCAAAACTTTTTGATGCTTGTCTTGAAAGTACTATTCATGAAAAGTTTTTGCTTATATGATTCATTGTTTACTCTTTATCTATTTGTTAGCAAACTATAGATCATTGCTTTGAGTCACTTCATTCATGACATGAGCCTTGCAATATATTGATCAAGATTGTGTGAAAGCATGTCTCCTCAGAAATTATTTGTTGTTATCGTTTTACCTACTCGAGGACGAGTAGAACTAAGCTTGGGGATGCTTGATACGTCTCCAACGTATCCATAATTTCTGCTGTTCCATGCTTATATTATACCATTTGCTACATGTTTTATATACACTTCATATCACTTTTATGCATTTTCTGGGACTAACCTATTAACAAGATGCCACAGTGCCAGTTCCCTGTTTTCTGCTGTTTTTGGTTTCAGAAAGTTACTTCTGGAAATATTCTCGGAATTGCACGAAACAAAAGGCCAGTCCCTATTTTTCCAGCACGTACACGGAGTCCGAAGGAGAGACGAAGAGCCACGAGGTGGCCAAACCACAGGCGGCGCGGCAGGGGCCCACCGCGCCGCCTGGTGGTTTGGGCCCCTCGGGGGTCCGCCGACATCGCCCCTTCGCCTATTTATTCCCCGAGACGAAAACCCTAAAACACCGAGCCTTTCATCCAGAACATATTCGCTGCCGCCGCCGTCGTCAACCCTAACTCGGGGGGTTCTGAAGCTCTTCCCGGCACCCTGCCGGAGAGGGGAATCATCACCGGAGGGCTCTACATCGCCATGCCCGCCTCCGGAGTGATGCGTGAGTAGTTCATCCTTGGACTATGGGTCCATAGCAGTAGCTAGATGGTTGTCTTCTCCACTTGTGCCATCATGTTTAGATCTTGTGAGCTGCCTATCATGATCAAGATCATCTTATTGTAATGCTACATGTTGTGTTTGCTGGGATCTGACTTATATTGATACCTATGTGGAGCTGAATATTATATTATCATGTCTATGTCATTTGTGATCTTGCATGCTCTCCGTTACTTGTTGAAGCCTTGGCCAAGTGAATACTTGTAACTCCAAGAGGGGGTATTTATGCATGATAGTTGGGTTCAACCTCTATTTAACCTGGGATAGTGACAGCAAGTTCTAAGGTTGTAGATGTGTTGTTGCCACTAGGGGTAAAACAGCAATGCTTTATTCAAGGATGAATGTATTGTTTACATTACGCACATTACTTAATGCAATTGTCTGTTGCTTGCAACTTAATACTGGAAGGGGTACGGATGTTAACCGGAAAGTGGACTATTTAGGCATAGATGCATGCTGGATAGCGGTCTATGTACTTTGTCGTAATGCCCAAATGAATCTCATAGTAGACACCACAACTCACACATGCATGTTATATGCACTTATCAATTGTCAATTGCCCAGCTGTAATTTGTTTACCCAGCATGTTAGTTATCTTATTGGAGAGACACCACTAGTGAACTGTGGACCCCGGTCCATTCTTTTACATCTGAAATACAATCTACTGCAATCATTGTTCTCTACTGTTTTATGCAAACAAACATCATCTTCCATTCGATACGTTTAACCCTTTGTTTTCAGCAAGCCGGTGAGATTGACAACCTCACTGTTAAGTTGGGGCAAAGTAATTTGATTGTGTTGTGCAGGTTCCACGTTGGCACCGGAATCCCTGGTGTTGCGCCGCACTACACTCCTTCACCAACACCTTCGAAGCAACCTCGTTTTCCTACTGGTTCGATTAAACCTTGGTTTCATACTGAGGGAAAACTTGCTGCTGCACTCATCATACCTTCCTCTTGGGGTTCCCAACTGACGTGTGACGTTACACGCATCAAGCATATTTTCTGGCGCCGTTGCCGGGGAGATAGAAGCAACACCGCAATATATTCCTCGTCAACTTAGCGCCAGCAGCCGTCAACCTCGCCCTCAAGATCTGCCTCCTCGCCGTCCAGCTCGCAGGTCGTCCATCGCCTGCTTCCCCCGCACGCGTCGAGTAATGGTTCCCGCCAAGAACAACCGTAAGACAAAGTTCCTAAAGCTCGATGCATTCTTGACATAAATATTTTCGTCTGTTTGATGCTTGTTTCGTGTACATGTTTGTTTAATTACATGTTCGATGCTTCTGTTTGATCAGTTCCTATGGTCAAAGTTGGTTTATTTTCCAGCTAGTATGTCGCTTAAGATCGGTTTTGCGATCCTTTCAGTATTAGGTCCACATATTAGATTACTCAAATCAGCCTTTTAAATCATCAGTACTACAAAACAATTAATACCAGTCCTATATTTTATAACAGAAAATACACCACATGGAAGCACCCTGGAAGTGAGTAGCTTACTTTGTAGCTGTAGTAGGTTCTTAGCATGTGTTATGTTTGTACCTAACAACTTTGAGCTCTCTATTCATGTTAGAACCACAATGAGTTCTTATGGTCAAAGTTTGCTTATTTTCTAGCATGTATGCGCTTAAGATCAGTTTTGCGATCCTATCAGTCTTAGTTCCACATAATAGATTACTCATATCCGTCTGTTACATCATCACTACTAAAGAACAATCAATACCAGTCATATATTTTAGAACATAAATTATACCCCATGGAAGAAACCCGGAAGTGAGTGGCGTACTTTGTAGCTATAGTATGTTCTTACCAAGTGTTACGTTTGTACCTAACTTTGAGATCTTTATCCATGTTAGAACCACAAACAAAACCTGGTGAAGTTCGCAATTGCAAGCGCGTCAATGCAGAAATAGTTGATGGCACAACACCCGAGACTCCGGTAGTAAATAGAAAGATCAAACCGACTCCTCCAGCTGTACCTGCAGCCGCTACACCACGACTATTAAGGTCTGCAACTTGCAAAGCCTTGCAGGCAGTTGCCCATGACCAGCTGGAAGCTGCCCAACAGAAGGAGACAACTGGCCACCACCAGGAGGCAGCCGCCCAATGCGAACAGGCACCTCCCCATGACAAAATTCCAGGCCTGGAAAGGGCACGAAGTTCAACTTGTTATTCCTCCAGGAAGGGCAAGGCCAGTGGACCCAAAGATTGCTTCCATCTATACTATAGCTTGTTCAGTAGCTGTGAATGATGTTGTCCCTATCTTCCCCCATTGGAAAGATTACAAGGAAAGACCTGACATATTTTCTAGGTATGTCAAACACGTGAGCGTAAGTTTTGTATAACCCAACTTTCCAGTTCTTTCCATTGTTGTTCATAAAAGTGAAGAATACTCTTTCTTTTGTTTCAGGGAAAATTTGATTTGGACCTCGACGACTTCTTGATTCATGGCTCTCTTCTAATGAATCTCAGGAACCGTACAAGACAAAGATGCCATTACCTGAAGAGAAGATATTTTGACCATGTTGGAGACAAGGCTTTGGTTGTACGAACACCTCCTAATGTAGTAAGTCACATGAGCGAAGAACAGTGGGGCAAGTTAGTCGAGAAATGGTCCACACCCGAGAATGAGGTCGTGTCTTTGTTCACTGAACCTTGCCACTGATTCAATCCTATATTCTGGATTTAACCTAACCTGTTCATACTCTTTGTGTAGATAGCCTGTAAGAAAGCCACCTGTAGCAACAGCAAGTCATGTTCCCTCATGCTACAGGATCTCGTAGCTACGAGGTTGGCTGCGACAGGGGAAAGATGCTTTCGAATTGTTCAAAGATACGCACAAAACCAGGTGTGGATTCAGTTAGCCTGTGAAAATGGCAATTGTAAGTCCCTGATAATTCTCTACATCTCTGGAAGTTACAATTAACCTCATTAGAATCTATAGTACCTTTTCCGGTATTCCTTTGTGACTTATGCTGCAGACTCAGCCATTTCACCTATACTTGTCATCTGATAGTTCATGTACATGCGTGCTTACTTGCTTGTCATTTGCTAGTTCATATATCCTTGTGATCTGCTATCTTCAGCTATGTTCCTTACTTGCTTCTCGTCTGCTATTTTCAGTTATGTTCATACATGCCTGTCATCTATCCTAGTTTAGCTATTGTTGCATCTATGATTGTACATGCAGATCCCTTGTCATTTCGCATCACCAGAAACGTATGTTCAAATCTGCACTGTACCCTTGTCATTTCATAATGGTTTCCTACTACGTTTGTCATCTGCTAGTCATGTACATGCGTAGGAAAAATCTATGTTCTGTACAAGCCTGTTGTTTGCTACTCTCTCCTTTCCAAATTGTAAGCCTTTCTAGCCATTTTCTGCACACATGTATCTAGACATGTTTAGTGCAAGGTTCACATGAATCTTGCACTAAAGCATGTATTGTTGGATATATGCCCTAAGAGACAATTAATATATATGTTTCATGATTAATGTATATATCTTTATGCTATAACTGCTATGGTCTATAAATGTGAGATTTATAGGGAAACACATACACACGTGTAAGGATATAATAAAGCCCATTTACCCTTTGTCCTGTCTCTTGGACGAACTCGTTAATACTGGATGGCGATGTTTTCCAGCCATGGGCAAGTGTTCTTGCCATTATTAATGGGAGCATATTGTTAAGTTAACAATATGACTGGGAAGACCCAAATTTATGATATACTACGAGATCAAGTTTCGTATGAAATAGTATAGTCTAGGTTTGGTTGCTTGCTTATACTATAACCATAGTAGTTCAAGACTGGGAATCACACCTCTAAAGTTATAGAGAGATACAACCAGGATCCGCTCTAGTGTGAAAGTGTCCATTGACAAGTCTGCGCAGACAAGGTAATGATATGCAAATATCATGGGATACTTAAACATGAGTAAAATAGTAAAGGCATCATACCGGTAACAAGAATAAGGTGACATAGTAAATGAAAGATATCATTTACGGTAATGTCATATATCTCGCCTTGGGTACTTGATGAGTATCGTGATGGTGATAGGATAAACATGTTAATCAAGCAGGTTCAAAAGAGTGTCTTCGCATAACGGTAGCAGCTATACAGAACGTCCAGGTTCTGACACTGGCAAGTGATTGGATAAGCATTTCCAATTATAGTTACACGTTATCGAACCTATAGGGGTCACACACTTAAGGCGTCAAGGTCTGTTGTATTTGTAAGGGTTCATAGTAGAGAGGTTGTATCGTCTAGGATGGTTTCCGGCGTGATAGAATTACATTCGGAGAATTAGATCATGAAGAAAGAAAGGTTTATAAGAAAGGAAATAATTGTCCAAGTATATTCTGTCAGCAGACACTAGGTGTCTCGGATCATATAAATATGTTTGTATGATAAGTAATTAATTCTGGGATTTATTGATTAAAAATTTTAATTTATTTAATTAAAAGGAAATTATTAAAGGCCAATAAAAGGTGGCTGCCACATGGGCCGCATGGGCCCACATGGCAGCCGCACCACCACACGGTTGTGGGCCGAGTCAGCCGGCCGACCCGAGTGGGCTTCGGCCCATAAGGGGCAAGGCGGCTGCGGAGGCCGAGACAAGGCCGGCTCGGGTGGGCCCCACCCACCCGAGGTCGGTGGCCAGGGCGGGCCCCACCCGCGAGGCGGCGGCCAAGGCGGACCCCACCTGGGTCGGTGGCCGAGGCGGGCCCCACATGGAAGGCGGCCAAAGGAGACGGTGGGGAGGGTTCCACCCCAACTCCACCTTCCTAGCCGAATTGGGCAAGGGGAAGTTTCCCCTTGTCCAAGTTGAGTTGGACTAGGAAAACTTTCCCCTTGTCCAAGCAACCCTACCCCTTGGGACTTCTTTATAAACCCCACCCCTCCTCTTTTGGAGATACACAATAGACTTGAGATTTCTCCTCGGAGGCTCCCAAGGTCTAGATCTAATCTCTCTCCCTCTCTCCCATGTGTTGGGGCTCTCTCCACCATACGCATACCAGTAGCACTTAGTCCTGGCACGGCGAAGCGCCGCTGGATCTTGACGGACGTACGTGTGCGAGCTCTCAGAGGGGTGACGTCATAGACGTTTGACCCTCACTCGTTTTGGATCAAGAAGACATACGAGGAACGGCGATATTCTCACCGTCAGGCTTGACCGTGAGAATCTTCATCAAGCTTCATCAACTACGTCGGCGTCATCGTCATCGACAACGTCATCGACATCGACATCGTCACCGACAACTCTTCCGCAACTCGTTGTTGGTAACGATAGTACTATCCTCTCCTGTATCTACATAGTTGATCTTGGACGTTACGTAGGTCGGAAAATTTTAAATTCTGCTACGTAACCCAATAGTGGTATCAGAGCGATCTATGCGTAGGTACAGGTACGTACTAGAGCACATAAGTCTGTGCGGGCACCGCATAAGTTTGTGTGGGTATGTCAGAACTCTTCTGACATTCAGGTTATTTATGTATGCTTCCCAATAAACTACTTAAGGATGGTTTCCGACGGCATAGTTTGATTTTACGGACTTCTGGCAATCCGCGGACCTTCCGGCTGCTCCTAGTATGCTTGTTGGCGCCAACGAAGTGCTTCAGTAGCTCCGGGTCTTTCTATAGTTGGTCTCGTTGACTTGGTAGTGGAAAGGGCATGTGGACTAGGTCCACACGGGGTCACGCGCACCAGTGAAGTTTGGAAGGGAGCAGCAACGTGCTTGTAACGTTGGGTTGTCCTTCACCCCGCAATGTCAATCTAGCATCGTGATTAACCATGCTTGGTTACCTTACGTAGGCAGTGACGGTTTTACTCGGTAAATCCCAAAGCCTCGTAAAAATTGCAAACACAAAGGTTAGAGGACGTCTAACTTGTTTTTGCAGGCATGTGATGTGATGTGGTATAGTCCTTTAATTTTATTCAATTGTTGTATGAAATACCATCATATGTAATTCCAACCTGCGTGTTGGATTTAGAAGAAGCATGATGGGTGGAAACCACATGATTGCTATCTAGGGCCTGCGTGCCACATGTTATTTGTTTCTTAGAAATAGGAGACGGACATGAAGATAGCGTCGTAGACCTCGACGACAAGGAGTGGAACAAAGAAGGAGTTCTTACATCCACATGGAAGACGAAGAGGACTATACTACATCACTTAATTGTGAAAGTTTATTTCTCTTTATTATTGCACTCTCTTTGATTGCGCAGTAGTCGTGATTATTAGGGTGATTCCTCAAGAAAATATCAAGGAGATCGTGCTCATCCAACTGTGGCACCGTCAAACCGGATGCTTGTCACCGTGCGACCTGTATCCAGGAGTAATGTGTGCCAAGGGTTCGGGAGGCGGGCACGGACCGTCCTAGCAGCATGAACGGTTGGTTGTCTTGACGTCCTGGCATAACTAGTTATGAGTTCGGAGCACTACATCGAAAGATGACGGAAATCACGGCAGGAAGTGATTGGCAAGTTGGCCTACCCTTCGTCATAGTGGATGACATGTATCCATGCTTCTACTATTGAGGATTGCGGATTCCGAGTCACTGTTTAACTGATCATGAGGAATATCAGTTTCAGTGGGAGCACACCATAGTTAAATCATATCATTTTAACTCGTGCAAATTAATCATGAAAAAGGGGTCTAAAAGGAATTTGCTATCATTGTAGATTAAAGCCTGTCGACATTAACCTGCTTTGTAAAATGGAAACTTTAACTGTTAATGGTAAGAACTTTGTAGATTGGATCTGCGCCCTTAGAAGTAGACTTAGAGAAAATAGAAAGTTATATGTTCTAGATGCACCTTCCTCTGAATTGTCATGGAATGGCAATTATGTTCGTGATGAAAAGGCAGTAAGGGAATTAATGTTAACTTATATGGATAAACAATTGCATACTCGCTTTGGGAAGGCGAGTGCATATGATGTGCTCACAGAGCTGCATAGTTTATTCCAGGAGAGAGTCAAAGTTGCATGTTATGCAATCAAGACAGCTCTTCAGTTGTAAGTTAGACATAAAGGGTTCGCTCATCGATCACTTGGCAAGGATGATTAATCTTAATCAAATGTTGGAAGATCTAGGTTTTCCAATGCATGCCCAAGCGAGTCGTACAGTATTGCTAATGTCACTACCACCGCATTATGGCGGGTACATTCAAAATTCAAATTTGATTGGTAGTAACATAAGCATGGATGAGCTTACAAGGAAATTAATCATAGCGGAAGCTAAGATTAAAAACTGCAAAAGGGTTGGTTCATCCAACAAGGCATCACAAGATATGGAGGAAGGAGATCTCAATATAGTGGAAGGTTTAGGGATTGGAAATCCCAAAGTCATCAGTGTGTTAGATGTGTATTTAACCGGACCTCACAGTGATTCTTGGATCTTTGACACCGGGTCTGTTGCACACATTTGCAACACGACGAGTGGTTTAAAAGATGTGAGGAGGTTAAATCCAGGAGAAGTGTGCATGAGGGTTGGAAACGGAATGCAAGTTAGCGTTCGTTCCATCGGTACCATGAGCCTTCATTTACCTTCAGGATTCATGTTGGAAATGAGTAATTGCTACTATGTACCCACATTGAGCAAGAACATCATTTCAGGGTCACGACTTTTACGTGACGGATATTCTTTTAATTCTGAGAACAATGGATGTTCGATTTATTATAAGAATGTATTTTACGGATCAGCCCCTTGGTGGATGGTCTGTTTTATTGAATCTTGGAAGGATAGAAGACACATTACACATTGATGCAAAGAGACTGAAATTAGTGAAAGATGATACTTACACTTGGCACTGTCGTCTTGGGCACATCGGGAAAAGCCGTATGAAACAACTATTTTCGGATGGGTTGTTGCAATCATTTGATGAGGATTCATTTGATCAGTGTGAGGCTTGCCTGATGGGAAAAATGGCCAGGACGCCGTTCGGCGGGGTAGTCGAACGGGCGACCGAATTGATCGAGATCATACACACGGATGTGTGTGGGCCTCTGAACATTTCGGCGCGCGGTGGATATCTTTACTTTGTGACATTTACTGATGATTTAAGTAGATATGGCTATATTTACTTAATGAAGCAAAAGTCGGAAACCTTTGAGAAATTCAAGGAGTTTCAGAATGAAGTAGAGAATAAACATGACAGAAGATAAAGTACCTGCGATCTGATCGTGGTGGAGAATATCTTAGTCATGAATTCAGTCAACACATGAAGGACTGTGGAATTGTACCACAGTTGACGCCACCTGGAACACCGCAAAGGAACGGAGTTTCGGAGAGACGTAATCGAACTCTTATGGATTCGGTTAGGTCTATGTTGGCACTATCTGATTTACCACTATCCTTTTGGGGTTATGCACTAGAAACAACAGCTTACACTTTAAATAGATCATCATCCAAGTCTGTCAAGACCACGCCTTATGAAGTTTGGATGGGTAAACCACCCAGCATAAGTCACCTCAAGGTTTGGGGATGCGATGTTTATGTTAAACGATTGCAGGCCACAAAACTTGAGCCAAGGTCTGACAAATGTGTTTTCATAGGGTATCCCAAAAATACCATTGGATACACTTTTTATAACAAGGTCGAGGGCAAGATTTTCGTTGCCCGGAACGGCGTATTTCTTGAGAAAGATTTTCTTTCAAAGAAGTCAGTGGGAGGACGGTAAGTCTCGAGGAGATTTTACAATCTACCGACGAGATAGTCAGAGTTAACGCATCGGAAGAAATTCCGGTCGAGACTCAGCCACTGATACGGAGATCCAAATCCTCCTCCGAGGAAGAAGAAACTCCAGTCAGGCAGATTCCTCAAGTAAGGAAAGGAAGCCGAGTTCGCGAACAACCTAGGTTTTTCGAGAACGAAGTTTTTTACTAGAGGGTGTCGAGAAAGAAGTTTTCGTCATGGACGAAGTTCTTCTTCTCGAAGAGGATGAACCTGCATGTTATAAAGAAGCGATGAATGATAAAGATTCCAACAAATGGCAAGATGCCATGAATTCTGAAATGAAATCCATGTATGACAATCAAGTCTGGGATTTGGTGAACTTCCTGAGGAAGTTAGACCAATAGATTGTAAATGGATCTTCAAGAAGAAGACAGATGCGGACGGTAATGTTACCGTTCATAAAGCACGCCTTGTCGCAAAGGGTTTTCGACAAATTCAAGGTGTAGACTATGAGGAGACATTCTCTCCCGTAGCAATGCTTAAGTCTGTAAGGATAATGTTAGCTATAGCTGCCTATTATGATTATGAAATCTGGCAGATGGATGTCAAAACAGCTTTCCTTAATGGAAATCTAACTGAGGATGTGTACATGGTACAACCCGAAGGTTTTGTCGATCCAAAGAAAGCTAACATGGTGTGCAAGCTAAAGAGGTCCATTTATGGTCTCAAGCAAGCTTCACGAGTTGGAATATTCGATTTGATGAAGTAGTCAAAGGTTTTGGCTTCGTTCAAAATTTCGAAGAAACTTGTGTTTACAAGAAAGAAAGTGGGAGCTCAATTGTGTTTCTAATTCTCTATGTTGATGATATATTGTTACTTGGTAATGATAAGATATTTCTTGGGGAAGTTAAGGCTTCATTGGAAAAGAGTTTTGCGATGAAGGACTTAGGTGAGGCTGCATATATATTAGGCATCAAGATCTATCGCGATAGAGAAAGACGCCTAATAGGTTTGAGCCAAAGTACATATATAGATAAGGTGTTGAAAAGATTCAACATGACCGATTCCAAGAAAGGCATCGTTCCGATGGTGCCTGGAATTACCTTAAGCAAGAAGCAATGTCCTAGTACAGCTGCTGAGCGAAAGGAAATGGTGGATATACCTTATGCTCCGTCAATAGGTTCTATAATGTACACAATGACATGCACACGTCCCGACGTGTCATGTGCCCTAAGTGTTACCAGCAGATTTCAATCTGATTTTGGTATGGCCGATTGGGCAGCAGTTAAAGGCATTCTGAAATACCTCAGGAGAACTAAGGACATGTTCCTAGTCTATGGAGGGATGAGGAGCTCAGAGTACGTGGGTACACTGACTCAGGATTTCAGTCTGACCCAGACGATTCCAAAGCACAATCAGGTTACGTGTTCGTTCTCAACAGCGTTGTGGTAAGCTGGAGAAGCTCCAAGCAAGGCACGGTGGCAGACTCTACAATGGAGGCGGAATATGTGGCGGCATCTGAAGCAGTCAAAGACAGCTATTGGATAAAGAAGTTAATTACTGAACTAAAAGTGGTTCCTTCAGCGGCAGATCCAATCGAGCTCTGCTGTGAAAACAGTAGTGTCGTTGCTCTGGCAAAGGATCCGAGGTCTCACAGCAAAGCCAAGCACATTGAACGCAAGGATCACCTCATCAAAGATCATGTGGCAAAAGGGCACACTGCAATACGTAGAGTTCATACGATTAACAATGTAGCCGGTCCTATGACAAAAGCTCTTCCACACTTGAAGTTTGAACGTCACTAGTTTAACATCGGTCTTAATGTAATAGATAATTATTGTATCTACTGCCAGTGGGAGACTGTTGGATATATGCCCTAAGAGCCAATAAATATATCTGTTTCATGATTAATGTATTATATCTTTAAGCTATAACTGCTATGGTCTATAAATGTGAGATTTATAGGGAAACACATACGCACGTGTAAGGATATAATCAAACCCATTTACCCTTTGTCCTGTCTCTTGGACGAACTCGTTAATACTGGATGGCGATGTTTTCCAGCCATGGGCAAGTGTTCTTGCCATTATTAATGGGAGCATATTGTTAAGTTAACAATATGACTGGGAAGACCCAAATTTATGATGTACTACGAGATCAAGTTTCGTATGAAATAGTATAGTCTAGGTTTGGTTGCTTGCTTATATAAACCATAGTAGTTCAAGACTGGGAATCACACCTCTAAAGTTATAGAGAGATACAACCAGGATCCGCTCTAGTGTGAAAGTGTCCATTGACAAGTCTGCGCAGACAAGGTAATGATATGCAAATATCATGGGATACTTAAACATGAGTAAAAGAGTAAAGGCATCATACCGGTAACAAGGATAAGGTGACATAGTAAATGAAAGATATCATTTACGGTAATGTCATATATCTCGCCTTGGGTATTTGATGAGTATCATGATGGTGATAGGATAAACATGTTAATCAAGCATTTCCAATTATAGTTACACGTTATCGAACCTGTAGGGTCACACACTTAAGGCGTCAAGGTCTGTTGTATTCGTAGTGGTTCGGAGTAGAGAGGTTGTATCATCTGGGATGGTTTCCGGCGTGATAGAATTACATTCGGAGAATTAGATCATGAAGAAAGAAAGATTTATAAGAAAGGAAATAATTGTCCAAGTATATTCTGTCGGCAGACACTAGGTGTCTCGGATCATATAAATATGTTTGTATGATAAGTAATTAATTCTAGGAATTAATTAGACAAAATATTTATTGATTAAATATTAATTTATTTAATTAATAGGAAATTATTAAAGGCCAATAAAAGGTGGCTGCCACATGGGCCCCATGGGCCCACATGGCAGCCGCACCACCACACGGTGGTGGGCCGAGTTAGCCGGCCGGACCCGAGTGGGCTTCGGCCCATGAGGGGGCAAGGCGGCAGCGGAGGCCGAGACAAGGCCGGCCCGGGTGGGCCCCACCCACCCGAGGTCGGTGGCCAGGGCGGGCCCCACCCGCGAGGCGGCGGCCAAGGCGGACCCCACCTGGGTCGGTGGCCGAAGTGGCCCCACATGGAAGACGGCCAAAGGGAGGCGGTGGGGGAGGGGAGTTGGGGTTCCACCCCGACTCCACCTTCCTAGCCGAATTGGGCAAGGGGTAATTTCCCCTTGTCCAGGTTGAGTTGGACTAGGAAAACTTTCCCCTTGTCCAAGCAACTCTACCCCTTGGGACTTCTTTATAAACCCCACCCCCTCCTCTTTTGGAGATACACAATAGACTTGACATTTCTCCTCGGAGGCTCCCAAGGTCTAGATCTAATCTCTCTCCCTCTCTCCCATGTGTTGGGGCTCTCTCCACCATACGAATACCAGTAGCACTTAGTCCTGGCACGGCGAAGCGCCGCTGGATCTTGACGGACGTACGTGTGCGAGCTCTCAGAGGGGTGAGGGGTGATACGTCATAGACGTTTGACCCTCGCTCGTTTTGGATCAAGAAGGCATACGAGGGAACGGCGATATTCTCACCGTCAGGCTTGACCGTGAGAATCTTCATCAAGCTTCATCAACTACGTCGGCGTCATCGTCATCGACAACGTCATCGACATCGACATCGTCACCGACAACTCTTCCGCGACTCGTTGTTGGTAACGATAGTACTATCCTCTCCTGTATCTACATGGATGATCCTGGACGTTACGTAGGTCGGAAAATTTTAAATTCTGCTACGTAACCCAATATGTATATATACATGTGTGCAGAAAATGGCTAGAAAGGCTTACAATTTGGAAAGGAGGGAGTATATTTCATCCATGTTCCTTAAATGCTTATCATCTGGTATTTAGATCAGTGTACCTTATAGGCTAAAGCTAGTTCAGCTGTTATTTCATCTTATCCTTGTACATGCTTTATAGGCTAAGATGGAATTTAGGATGGAACCATCTACTTCAGCGGATGACAGTCAAGGAACCTCTTTCTGCTGCTGAAGCTGTCGCTGCCGTGTTGTGTAGGGGCAACCGAAAGGCTAATTTCCTAAAAAAAACATAGGTGTTGTGATACCAAGCCATAAGAGTGTGCCAAAGTTTCAGCTTCAGCTTCAGCTTGATTCTGAGAAAAAATGAGGCAGGAACTGGAGTCTATCGTTGATGAGTACAAGAAGGCGAAGGAACATGCTGACGCAGACAAGATCAAGTATGAACAAAACTTGAACCGTGTGATCAAGGATCAAGAATCGTGCAATGCACTTATCAAGCGGATGTTGGCTAAACACGCTGCTTCTTGAAAACCTCTACAACTCGTGGCTTTTTGGTAAGTCTGAGGCTTTTTGGTGCCCTTCGTGAGTCTCAAACTGCATGTTGCTGGTGGCCTTTGAGAGGCCAAAAACTGTATGTTGCCACTGCTGGTCAACCACATGTTGTCTGGTGAACTGTAGAACGTGGCATTTGTAGCCTATGCTGGTAGCAAGGCTGAGACCTATAATTCGGAATTTATGTATTTTCTGCATGTGTTGTGTTTGCTCTACCATTAGGGCAAGAATTTTACATGCGTTTCAGATCGCGAAAATAATCGTTCAAACCTCGTCCCAAAAGAAACGTCGCGCGCATTTACGTCACGTCCTACGCGAGACGAAAATTTTCGTCGCCGTCAAATGACACGTGGTCAAATACGCTGAACGCACGTGGCAACTACCGATTGCATGGCAACGCCGACGTATAATTAACGTCGAGACCATAGATGACGTCATAACGTGACAATACGACGAAATAAAACTGTCGCGGAACATCCACGTGTCGCTTTGTGGACATCCCGTGTGGCGCTCACTCATTCGTGCTCATCCGCGACGACCGCGGAAAACGTCGCATCAGTCTTGACGTCATCATATGTCTCGACGTTACGATTTCGTCGAAATATACGTGACGTCATCTAACGGCGATGACGGCCGTCTGCCACGTGGAACACTTCGGCGACGATAAAAAAACATTGCGACGTGTTGGGCCGCATGATGGGCCGGTGACGATTATATAAACGTCGTGGATCCGTCGCGACGTTCGGAGGTTCACCAGATCGTCGTAGAATCGTCTATGACTAGCGGTTCCTGACTTTTTCATAACGTCGTGTGAATCGTCGAGGATTGCACATCCCGACGTTTTGGAGCATGATCACCACGTTATGGAATCGTCCCGGATGGCCGAATTTTTTGTAGTGTTGATGGGGTTGTGATATTACATGAAACTGTGCATGAGTTACATCGGAAAAACCTTGATTTCGAAAAGGCTTACGATAAAGTAAAATGGTCTTTCCTTTAACAGACACTCAGAATGACAGGTTTTTCTGATGAGTGGCGTTCAATGACTGATAGTTTTGTTTCCGGTGGAACTATCGCCATCAGAGTCAATAACGACGTTGCTAGATACTTCCAAACGAAAAAAGGACTACGTCAAGGTCACCCATTATCACCTATACTATTTAACATAGTAGCTGATATGCTAGCCATAATCATTGAACGTGCAAAGCTGGATGGGCAAATTGAGGGGGTGGTACCGCATCTAGTGGATGGCGGGCTATCCATTTTTCAATACGCGGACGATACGATTCTCTTTATGGAACATGACTTTTAGAAAGCGAAGAATCTGAAATTAATTCTTTCAGCGTTCGAGCAACACTCTGGTCTAAAAATTAACTTCTATAAAAACGAATTGTTTTGTTTCGGTGACGCCCAGGCGGAAGCCAACCAATATGCTGAGTTATTTGGCTGTGAGGTTGGTGAGTTTCCAATAAGTTATCTAGGCATTCCAGTTCATTTTAGGAGGCTTACGATTGCACAATGGAAACACGTTGAGGAAAGAATAAAAAAAGGTTGAGTAGTTGGAAAGGAAAACTACTATGCCTGATGGAAGATTGGTACTCATAAATTCAGTCCTAACTAATATGGTTTTGTATATGATATCCTTCTTCCAATTACCAAAAGGAGTTTTACATCGATTGGATTACTTTTGATCTAGATTCTTTTGGCAAGGGGACAACGAAAAAAAGGTACCGGCTGGCAAAATAGGATGCAGTGTGCCGCCCCAAAGATTTTGGGGGACTAGGGATTCATGACCTTGTGGTTATGAATCGTGCCCTTCTTGGAAAATGGCTGTTTAATCTACTTACCGAAGAAGGTGTCTGGCAAACTCTACTCAGGAGAAAGTATGTTGGTTCGAAGGCGATATCTCAGGTTTCATATAAACCCGAGATTCTCACTTTTGGGCAGGTCTAATGGCGACGAAAAAGTTCTTCCTCCCATATGACTTTCTCCATCAAAAATGGTTCGGACATAAGATTCTGGGAGGATAAGTGGCTTGGCACTACTTCACTCCGTGAACAATATCCAACCTTATATATTATTGTTCTTGGGCGTCACAAAAGCGATACTCTTACTACAATTTTGGAGGTTAATCCACCAAATGTGACGTTTCGAAGAGATCTTGTTGATGCTAGGTTAGCGGCGTGGCATGAATTGCTACAACGACTAGCCTCCGTCAATTTGACGTAAGGGACCGATGTATTTCGGTGGAGTTTACACAAGAGCGGTAAATTCATAGTGGACAGTATGCATGATGCGTTAATCCAACCTGATGTGCCAGTAGATAATAATAAGAAAATATGGTCGATGAAGATACCACTAACAAACAAGGTTTTCTCGTGGTATGTCGAGTGGATATTCTTACTAAGGACAAATTTGCAAAACTCAATTGGCATTGTAGTAAGAGGTGTGTCTTCTGTCACAAGGACAAGACTATTAACCACTTATTTTTCGAGTGTCAATTCGCAGTTTCTATATGATCAACCATCCAGATAGGTTCTACTTTATAGGTTCTACTTTATATCCTCCATGAAGCATTGCTTATATTTTGGTATTTGGCTGAACGGGGTAGATATTAGGTTCAAACAACTTATTAGGGTGGCAGCGCCAGCCGTTATATGGTCGTTTTGGCTATGTAGAAATGACAAGCCTCTTACTGACAAAAATGTTCTCTCATGCAGGTTATCTATAGGAGTACAGCTACACTCCGTTCGTAGTCTCATGCATGTTATCTACAGGAGTGCAGCTACACTCCGTTCGTGGTCTCAGTTGCAACGTGTGGGGCATCGAGACCTGTTTATGGAGACATGTTCAAAACTGGTGGATACGGCGAGAGACTTTTTATACCAACATGGATGGCAGCATAATTTACGGATCGAGCCACCAGCAACTTAGGCGTGATTACAATTTCTCATTCCATTCTGATATGTAATCGCGACCTTTTTATTTCGGACTACCGTACTTTTTCAGCTGTGTGTACCTTCGTTGTGCAGAGTCTGGGTGTAATGCTTAAATCTTTTAAGTAATAAAACTCCCTTTATCGAAAAAGATGTAGATGTCTTTGTAGGTATAATATCTGAAGTAATATTCATGAGTATAATCATAATCTAAACCTGCCGAAATAAATAGAGGAGACAGGTCTCCTTCTTTTCCCCCAATTAATATGAAAAATTCTTGCTTTCACATCTGGTTTCCATCTGCTCAACAGGGCCAACTAATGTGTAGTATCGCTCCTGTATGGCTGTATATGTAGATGAAAACCACTTCATCAGTGGAGTGGAGAAGACGAACCCTATACTCTCACCGTGTGGCTTGGTCCCTGGTCTACTTGGTGGTTTCTCTGAAGTAGCTAAAGTGGTTTGCCGAGTATCCAACGGCTAAACATGGCAAAGCACCTCTCGGGTTCGTACTCTGGCGCTGTGTGCCCGCCACCCTGCATCAACCCAATTATCAAAAATTCAGAACTGTGCGCAGGTGCATTCACCACTTACGTCTGCGTAGTTGTAGGCAAATTAAGTAATGATGATCACTGTTACCTTGATGGTAGCAAATGTCATGTTGTTGGAGTACGTTATGGCGAATCTGCAGCACAAACATGCATTAACCAGTATATTCAGCAAAGCATGCCGCTGCCAAAGAAGTAGTCTAGCTAGTATCAGTAACGATGGTGGTGATATAATACCCAGCGGACTGGCCATCGAGATGCCATGCCCTCCAGTCGTGGACGACGGGGAAGCCGAGTGACCTGATCCACGCCTGAGTCCCCAGGTGACAGGTGAGGCACCACCGAATCGTGGTCGCCGCTGTATACGAGCGCGCGGTAGCCACCGTTGGCCGTGACGTTCCGGTGATACTCGATGCTGCTCTTGAGGTCGATGGAGTAGGGCATGTCGCCGTTGCGGCACCTGACCCACTCTTCCACTGTCCCCTCCTTGATCCCAATAGCATCCCGGGTCTCCTCCGCGTTTGCCCAGAAGTAGGACAGGTAGTATCGGTATGTCTGCCACAGTTGATGTCAGTTTGCCCAATATAAGTTGTTATATCTCCACAAATTATTTTTGTTTTTCCTCTTCTTTTTTTTTTTGAGAAATAGTTTAGCCTTTAGCTATGTACCATAGTCCACAGTAAGAAAAAGGCTGCAGTAGGAAATTTCCTATTGTTTCCTGTAATAAAAGTTGTTAAAGCAACGGAATCCACCTAGCGTGCGCATATGGAGGATGGAGGTAGACTTACAATACATCCAAATGGGGGACGAGCGGGTGGATTTCCAACTAGGATCCTCCTACCAGCACCAGTACCCGAGTATTCGGACTCGGTATCAGCTGCTGGTCCAGTGGGAGCAGACGCAAAAACGCAGGTGTCCAACAACACTTGGGCTTGCTGAACTTCGTACAGGAGCTGCAACGAGTTCACTCACGCTCAAACTCCCATCCATATACTAGAACAATATGCGATCTAAATCAGTTCTAGCAAACACAAGATGTTTTTAATCTTCTTCTCACATGATTGAAAGTATCCAGAGCTTGGGCGCAAGGTGCATTTGAAGGAACCACGTAGTCCAGTCCTTGGCAATGCCGCAATATCGTCTGCATATATGTGAGCAAGAAAGAACAGTATCCATGACCACTTTGACTGCGATAAAACAGATTGTATACATGTGTGCGAGGAGGATTTAGACACTCAAGTTAAGTTACCTCGTATAACTGATCTGATATTATGCCAACTCCATGAGCATATGGCACTTTAGAACTTATATCGACGATCTCACCGGTTGACGGGTTACCTATAAGATAGCCCTGAAATCAACAAACATGCAGATAAAATATAGTGATGCTTACTACCCTAAAAATAATGATGCTTAATGTGCAAGTAAATTGTACTGCAATAACGATTATGGCACCTTGAGATTAAGGCTCGGAGCGTTTCCTGCATCAATACCTGAAGAGGAGCTAGCAAACATGAATATAGAGAGCTCAAACAGAGCTTAGTGAAATGAAGCAGTTAACCGTACCACTGTACCAGTTGGCAATAAGAGACATAAGTTGCCAAATAGAGCACAGGGTATTTTTATATGTGTACCTTGTGAAATGATATGTGCGATAAATGGAACAAGTTTTCCAGCATAGGAGTCTCCCCCGATGTAGAAAGGGTTTTGGAGGTATTTGGGGTGGTCGCTGAACCAGTTGATAAGGAAGTCACGGAGCTGCAGTGAGGAGGATACATCCCAACCTGGTACCCTTGTGGTTGTCTGGAAAAGGAAAATCCAGCCCCAACCGGTGAATCAACAAACAGGATGTGTGCTACCTGCACGAGATGAGCATTCCCTTGGTTGCGTTACTAGCATGTAAGTCCTAGATGTATATACTACAGGCAGCAGCCTGCTGCTGCAGATGAAACAAGAAGGTTGGAGTACCTTCGTCCATGAGTTTGGATTGATCTCCAGGCGTGGCAAGCTGCCATTGTAGGGCTCCACCACGAATCTGACGGGACCTGCATATCCGCATTACATATGAATGTGAACAAGATTTTCTAGGACTTACTACTAAAAAAGGAGTAGTACGCTATTACGAAGTTAATGTACAGTGGATAGGATGTTTCGACAGGGATCATGCATGTTGTAGATGCAGACGGTGCAGCAATTAATAATTAATGAATGAATTAGTTAGTTAAATAGAGAGAGACCTATTTCGTAGGCGAGGCCGCTGAAGACGGAGCAGCGGTCGCCGCCGGTGAGCCAGAGAAGGAAAGGGGCCTCCTCGGCGCGGGCGTCCGACTCGACGAAGTAGTAGAAGAGCTCAGTGCCCTCGTCCACCTCCACGTACCTGTCAATTCAATTGATTCGCACGTTGATTTAAGAAGAGATGGAGATGGCCGTGGAAATTGAGATGGAGATGGAGGTACCAACCCAGTGTGTAAGTTGAAGGGGAGGCGGCCGCGAAAGCCCGGGAGGCTGGTCACCAACTTGGAATCGGTGATGCTCGGAGCCACGGCAAGCAGCAGCAGCAACAGGAGGTAGCGGCAGAGCTGCCTCGCCGCCGCGGCCATCTTCGAGGTTGTCTGAGCAGCACCAGATGAAGCAGAGCTTGATTTCGGCCTGCCTCTGTCGCCGGAACTCGTGGACAAAGGTGGAGTTTCTCTTTCAGAACTTTCCTTTTTCTTTCCTCCGCCACTGTCGTCACCTGCGTGTCTCAGACGCTCGTCCACACGTGTCCGCCGGCGTACCCACACCTGTCCGACTGGTAGCAACCGCGCCGGGGAGAGAGCGGCGCCCCAAGCGCAGCAGGCCCCCGATCTCGACCGCTACGTCTGCGTGGATGAAGCACGTCGCCGATGGAACGTGTCCCGTCAACATCGAGCGCGTAGGCAACGGCTGAAGACAGGTAAAAACTAGACGATCAAAATACGAAAATGTGAAATCGTGATGAAGTGTGACTCAACGTGTCCCGTCAACATCAAACACATCCAAAGCTGAAAACAGTTGAAAATTAGACAAAATGTAGATCAAAATGCGAAGACGGTGAACCAAGACGAAGTATTTTAGCCCTAATAGTGAGAGCTTTATTTTTCCAGTTGAGTATATCAATAACGAACGTTCTAGTTAGTGTAGTGGTACACGACAGCCCCCTTCGGCCCCCACGTCGCTCTCGCGAGGGCGACACGGGCGACGGCCGAAACCCTAGCCACACCGAGCTCTCCCCTCCCTCCCCCTCTCCCCCCGCCGTCGCCTGAGGACGCCGCCGGCGGTGCGGCCGAAGGTGGCGGCGGGAGCTTCCTCGCGTGTGTGGGTGTGGCGTTGTGTGCGTGAGTGTGTCCTAACCATGGTGCGCCATGGTATCCTCCCACCTCTCCTCGTTGAACACGGCGCCATCGTCGCCTCGACTTCCGCAGGTCTGCCGCGCCGCCCGTGAAGCTCTCGCCGTGTGGGAAACTTCCGGATCTTGTAGATCTGACCGGGGGTCGTCCATGGCGTGCGCCGCCTCTACGGCGGCTGGCCGGCCGCGCCACGTCTCTGGCGCTCTGCCCTGTGCGCCGCCTCTCCGGTGGTCGGCCGTGCCTGCCGGTGGTGCCCTGTTGGGTGCTGTCGTTTCGATGCCAGATCCAGAGCCCGTTGGGCCGGATCTGGGCCGGGCTAGGCCGTCCCTTTTTTGTCCCTGCTCGGGTGTAGTGGATGCATGGGCGTACCTCTCCGAGGTCTGTCCTGCGCGGTCATGCCGGAGTTGCCCCGATCTCCATGGTGATTACCGTGAGGCTCTAGATTTCGATCTGGGCTGGGGCGGACCGGGCCGAACAAACATACCCGTGGGCTGGGTTTCGTTCCGTCGTGCTCTTTCTGGTGCTCTTAGTTGGGACTACTGCACCGTGTTCCGAGGTTTAGAGGCCGGTGGTTGGGTCTGTTTTTTGTCCTATTCGCATCCTCATGGCGGCAGCCGTCGTTTGGTTTTGGAGGGTCTCGGTGAAAACCGTGAAATGGTTGCGACCATTGCTGGCGATGACAACACATTCGGTGTTGTTTCCCTTGTTGAAGGCATCGCTGTGAAGACAACTCCTCTTTCTAAACGGCCAGACTCCGCCTCTCCGACCCACTTTGCTTTCCCTGGCATGTCCGTTCGATGAAGACCTCCCTTGGTATCATGGGGCTTGGGCGAAAGCTCTGCAAGACTTGTATCTTCCGACAACGACGATGTTTTGAGCGCCGTCCACCTTCTTGGAGGCATTGCTGCAAGCCCTCGCCTTTGGATTGCCCCTTCCCCAATGGCATGTCGTGACGGTGGCGATGATGGTGCGGTGGAGGTTTCGTTGGTGTGGAAATCTCCGACGTCGTCTTCGTGCAACAGAAGGCATGGTGCCGCCTTCGGATCAAGCATGTGCTTTGTTTAGTTTTGCTTGGTTTTACACCATGTTTGTTTTCTCTGTTGTTGTGAGGTGTGAGTGTGTGGTGTGCGCGTGTGGTGTTGTTGTAAGTTGTAACCTTAGCCGGTTGTTGGCTTCATTAATTCAAAGTCGGACTCTTCTCGAAGTCTAAAAGAGTATATCAATAACGAGACGATGGCCATTACATTATCCCTCTATTAGAGAGTGCACTTACAATTTTATAAGAGAATGACTATCTCAAAATTTGATCGAGATTATGTAAAAATATTCAATGTTTGTTCACTAAATAGGTATATGGTGAAAATATATTTATCATAAATTTAATTTTACAAATTTGTTGGCATAAATGTTGGTATTTTGTTTTGTACATAACACATTCAAACGTACAATCCCGACTTATGTTGAGCTTTTTTTACACCAACTATTGGGATAATGAGTTGCGGCTAGGTTTAATTTATCACTTATTTTCCTTAACCTAATTGTTGACAAGTGTCCCATTCCTAAGTTGCCATGGGGCAAATAAATCGGCTCCGTCGGACCAAAGAAAATGTGAAAGAAGGAAGTGTTTTTTTTTCTTTGGTTGTCATCTTCCTTGCTTGAAAATGGAATAGGGTTTTTTTTTTCTTTGGTCTTAACCAGGCACCTAACGTGACCGGTTTTATTTGATAAGTGGGTGTCACTAGTTAGGTTAAAAAAGTAGATCTAGTTGTAGTTCATTACCGAAATAGTTGGTGTTCTATGCAACAAACACCTAACATGAATGTTGTTTCTTTTCGCTCGTCAAGTCGCCGCCTACAGAAAACCTAGTCACCACATCCATCTTCGCCTCCTCCATAGGTGGGTTCCCCCTCCTAGAGCCGCCTCGTTGTTGTCGGGATGGGTGGGAACCCAATTTATGAGGGGAGTTTTTAATAAGAGTAGGGATTTGTGTAGATAAGGTTAGGGTTTTGGTAGGCGTTTTCTTCAACGGAGATGACATCGTCTACAATAAGTAATGTCCGGATCTTCTTCCCGACGTCAATGGTGGTGTTAGACGATTATATATTTTTAGGTATGACCCTTCAGATCTTATTTCGTCGAATTGATTTTGGATTTTTTTTCTCATGGTTGTAGTAAGGAGGTTTGTCCTTACAATATTTGTCCATGTTGTTACGTTTTTTACACCGGCGATTCATACTCTCGGCTCTCAACAACGTCGACCAGACTGTTCGGTTGTTTGTCCCTCAAATACTAGTATTTTGCTAGCCTTGTCGATGTTGCCAAAATATAATGGTTGTGTGCGTGAACATAATTTGAGCATTGCGGTTTTCTCAAAATAAATAAATGAGCATTGCGGTTAGACTACTCATAGACGACGGCCGCAGTTCTGCTCGACCGCTCACTCGACTCAACCACGGCCTTGTCCTGACCGTTAGTTGCCTGCCTGCCTGCCTTGTCGGAAAACGCGACCGAGCAGCGGCCAGTGCGCTCGGCAGTGTCCCTCGGCGACCACCGTCTCCCTCCGCCGCAGCCAGAGCCTCCTACTCCTGGGAGCTCCCCGCGCGGCAGATCGGCGCATTTCTCGATCTCAAGACCCGCCGGCGCCCAAATTCCCCAAACCCTAGAGCCAAATCCCCCATTTGCCCGTGCCAAATCCCCACCGAGCCGGATTTGCTGGCAGGAGCGGCGAATCGAGCCCCCTGTCGCTGCCCCGCATGTCGCCAAGCGCTTAAGCATGAGCTCGGCCATGGACGAGATGAACCTGCTGCGGCAGACGCAACGACAGCACCAGCACCACATGGCGGTCCGCGGCATCGGCGAGGAGATCGACCTCGAGATCGACCAGTGTGAGGATCCCTCTTTCTCCGACGCCGCACTCGTTCAGGACCCCGTCCTCCCCGCCGATGACCACAAGAGCTTCCTCATCCCATGCCCGCAGCCTCCCGCGGTGGACGGCCAGCCGCAGCCCACGCCGCCGCAGAGGGAGGAACGTGAGGGGACGCTGAGGCTGCCGGCGCACACCAAGAAGAAGAAGAAGGTGGTGAAGAAGTGGCGGGAGGAGTGGGCGGACACCTACAGGTGGGCGTACGTGGCCGTGCACGACAACACTAGCAGAATCTTCTGCACCGTCTGCAAGGAGTACGGCCGGAAGCATCGCCGGAACCCCTATGGGAACGAGGGGAGCAGGAACATGCAGATGAGTGCACTGGAGGAGCACAACAATAGCTTGCTGCATAAGGAGGCACTCCGACTGCAGTCCGCGTCCAAGGAGAAGGTGCAAAGTCCTGAGATTGAGAGGCCGGTCTATGTCAAAGGTTGGTAGTGTTGCCTGAGCTCCTCCTATTAAGCTGTGGGTTTGCTTGTTGGACGTTTGTAGAAACTAGGAAATGTATACCAAATTTGTGCTTAACAAGTATACTAGTGTCGTAATTAGATATTTAAGCAAGTGTCTTCACTTTCCATGTTAATGATTTAAATTTACTTGTGGGAAGTAACTTGATTTTAGTATGTCATAATGTTACCTTTGAAATCTATTGCTTTGATGATCCCCTGTCAACCGTAAATAGTTGGCACTTGAAAGTGCTTATAATAAAATGAACATACCATAAAGCAAATGATAGGATGAGTAGGAACTAGGAATTGTATACTACCAAATTTTGTGCTTAACAAGTATACTAGTGTGTTAATTAGATATTTAAGCAAGTGTCTTCACTTTCCATGTCAATGATTTAAATTCACGTGTGGGAAGTAACTTGATTTTTAGTATGTCATAATGTTTTGAATTTTATTGCTTTGATGATCCCGTGTCAACCGTACACAGTTGGCACTTGAAAGTGCTTATGTGTTCAGTATAAGAAAATGAACGTACCATAAAGCAAATGATATGATGATTAGTTGTATGAAACTTTTCAATGCACTCCTTCTTCAATCAAATTGGAAATATACTTCTTTAAATTCTAGGTTTTATCTGAATTATGCATCTTCCATTTCAGCTTTGTCGAAAACAGCAGCCTCAATACTTGAATCTGTCTTAAAGAAAGATCCTCATGAAGTTGAATTTATACAGTCTATACAGGAGGTGGTTCATTCTATAGAACCAGTTTTGGTGAAGAACTCCCAGTAATTCTCCCTCCGCTTCTCTTTCTGAGGGACAGTATGCCTAAGCCTCAATTATAACATGATTCCTGATGGTATTTTTTCAGATATGTTCAGATCTTGGAACGCTTATTAGAACCTGAGAGATGTTTTGTATTTAGAGTGCCATGGGTTGATGACAGAGGAGAAGCACATGTCAATCGAGGTTTCCGAGTGCAGTTCAGTCAGGCTTTAGGTCCATGCAGAGGTGGTCTTCGCTTCCATCCTTCCATGAACTTAAGCGTGGCAAAGTTTCTTGCTTTTGAGCAGGTATCGGCATACTTGCCCTGAATGCACTTTTTATGTAAATAAACTTGCTGCTGCAACATGTCTTTCATTCGTGTACCATCTATAGGCACTACACTAAACAACTAAATTTGTTTATCTATTTATTTATCTTTTTGCATGAGACTACCGTTTGATTAAATTATCTTAACAATAGCTATAATGCAATACACATGGACTATAATAGCTGTAATGGACTGTCAAAAAAAACAATAGCTATAATGCATAGAGTTACTTCTCAAGGAATGGAATACACATGGACTTGAACTTCAATGTATACTGTTGTGTATTTTTTTTCTTATTCCTCATTGGATTGTGGGTCTTCCTTTTTTGTGTGCATAATTTGGGGTATTTGCATGGATATGCAGGGGTGGGATTTCTGAATTCATTAGATTGTTGTGGTGAGAAGTGACCACTTAACCAAGAGGATGTTCTCAGTGGATGTCAAAATTAGCAGCCTATTTGAGAGCAATATAACATCTGAGTTAATTTCTCTTTATACAGACTTTGAAAAATGCCCTGTCACTATATAAACTTGGAGGTGCTGCTGGAGGGAGTGATTTTGATCCAAAGGGTAAAAGTGAAAGTGAGGTAGTTGTATTTTTGTTATTCCTTCAGGCTATAGTATTTTGCTTCACATAATATGAATTTGATCTATGCCAGGTAATGCGTTTTTGTCAAAGTTTTATGGATGAGCTGTATAGACATTTGGGCCCTGATCAGGTACTTCTCACAATCAGAGATTATGGCCTCACTGTATAGACTTGAGTTGATTATTTTTTAAATTAATTAAATCAGGGACAGAACTTTAATTTAAACCAGAAATTTATGCTTCAGTTTCTGCTGTAGGATCTTCCTTCTGAAGATGTTGGTGTTGGTCCAAGGGAAATGGGTTACCTTTTTGGGCAGTACAGACGCCTTTCTGGTCATTTTCAGGTACACCACACATGTTAGCCAAAATAATGCTTGTAATCCTCTGTAGGAGTCCTTTATTTGAGTACTCTGGCTATTATTGTTATGAGACTAAGAAGCAAGGACCTGCCTTTCTATGTTTAGAAATTAGAATATTAGGACATTCCGTCAAACCTCCATTTCTATGTTATAGTGCAATTCTATATTATCATGGTAGTTGTCTTACCAACAATTTGTTTCATGTACAATTGTAGTTGTATTTATTATTTTATTTACATGCTTGTTTCACGGAGTACAAGATGTAGCTGTTTTTATTTACATGCTCGGAAGTTACAGAATGGTGTTCCTTGATGTTTAGTTACAACTTGATACACCTGTCCTGAGGCTGAACTTGTCACTTGATTCCACATGTCCCTTTCCTATACTAGAGGGGTTCTACTTAGTTACAACTTGATACACCTGTCCTGAGGCTGAACTTGTCACTTGATTCCACCTGTCCCTTTCCTATACTATAGGGGTTCTACTTTTTACATGTTAGGTTCCTATATCTTTGTTCTTATCTGTAGATTGCAGTATTTCACTCCTGTCCTTATGCAGGGGAATTTTACAGGCCCTAAAATCTTCTGGTCTGGTTCTAGTTTCCGAACAGAAGCTACTGGATATGGGCTGGTAAAGTGGTAGTTTAACTTCTCTTTTGAGAAGAAATTATTCTATATCTTGTCATGTGGCAGTTCTTTCACAAAGTAATCGTTTGGCCACATGTGTTGGCCATTGTCTTCCTGTTGAAAAAATGCAATATTTTATGTAGGTATTTTGTGCACGTGTTGTACTTGCTGATATGAACAAGGAGCTCAAAGGGTTAAGGTTGTTGACAGATATATTTATTTGGTTTTCTGTTTATTTTGATCATTCGTCAGCATCATAATGTGCATAGTTGTGTACAGATGTGCGATAAGTGGCTCTGGAAAGATAGCAATGCATGTCTTGGAAAAGCTTTTGTCATGTGAAGCTATTCCTGTTACAGTCTCAGGTATACAGATTTAACTTGTATTATTTGGAAAAGCAATGTCATGGGGTGTGCCACTATTGGCATGGGTACAATAAAAAATCTGCTACTAGAAAACAAGCTGATCAGCATGCGGACTTGCGGAGGCACATAGAATCTAGTGAATTTAATACTGCTATTCATGCTCATTGAGAATAGTTAGTATCTGATTCCGAAGTGCCTTCTAATTGTATACTCTTAATGGGCCTCATAGTTTTACATTCTTACCATAAGTTTCTGTGGTTCTTGTTGGTTTACCTATAATAATGGCATAGAGGACTTTAAAGGTTTTCCATATTTTTCCCTATTTATCTCTAACCATGAATAGTGGGCACTCTTGTCTCCATAACAATCTGTTGTCGTACATGTAGAGTAGATATATCAATTCTAACCAGGGAAACCTGAACGGCTGCAACTCTTGCAGATTCAAAAGGCTATCTGTTAGATGGAGATGGGTTTGATTATGTGAAATATTCACTTATAAGGAACATTAAGGTTCAACAAAGGAGCCTCAAGTGGGTACTTGCCTTTCCCTTATTTTTAGTTTGTGGATGTTGAGCTTTTGAGGTACCATTTTCCATTTAACCATACAGGGAGTACTTAAAAACATTTCCACGTGCCAAGTACATCGATGATGCTAAGCCATGGGGCGAGCAGTGTGATGTTGCATTTCCTTGTGCATCACAAAATGAGATTGACCAAGGGGAGGCTCTTGCAATAGTCACCTCTGGTTGCCGTGTTCTTATAGAATGTATGCAGTCTTAAATTGTGTCTTCTTGGTTACCCTCTCGGTATTTAAACGCCTACTGATATTAATTTTTGAGCCAAAACTGTAGGTTCAAATATGCCGTGCACTGCTCAAGCAGTTGATATCCTAAGAAAGGCAAAAGTTCATGTTGCTCCAGCGAAGGCAACTGCTGCTGGTGGGGTAATTCACCGTTTGGATTTTTCTTGCCATGCTTTCCATTTTTATGAAAACAGATAATCCTAGAACGACTGCACACCACTCTGCAAGTATATACTCCCTAACTGGGCACCTAACCTAGACTTGAGACATTAACTTAATGAAAACTACTTGAAAAGATATGGTTTCCGGAGTTAACCATGAGATCGTTGCATGTTCATGTTTTTTTGTTTCTCTTGAATAACAAACAGGTAGCTGTCGGAGAACTTGAACTGAATTCTGAGTTCAGCTTAATGCAGTGGTCGGTGGAAGATTTTGAGAACAAAATACAGGTATGATATGCTGCTCCTGCCTGTTAGTTCAGTACTACTCAGACCTGCTAAGCTTCTCTTTTGTTCTAAACAGGATGCAGTAAAGCAAACGTATGACAGGTCCATGAAATCTGCTCAAGATTATGGATTCATGAAAGAGAACCCAGAGTTAGTTTCCTTGTTCATTTCTGTTGATATCTTCTCTCATATGCTTCCACTTGATTTCACTCCCAGAAACTGATATCTCCCTCTCTCTACAGGTCGTTGGTGCATGGTGCAAACATATCTGCCTTTCTTAATATTGCTCAAGCTATGACTGATCAAGGATGTGTCTAGTTAAGTGTTTGGTTCTGTCAAGAAGCAGAATTAAACATTGATGTGGCTTTTCTACAGCGGTGGTTGTTGTTTATTCCTAGCCTCACAAATCGATTTATCTTTGGACGTTTATAGGAAGAAAGCTTGGGTTTGTTGTAGAATATAGAAGGGCTTTCTGTTGTAGATCACCAATGTATTTATTCATTATTGCCCATGAATATTGATTGAAGAAGGGAATAGAAACAGTTACATACTTGGTACTTGCTGTGATTTTGATAAGACCGAAAGTAATGTACTTCCAATGTTCACTGATTCTGGGAGTAAACTTTATGAAAGAGCGGTAACATTCACATCAGGATACTATTTATCTTAAGTTGGGATCTACAAGAACAGTGTGGATTGGGAAAACTTGTTTACAGAATAACCTTACATAAACGAACCCTGATCAGCACACGATAAATTACATTACGAAGTACACATTACACAGATGATTTTTGACAATCCACACTTTGACAAAAATCAGCGGGAGAGCCCACTGCTGCCTTGGGTAGCCTCTTCATGGTATTTTCTGCAATCGGCGACCAAATGATGCGAAAACAAAACTGGGGGCAGCATATATAACCACTTTGGGCTTTCCCTACAACAGATTTTGGGGAGCATGTGCCCTCTTATGATCTTGAAGCCTAAGCTGATGACTTCCCTGTCTGTTCTGCTAAGAAATGCTCAAGCATGTCCTCCTCATCATCTATATGAAGGATGGGGAGTTTGTAAGGTGGATGTCACTAACCAAAGTCCACAAAAAATGCTAGGAAACTCACCTTCAAAATCGTCATCAAATTCGATGTCCTCCTCCTCTTCCTCATCGCCTTCCTCGGCAACTGTACTTGCCCCTTTCTGAATAGACAATTAATGTAATGCCAGTTCAATGATACATATACATACAAAGAACCTCTGATAAGTAAAGAAAAAAAGGTAACAGTAGATATGTTGCACTACGGCTAAAACACAGGGAATGGCACACGCTATGTAGGATAAATTACCACTATGTGCCTTCCACTTTCAAAGTACTGCCTCCCGGTTAGTCTCTTTTCCTTTGGGGCTGTAAGAGCTGACTCTGGCATAAGCCTGCAAAATAATGGAAATCAAGAAGATTATCTGTAACCAGATGTTGGAACAATCAACAACAAAATTTAGGAAAGAGATGCTCTCAAAAGGTAACTGTTATGAGATCCCATTATCCATGAGATCGTTGAGAGAAAGGTAAATTACAAAATTAGATAAAGAGCTGGAATGCTTACTTAGCACGCTGTAGCGCCAATTCAGCTTCAAAACGTTCTCTCCAGGCCATAAAGCTCTCAACAGTTACAGCTTCACCATGGGGTATAATGACCTAACATGTTGCGAATGTTTCATTCAGAAAGTATATGCATCAATATATATTTGCCAAAGTGGGACATAACAGAAAACTTCTACAGTTCAAGATTTCAGTGATACAGCACATCTAATACTCCCTCCGATCGGAAATGGTTGACACAGATTTATCTACATACGGATGTATTTACACACTACCATACGTCTAGATACATCTGTATCTAGACAAATTTGCGTCAAGCATTTCCGATCGGAGGGACTAATATGTGCTCGTGTAAGTGCCTCAGTTGGACAAGCACAAGAAACACTTCAAAACATGCAGCCAAGAGCCAGTGACAGTAATTTTTAATTATATGTATTTAGTTGGAAAAAAAGTTGATTTTGTGACATTGCAGCAATGCAACTATATATACACCCACAGCTTCATCTCACCATCTATCCACTGATTCTGGGTGCTTAGAGCATCTCTAGGAGATCCCGAAAAAGTGCAACCCACAAAAACAGTTTACAATACACCTTAAAACGACTTTTATGGTCTGAAACGGGCTCTCTCAGAGCAGATACCGCTTAATTGGTACTGCAAACGAAATCAGTGTATCTAGGACCCACCTATCAGTGGCTTTATCTGTCTTCTCTATTGTCTCTTTTCTTTCCTAGCCTTCTTCCTTCTCCACCGAGACCCTGATCCAGACTGCAACTCCGCTGCACTGCCCGCCAGCGATGCCGCTCCACCGCCCAAGTCCACACGGGAAAGCCCCTGCACCTCCCGCCTCCATGCCAACCAGCCGACACCGCCGCTCCCTTGCGGAGGTGCGGGTCGTGCTCGCGACACCAGTGGTCGACATAGCCACGGGCGGTGTGCTCGGCGACTTGGACAGGTCCGTGAACGATGGAACTTATAGGGGAGCTCGTGGACAGGTCCGTGAACCCCGGCCGCGCGTACTGCCCGAACCACGGCAGCTTCTTGCCTACCAGCGGGGGCGACATCAGAGATGCTCTAGAACAAGGATGGAATAGGCCGGAACCGAGATGGCGTCGCAAAAGATGGTCGAAATTGGGGCTTGTCCGGTGTCTGCTGGGGATGAACTCGGCCTGAAAGTTCTGTGGCGCCAAGTTTTTCACTCTACAGTAAATGCTAAAAATTGAGCCGGAAACTGGGGATGTGAGGTATGAGCGCTTAGTTTTTCAGTTTACCTTAAAATGATACAGTTCAGCCTGATTTACGGTATCTGATCAGGGCAATTTTTTCGCGCAAAATAGTAAAAAGCAGTTATTTTAAGGGATCTGCTAGAGATGCTCTTACAAATACACAAACCTTACAGTTGCCACATTGACAGCAAGCTGAAACCAGTTGATACAGATCAATAGCAAAGAACATAAGAAAAAGGACAATGGGATAAACTAAGGATACCTCCTCTGCTGGTTCTTCAATTTCTTCAGATTCCCCATCTCCAGCATTTTGACCATATTTCTCAGTTAACCATTCTTTAGCAGAGTCGAGAAGAGTATAAACCATAGCCATGCCAAGATTCTCAGTTGCCTAAACGATTGGAAGGTTGAAAAAAACATAAGCAGACATAGTGGGTGACTGATGATACGCCGCATGACTAATAGTGCGCTCGTAATGAGTTCTGGTGGTATTTGAGCACATATGTTCAGAAACTGTAATTTTGAACTGTACCAATCAAAACTCAAGCTAGTGTTGACATATGAGTCAAAATGAGCTTTTCACAATTCCTAGAATACTAAATCTGAGTCAGTGTGTAGGTTGTTTCAGATATTGACACGGTCAATAAATTGACACCTATAACATGAGTTCTAACAAAAATATGTTGCTTCAAGTATGTATTAAGAAAGTGTATTTCATCATAGATCTAGTAATAACTAATAACAATGTAGTGATGTAGATGTATTTTTTCTTTTATATGGACGGTCAAACATAAAAGTATTCTATCAGCAGGGAGTCCAAAGTGACCTACATTGTGATGTTGGGAGTAGTATATAAAAAGGGCCACATACCGGTTTTTCTCCTTATAAACTTGGCTTTTTAATTATATTTCTACACTTAGTAACTGACAGGCTAAGTTCTGCTATTTTGACAAAATAACAAAAACAAACAAGTTTTACACTGTAACAATAATAAAATATCTGCCCATACTTATTTTGTTCATTTGAATTATTTAATTTCAAAGAAACATTCAGCCTCACTGTCACTCACTGTGAAATGAGTCAAGGAAATTGGAGCCGAAACGAAGTACTCACATACCTCTTGGTCAAGCTTTTCTCTCAAGGATGTAAGGTCTTCTGGTTTAATTCCCCGTACACTGCATGATTTCAGTTGCAATTCGATAGTAAGCTTTAGAAATACAATAAACATACATCTTGCAACAAAAGCAAGATTATCCATAGACGCCCACAATGTTTTTCATCAAGGTATATGCTGGACTACCGAGTTAATAAACCCAACCTTTTGACATTCACAAGTGGAGGCTCATCTGGGTATTTCTCCGTGTGTGCAAAAATCAGAGCCATTTGAACTGCAAATCAGGGCCAGATTACATCAAATCTGATATGAACGCAGCATTCGGGGATATATGCAAGCTTGTTTGTTTTCCTATAAAGAATACAATGATATACAAATAGGTTTACCTGGCACATGAGCTGCCTCGTCGAAATCATCATCCTAGTAGGTATAAAGCAGGGATAAATCACTAATTTCATCGTAGAATTGCAAATGGACTTGTAAATATGACTAGCATAGAAATTTTTAAAAGCTTGAAGGTGTGGCGTCCAACTTTTTCAGCCAGGCCAGATTCAATAAAGTGCTACAATAATGTACACAACGGATCGATTCATCTATAGAACTGCAAGTACCTGAGGGGATATCAGGATCTCGAAGCAGCGGGCGGTGGTGTCGATCCCGCTCTCGCTGGGGTCGATCTCTGCAACAAATCCCGCAAAACAACGGTGGTTAAATTAGGCAAGGAAAAGCAAAAGGCTGAGCTAGAGAAAAAGAAAAAAGTGAGAGAATTCGGAAAGGGGAGAAGAGAATAACCCTTGATGTCGTCCATGAGGATGGACTGCAGGGCCTCCAGTTCCATCTCCTGCTCCTGCTCGTAGTCTGCCATGCCATCCACAGATACAGCACCATAGGCGCAATCACACACAAAGCTTGCAGTGAGTACCACAGCGGAAAGGGGGGAGGAGGAGTCTGCGCGCGGAAGGTACAGGGTTCGAATTCATCGTACCTGCCATGGCCGGTGAAGTCTCTGTCTGCTTCTTACTCTGCTGCTCTGCTCGTGGAGGATTCAATTATCCTACTGGAGAGAGACTTCGGAGGCGGTGGCGGAGGGGCGAGGCGGCGGCGGCGGCGTGCGTCTCCGGAAGAGGAGTGGGATGAGAGAACGAGACGGGCTTTGCCAGGGCTAGGAAGCCTCGCTCCGCTGTGGATGGGCTAGATCACATAGTGGACATCAGCCCATGAAGAGGTTCCGCTCTTGTGATTCCATGAGGTAGCCAAAGCTCCATAATAAAATAGCTAAAGAAACCAACACCCATAAAAAACAAAAACAAAAACAAAAACAAAAAAGAGGTAGCCAAGTTTTCTAAGAGAAAAGATTAGCCCATCTTTTTTTATTAAGACACGATCATATCGACGGTCACCAAACGAGTTACAAAAGACGGGTAGCTCATAGTCCACATAGACTGGTACCCAAGGTGCTACCTCATGAGCGGGATTGTTACATCCACGTGGGGTAAACACCATACTAGTATTGATAAATGTTGTACACAACTTATATCGCATATCAGCAAAGATCTAGTTGGTCTACTTGTCGAATAGCCACCCTCTTTGAAAATACCAAAGTAGGGTCACAAATGCGCGACGAGACCCCTCTACGGTCACAAAATGTGCATAAAGAAATAAATCGCGTATGAATCATATATTCCTTGTGAAAGTGCATGTGTTTCCCCATGCGTGGTTTTGGTAATTAATGACAATCCTTATGGACTAATGTTTGCATTGAGATATACTTGTAGATCTTGTCCATAGGAAATGATTGGAGTTCATGTGTTGGACTCTAGAAGATGACATGATGAACAACGCTCTATTCAAGGGTTTATATGAAGAATGGTCATGTGTAGAGTTGAGCTTATTGCAAGTATGGCTTGGAAAAGAAGATTGAGTGAACAATCATGTTTAACCCCAAGCCATCACACATATCAAGAGAAGAAGATGAAGCGCAAGCTCAATATGATGCATCTCGAAGATATCATTTGATTGAAGCTTGCAAAGGAGACATGAAGGCGGAGCTTAGCGAGGTCCTCCCATAATGGTGTATGGGGGAGCATTTGGAGAAGTCTTCATCAAGCATGTGCTAGCAAGCACAATCAAGAAATGTGTTCCAACTTGAGAGAGTCAAGATCGTCATCATCGAGCTCAAGTGGAATGCGCAAGGCAAAGGTATGATCTTGATAGGTTTCTATTTTTACCAGTCTCATGTTGTTAGTGGGAGACCGGGTTTTAGGATAGACGGCGTACTATCAAGAGGGGCTCTCAAGTGAGTAACTTGATCGCATCTTTGTGGAGAGCTCAAACCTTTGCATACTTGGCATATCATCTTTCTTGGTTCTTATTTGGTTCTTCTCCTTGTTGGGTTTTGGTGCTTGTTGTGATCCTCATGACAAGCCCAAGTTCTTCGAAAATGGTTTTTGTTTGGAAAACTTGTTTATTCTCGGCGTTGGAAATATTACCGGTCCACCTTCGAGTTAGGGTCCACACCTCCCATGTGTGGTATCCCCTCTATATGTGTGACCCTTGCAACAAAGTTATCTTTACAACAAAGTTGGTTTCATCTCATTTGGAGTTTTCTAGCAAAAGTTATTGAGTTTACAGTTTTGCTGTTTTCCAGGCCGGAGTCTCCGGTGCCCAGGACCGGAGTCTCCGGACTCAGGCTTTGCTGCTTTCCCAGGCCGGAGTCTCCGGCCTCGGGTGGCTCAGGGGCCGGAGTCTCCGGTCCCCAGGTTTTCGAGGAAAAGAGAGCAAACGGGCGGCATTCTCTGTATAGGGGTCCGGAGTGACCCCGGAGTAACCCCGGAGACTCTGCCTAGGGAGACCGGAGTCTCCGGTCTAAGTTGGCTGCAACGGCTCTTTTTCTGGGAGGGGTATAAATACCCCTCCACCTACCTCCAGCCAGCCAGCTCTTCCAAGCACGTTTTTCCCCCTCTCTCATCTCCATTGTTGACCTTGGAAAGCTTGCCCCTCTCCCAATTCCTCCCATGATTCTTGCATATCTTTGAGGGATTTGAGAGAGGAGATCTAGATCTACATTTCCACCAATCCAGCTCTCCTCTAAGTGAGGGGAAACTAGTAGATCTTGATCTTGGAGTTCTTGGTGCATCTCCTCTTTGTTCTTCCTCTCTTATTCACCCATAAGCATTTGTTGCTTTGTTGGAATTTGAGAGTGGAGGATTTGAGCACTTGTGCTCTTGCCTTTTGCATTTGGTGCATCGGTGTGCTCTCCACGAGGATTCGTGGAAGTTGAAAACTTGTGAACTTGTTACTCTTGGGTCCTTGGACCCTAGACGCCTTTGTGGTGGTTGAGACCCTTGTGTGGTCACTTGAAACCGTTCGGGAGCCCCAATCCCATTGTGGGTTGTGCCCCGGATTGTTGTTGAAAGCCGTTCGGGAGCCCTCAATCCCATTGTGGGTTGTGCCCCGGATTGTTGTTGAAAGGCTCCGGATTCCGGCTCGAAGGAATACCGTAGTGGAAGGTGAACCAAGCCTTTGTGGTGCGGTTATCGGAGAAGAAGGTGAAACCTTTGTGGTTGTTGAACCGTTGTGTCGGTTCACACCTCTCCAACGAGACGTACTCCCTTAACAAGGAGGAACTCGGGAATACATCCTCGTCTCCACGTGTCTCGGTTATTTCTATACCCCGAGCCTTTTACTTATGCACTTTACATTGTGATAGCCTTCGTGCTTGAAGTATTCTATATTGCTATCACCTTGTTGCTTGTCTTGCTTAGCATAAGTTGTTGGTGCACATAGGTGAGCCTAGTTTATTTAGGTTGTTGGCTTGTTAATTTAAACACCTAGTTTTATTCCGCAATTAGCAAGACTAAACCGGAAAAGTTTTAATCGCCTATTCACCCCCCTCTAGGCGACATCATTATCCTTTCACCTTGCGTCAAACATAACACCACACAATGAATTCTCCCTTGTACCAGTCACAAGAGAGTAAAACCATGATGCTAACACAGTTGGCAAACTGTAAGTATTACTTGAAGATGTTATATAACCAAGTAATCCATCTCCAAATTGTTCATAACCGTAGACATGACTATGCTAATAGATTTAATCCTACACGGTGCACCAATGTTGCCGATACACGTTCGACCAACTCTTGTTGCCATAACGCCAGCACACCTCATGGTGTGCTAGAAGTGAAGATCGACACGATGTCTTTCCTACAACAAACAAGTTTAAGGAGCCACCTAAAGTCTAACCCGCATTGAAATTTCAACGAAGTTTCGAGGTGGACCCAAATGTTGCGAGGATGATTAAAAGGGTTTAGGGCCTAGCATAATAACCATTGACAAAACATGTTGCAAGCCCTATATGTCATCCTGAATCGTCCCTTCCGTCGTGGCAACAACATGATTAACATGTATGCCAAATGGACAAGCCCGAACTATGCCCCTCATGGACATGTCTAATGTGAAATACTAGGTCGAGAGGGGTCCACAATACCTCCCACGAGCTATTAATGCGCTTAATTTTGGATCAAGATATCAAGAACTTGGGTCCTAGATGACCAAAGTAAAACAAATCACCAATGCATTCTCCATGAATGGCCTCCAACCTTTGCCCTTCATGTCTTACTAGCATATTTCATTTCATATCATAACTATTAGTAAGAATGTGTCAGTTCAAAGTTAACGCCTACCCATAAGCATGTAAAATTTAAAATTCTTAAGTACGAAATTAAATTTGTAAGCTAGCTTGATTTATCTATTTTGAACTAAGAGGAAAAACAAATAAATGTAGATAATTTTTAAGTGTCGCATGCTACACATTCTAGTTGTGCTAGATGAGTTGAAATCCTACGACACTTAATATGGAACAGAGGGAGTAGTAAAAGACGGTACAATAAATATCTAAGCAAGGAAACAATTATGAAGATACTTGAGGTGATATATTATTGTACAATAAGTTTAGCGGTTTAATCTAATTTTATTTATTTATAGTGAAAACACATATGATTAAGTTTAAAAAAACACATATGATTCAAGCTACATTTAGACAAAAAACAATGAGCTAACTTTGGCTCAAACTTAGCTTGTTTTCCAACCAACCACAATTTTTTCATTTCGGTCATATATATTTCTCTCTCACACTCTCAAATCTAGATGAAAAAAGAGCTGTTATCAGTTTTTTCGAACAAATATGATAACATTTATTTTCCTGTCTCAAGTCGTGGTGAAAAGAAAAAGGTGTGGTGATCATTTTCGCAGCCTAGGCTCAAGATGGCCGAAATGGGCTTTGCAAGGTCAGGAGCGGCCCGCCCGAGCGGCCGAAATGGCCCAACCGACGCTGAGAAGGACCCAAACCCCCCTTTCTCCTCCCCAGACGGCGAGACCCCACACCTCCCTCCCCTCCGCCTCCTCCCCTTTCCACTTCTCCACAGCACGGAGACCTCCAGCCTCCACGGTGCTTCATCACCCGCCGCCGCCTCGCGCTCGCTGAGCGCCCTTTGCCTGCTTCATCCGCTTCCCTCCACGCGTTCTTGGACAAGAAAGTCGTTGTTGGCTTGATCAATTCTTGTCCGAGGTGGAGGGGCAGGTGTTGGTGGTGGGCTGGTGAAGGCTCCGGCGGCTCCAGGATGGGAAGCGTCGGTGGAGAAGATGAGTCCCCCGCCGGAGTTACGGGGGCGGACGCGGAGGTGGGGGCGCTGGTCTGGGTGCGCCGCCGCAACGGATCCTGGTGGCCCGGCCGGATCCTCGCCCAGGACGAGCTGCCCGAGAACTGTGTCATCCCGCCCCGCTCCGCCGGAACGCCCATCAAGCTCCTCGGCCGCCCCGACGGCAGCATGTCCGTATCACAACCCCTCTTTCTTCTAATTTGATGTCTCTGTTTCTTTCTTGCGTTTGTGCGTGCGTAGATTCGATCTGTTCAGATGATGGTTTATTGCCCTTATCACGGAATGATTTTTCTTCGTCTTCTCGTGTTGCCATCGATAGCTTACACTACAGCTAACGATGCTGATTAGCGTCAGATGTGTTCTGCCTGACAGTACTAGTATGCAGTTTCTGCCAAGACTTGGAAATAGTGAAACCTAGGATACATCATTGACTCTCACTGTCTATTTGCCCACCACAGTGTGAAGAAAAAGAAATGCAAAACTAGGTTCGATCAGGTGGCAAACATATTAGTTTCTCTATATACCAAGGAAAAAATGTCATACGCTAATATTTGTATTTAATTGTTATGTGGACTCGTGAAAATGCGGTGATGTTGTATCTGAACATATGCTCAATATTGTCCTGCATAGTTTGAAAATATCCAAATGTTAGTCCTGTGATTTCCCTAAGGTTTCTCAAGTTTAGCTTGGAGCGAACTTCCAGCTGATGCTTGACACTTCAATGGTTGACTGAGTGGTTCTTAATTTCCTGATCATGTGTGTACATTAATTTTTATTTACTTCCTTTGGCCTTGCATATTTTCTCTGTAAAAGAGATTTGCATTTTGTTTACTCGCACATTATTTCCTTTTCTCTATTTGGCTTAGGTTATTATTGTTTTCTTGTTCTTGCATCTTAGGTCTGATCTGTTCATCTTATTCCTTTGATTTGCATCACAGTGACTGGTATAATCTCGAGAAGTCTAAGCGTGTGAAGGCATTCCGGTGTGGGGAATATGAAGAGTGTATAGAAAAGGCGATACTTTTAGCTCGCCAGCAAAAGAGGGCATACAATGAAGGAAAGTATGTTCGCAGAGAGGATGCCATTATGCATGCCCTTGAAATCGAAAGATCTCGCTTTCCAGATGAAGATGGGATGGATGATGCAATGTGTGCATCCCAGAATACATATTTCGCAAAGTCTAAAAACATAAGTGGGACTAGCAAAAGATCTGATGTTGAAAGAGACATATATGGTATTGAAGAAAAATCAGGTCAAGGTTTATCTCAAGCCTCATTGTTCAAGCTGCCACAGAATATATCCTCTTCAAGTACTAGGTATGCTTCATCATCAAGGAAGAAAAGGAAGGCATCTGGATCGGGAAGAAAAGGTCAAGGTTTATCTCAGGCTGATACAGCTAAGGGATTTCGGCGTATGAGAGACCTTATTGGATCCAATAAGGTTTCCAAGCAGAAGTCGAGTGCAGGTTCTTTTTCAAATGGGTATCGAGATCTACCTCTTTTTGAAAGTGGGCCAAGCTTTGGCTATGAGTTGTCTAGCTCCAATGGAATAAACAAGAGTAATCAGTCTTATTCATTGACAAAAAGGAAACGATCCAATATTGGTCAAGCTTATGAAAATTCAAGGAAGAAAGATAGGCGACGTCCTCTGTCAAAGTTATGTCAAGATTCACCACTGACAGTTCCATCATATTGGGACCCTTCAGGGCAGTCTTCTGTCCAGTACCCTGGACACAAACTGTCCAATGTGTTTGAATCAAAAAGGGGGGAATCTGATTTGTCAGAGAATAGAAATTGTTCCTACAGCTCAGGCGCTTCAAGTGTGGAGACCTTAGCAGATGCATTATGCAGTAATGGCAGTGCTCCCAAAGCTTATCAAGTAAAGAAAGTTGCAGTCTTGGATGGGACTGGGTTTCGTAATGATGGCTGCTCTGATGATGATGATGAATTTCTTGATGCTCCCTGTACTATGGAGGAGGCTGTGAGGGCAGAAGGTAAACACATAGTACTGCTTCCCTTCTTTTCAGTTGCATTATACTTTTAAGCACACTTTATGGCCATTAGTAGATAGATACACAAGAAGTCAAAACAGCATATGTGGCTGTAGTACTCTTCAAGCAACTTGTCAAAAAAGGTTTTGCGACACCAGTATTGTAGAATAAACTGTTTCATGCTTTTTATGTGTGTTAGAGGTGAATTACTGTAGGCATTGACATATTTCCTCCACAGCCAGGTCTTTCATATTTCTAGCATACAACTACTGAGATTTATCAAATTCGTTTAATTTCCACATCCATCATTTCAATCTATTATTTTCATGGAAGCTACCAATTTTGTTGTAATGTGTGTCCTTTTTTTTGCACTGTCTACCACAGAACGTACTGATTAATGCTTCTCAACTGATTTTCTGTCAGGCCATTTGCGCACACGTGGATCTTGCACATCTGTAAAGTACACTACTGACCATATCAAAGAGCAGATACACTCACTTCATGATTATACAAGTTACGAGAACAGAAATATACAGGTAACTCCAGTAAGCTGCAACCTCAAGAAGAATTCGCTGGTGCAACAATATGAAAAGACAATAAAATGCAAGGAACAAGACAAGGATGTTACTGGGTTGGAGGCAAGAACGGGAAGTGCTTTATATAAGCCCACTGATCTAGGGAATAACATGAAATATATGCTAGTTCCTCCAGACGGCGGTGCCGGTGTAATGGAGCAACAGTATGATGAAAGCGGACCTGATCATGATGAGTCATCTGAAACTCTAAGCAACCATTCATACTCTGATAAAGTTAAGGCATCATCTCCATACTATGGGTCACCGCTTCAAGTAATACTGCCTGAGCAGAAACCTGATCTGAAATCTACAAGATGCCCCGTGGTAAAGCCAATCAAGGGTGTACGCACAGACTACAGACTTTATGATGTTGAATTGGCAGCCGAAGGAACCTACAAGAACCACCGTTCACCTCTTGTTTCTCTCATGAGTCAGTGGAATCGTAAACCTGTTCTGGGGTACCCTTTACCTGTTGTGGTTTTGGATGATAGTTGTCCAGTGGAAAGTAGAGATAATCACCATATGGCAACAAGTAGTTTTAACCAATTGCTAAAGAGCGAAGTTGCAGAACCACGTCAGCAAAGATCATCACATGCATCTAGATCGAAACACAGTGGACGGAAAAGGATCTCGGAGCATGACATGGATAAGTCTTGGCGGCCACATACCAAGAAATCAGAAACTTCACCCCAAAAAATGCGCAGGCTCTCATCTTTTGCTAGCAGTCGAAGAGAGAGTGCAAAAAGGAATACCTTAGTTCAGAAAATTGGTGGATCCACTATTGCCTGCATCCCGGTTCGACTTGTTTTCAGTCGGATCAATGAAGCATTAAGCTTTCCAGTGAGATCAGAAAACCATACCTGAGGTGCTCCACCAGGACTTTGCATTAAAGAGAGTCTGATCATACATTTACTAGCTTTCATGTACATTAGTCGACATATTTTTCAAAAGTTTGATGCCTGGCATGTTAATATGATTGTTATCTGCTTGTAATCCGTAATTGCAGTAGGCAATTGATCATTAGCCACCTCGAGTAGTAGGGACATCCCCATGGTGGAAGAAAATAACCAGCATCAGTAGTTATGCGCTGATGGTGGAAATGTGGAAGGCAACAAGCAGATTAGAATTTCTGTTCCTTGATAGAAAACCTGACTTTTGCCTACTTCGCCTACAACAGGTTATAAATAAGCACAGCTTCCAAATTTAAATCTCTAAATGTGAATTCATAGACCTAAGGATTTGTTGCTGGTGTTTGCATGTGTGCAAGCTATGGAGGTATGATTGGTTATGTGATGCTCTTTACAACAACAACAAAGCCTTTTTTCCCAAACAAGTTGGAGTGATCCGGTTGAAGAAGCAGTTCGGGTCGATGCAGTGCACGGTGGCCTCGGTCCAGCCGAGATGTACGCTGGAGGAGCTGGCCAACCGAGATGCTCTGTCTCGGTCCGATGAAGAAGTAGGCCCAGCCGAGGTAACGATCTGGTTCTGGGTAACTCGGCAGATGCGGCCCAGCCCATCCGAGGCTCGGTCGAAGATGAAAGCGAGGCGGAGCGCCAGCGTCGGTACGCCCGGGGTGCGGCCATCTCGGTCCACCAAGGCTCCAGCGAAGACCTGCCCGAGGCAGAGCGCTCGTCCCAGCCGAACTGGAGACAGCTCGATCCAACCGAGCGGTGAAGAGCCTTGGTCCAACCGAATTTGGGGAGCACCTCGGCCTGCCAGAGCTTGGGGAGCATCTCGGCCTGCCCGAGTTAAAGATAATCCGGCCCACTCCGATGTCTGCACATGGTGGCGCTGAACCAGCCGAGGAAACAGAGCACGGCCCAACCGAGGCCCGCCATGCGCCGGTCAACCAGGGCAAGGCCCGTCCGGGATAGCCGAGCTTGGCCCAACCGAGGCGCTGGGTGGCTTTGGCCTGCTGTGATCTCGGTTCAGCCCTGGGCGGCGGATACTTCGGCCCATCCGGGGTATTTTGGCCTGGGCAGCACCAATGTCGGCCCGAGTTATCTTTTTCTACCTTCCCTTTTATCTTTTACTCATTTAACTCCGGTTTTTATCTCTCTTACCAATCCAACCACCCCATAACTTTGGGGTACCGGGGATCACATCCCCGACATTAGTCCCCGAGGCTGCGGGGGACTCGCAGAGTCGCGCGCAGTCTTACAAAAATAAATAACTGTACCAGAAACCTCCTGCACCGTACAGCCTTGCCTTTCAGGCCAAATGCGACATCCGGTTGACCGAGCTCACCCGAATCAACAACGAGATGGACAATTTGTACTGGAAATATGTTGCCTGAAAGGTCACCATTATATGTCGGTTCTTAGCCCTCCTGGCTTTTACCGAATTGAGATGCCGCCAGCGTCGGTTAGCCCTCCTGGCCTTCACCGAACTCGGATGCCGCCAGCGTCGGTTAGCCCTCCTGGCTTTCACCGAACTCGGATGCCGCCAGCGTCGGTTAGCCCTCCTGGCTTTCACCGAACTCGGATGCCGCCAGCGTCGGTTAGCCCTCCTGGCTTTTACCGAATTGGGATGCCGCCAGCGTCGGTTAGCCCTCCTGGCTTTCACCGAATTGAGATGCCGCCAGCGTCGGTTAGCCCTCCTGGCTTTCACCGAACTCGGATGCCGCCAGCGCAAGCTGGACCGACATAAACCTGCATGTTAGTATCTCATATGTCTCGGTATCTCGACCTCTCTGGGCATATCACATATCTCGATACCTCGGCCCCTCTGGGCATATCACATATCTCGATACCTCGGCCCCTCTGGACATATCACATATCTCGATACCTCGGCCCCTCTGGGCATATCACATATGTCTCGGTACCTCGGATGTCTGGTAGCCACTCTGGGCGCTTACCGACATAGATGTCTCCAGCCACTGCTGGTTTGACATAAGCATATCTCAAATGCCGGTTTTAGCCACTCCGGGCGTATACCGACATAGATGTCTCCAGCCACTGCTGGTTTGACATAAGCATATCTCAAATGCCGGTTTTAGCCACACCGGGCGTATACCGACATAGATGTCTCCAGCCACTGCTGGTTTGACATAAGCATATCTCAAATGCCGGTTTTAGCCACACCGGGCGTATACCGACATAGATGTCTCCAGCCACTGCTGGTTTGACATATAACCTGCAAAAACATATCTCAAAGGTTGCCTCTGATTAACCAACATAGACAGTGATCTGGTACACAGGTAATGCCATGATACAATGGCAAACAGAATAAACGATGATTTGGGATATGGAATGATGCCAGGATATTGTGACAAACCGAAATAGACAACGATTTGTGATGTGGAAAGATGCCGTGATGCTATGGCAAACCGAAACAAACGGCGATCTAGAGAATACCGATAATGCCAGGGTACCTTGGGTAATTTGAGATAACCAATATAACCATGATACCTCGGATTTCCGTATACCTCGGATTACAAATATGACCCGGATTTCCAATACACCTCGGATTACCAATATGACCCGGATTTCCAATATACCTCGGATTACCAATATGACCCGGATTTTCCAGGATACCTCAGTAACGAACATTCTCAACAAAACCGATGTCACCTTTCAACGTTAGTCCAACATACATATCATGAAGAATATTTAACTGGAACAACAATTATACTAACCGAGGCAAACCAGCTATAGCACTTAACAGAAAACGAATCTAACAGCAAATACTATGCTCAAAAAACTAGACTCGGTTTCAACCGAGTCCCCGAGTTACTTTTCTTATCTAGGAGAAGGTGCAAAATAGACTGGCTACCCAGTCCCCGGGTCAAGACATCTTGTCCCGGGTAGAACAACTAATCAAAGCAAGGTAGAAACGAGGGGCCAGTCCCCGAGTACTGTTTGATACTATCTAGAAGCATGGGCAGACATATAAATGATACTTACACGGTCAGGTTGTTGGAGAAGTCTTAACTCGGATTTCCAAGTCTTAACTCGGATTTCAGAACACCTCGGATTCCAGAACACCTCGGATTCCAGAACACCTCGGATTCCAGAACAGCTCGGATTCCAGAACACCTCGGATTCCAGAATCAGCTCGGATTCCAGAACACCTCGGATTCCAGAATCAGCTCGGATTCCAGAACACCTCGGATTCCAGAATCAGCTCGGATTCCAGAACACCTCGGATTCCAGAATCAGCTCGGATTCCAGAACACCTCGGATTCCAGAACATCTCGGATTCGCACTGTAGCCAACTCGAAAATGAGTCAACACACGGGGACGATGTCGAAGTTGAGTCCCCGCGTTGATGGCGAAGGTCCCATCCGAATTAATCCAGCAAGCGCCACTATCAGCCCCACGGTGGGCGCCAACTGTCGTGGTGGGAACACGCAGATGCCTAGGGGTAGGCTTAGTCTGGGGCCGAACGTACGCTTGAGGATTCGGGGAGGGATTGCGCGATGGAACCGCATATGAAGAACACTGCAAACACAAAGATCTACCCTGCTTCGGGGCCCTCGTGAGGAGGTAAAACCCCTACTGCAGCATCTATCCTACTTTGGTGTATTTCCCTCTATATATGCAGTGTGTACAAATGCTCCTCGAGCTGTAAACCTCTAAGTGCCTCTAAGTATGCCTCTAATCACTGCTAATCAAGCTGCTAATCACTACTAACCTCCAGAGAGGAGAGCTCCCGCGGGGGGAAATGAGCCCAGGGGCCTCGTGTCCGTCAACCTCTCCCCCTGGTGCTCTTTATATAGAGAGAGCCCAGGGGACATGCAGGGGACAAGGGGACACAGTACACTGTTCACGGTACACTGTTCATGTACTGTAGCTGACATGACTGATGGGGTCTTGTCTGCACTGTAGCATGCGTCATTAGCTGTACTCTTGTCACATCCTGGGCACTGTAGCCATGCTGGCTGTGTCATTGCTTTTGTCCACTTGTGCTTGTCTCCTGGAGATGGCAGAGGGTATCTGTACTTGTCGATGGAGTGATCCGGTTGAAGAAGCAGTTCGGGTCGATGCAGTGCACGGTGGCCTCGGTCCAGCCGAGATGTACGCTGGAGGAGCTGGCCAACCGAGATGCTCTGTCTCGGTCCGATGAAGAAGTAGGCCCAGCCGAGGTAACGATCTGGTTCTGGGTAACTCGGCAGATGCGGCCCAGCCCATCCGAGGCTCGGTCGAAGATGAAAGCGAGGCGGAGCGCCAGCGTCGGTACGCCCGGGGTGCGGCCATCTCGGTCCACCGAGGCTCCAGCGAAGACCTGCCCGAGGCAGAGCGCTTGTCCTAGCCGAACTGGAGACAGCTCGATCCAACCGAGCGGTGAAGAGCCTTGGTCCAACCGAATTTGGGGAGCACCTCGGCCTGCCAGAGCTTGGGGAGCATCTCGGCCTGCCCGAGTTAAAGATAATCCGGCCCACTCCGATGTCTGCACATGGTGGCGCTGAACCAGCCGAGGAAACAGAGCACGGCCCAACCGAGGCCCGCCATGCGCCGGTCAACCAGGGCAAGGCCCGTCCGGGATAGCCGAGCTTGGCCCAACCGAGGCGCTGGGTGGCTTTGGCCTGCTGTGATCTCGGTTCAGCCCTGGGCGGCGGATACTTCGGCCCATCCGGGGTATTTTGGCCTGGGCAGCACCAATGTCGGCCCGAGTTATCTTTTTCTACCTTCCCTTTTATCTGTTACTCATTTAACTCCGGTTTTTATCTCTCTTACCAATCCAACCACCCCATAACTTTGGGGTACCGGGGATCACATCCCCGACAGATAGGGAAGATCACCCGGACCGTGTTCCAAGTCCCGGCAAGTACGCCCTCATCGTCGACCCTATTGTCGACAACTTCAGGCTCACCAAAGTACTGATGGATGGTGGCAGTAGCCTCAACATCCTGTACGAAGACACCCTGAGGTGCATGAACCTGACGGAAGGCCAACTTGACTACAGCAAGGTCAAGTTTCATGGCATCGTTCCGGAAAGGCAGGCCAGGTCCATGGGAAGTATCAAATTGGAGGTTACTTTCGGGACGGAGATGAACTATCGTTCTGAATATCTCCGCTTCGAGGTAGTCCCCTTCAAAAGTGCTTACCATTGCATCTACGGAGCCTGTTGGGGAAGCCAGTTACGCCGTCTACCTGGTCAAGCCAGATTGGACGATGCCATACATGGACTTCCTGCAAATCAGGAGTTGTCGGACGATGAGGTTCTGAGACGACAGATAATAAGAAGAGCCAAGGCATTCACGATAATCAATGGCGAGCTATACAAACACAGCACCTCAGGAATATACCAACGCTGCATTTCGCCTGAAGAAGGCAAAGAGTTGCTGGACGAGATACACTCCGGAGTCTACGGGCACCACGCATCATCCTTGTCACTTGTCGCAAAAGCTTTCCGCCAAGGATTCTACTGGCTGACGGCAAAGCAGGACGCAGAGACAATTGTGAGGACATGCAAAGGCTGCCAAATGTATGCTCGACAACCAAAGATGCCGGCTCAGGAGCTCAGAACAATACTCATCACCTGGCCTTTCGCAGTCTGGGGCTTGGACATGGTTGGCCATTCAGGACAACACCTGGCGGCTACACACACTTGCTTGTGGCCGTAGACAAGTTCACAAAATGGGTTGAAGCTAAGCCTATCAAAAAGCTTGACGGCGCCACCGCCGCCAATTTCCTGTGGGGAATAATCTCTCGGTTCGGGTGCCTCACAGCATCATCACCGACAACGGCACGAACCTCTCCCAAGGCGAAGTCGAGGAGTACTGCCACCAGCATGGCATTCGTTTGGATCTGGCTTCTGTTGCGCACCCTCAGGCAAACGGTCAAGTAGAGCATACAAACGGTTTGGTCCTGCAAGGGCTAAAACCTCATCTCGAAGTACCATTGCACATGGCAGCAGGGGCTTGGGTCGACGAGTTGCAATCTGTCCTTTGGAGCTTGCGAACAACTCAAACAGATCAACTAAGCTTACCCCTTTCTTCCTAGTCTATGGTGCAGAAGCTGTACTGCCGTCCGACATGATGTTCGATTCCCCCAGGATCCAAGCCTACGTCAAAGAAGACGCAGAAGATGCAAGACAGGACGTATTGGACCTACTTGATGAAGAGCGAGATGTTGCCTTGGCGAGATCCGCCATCTATCAGCAAAACTGTGCCGCTATCATAGCCGTAGAGTCAAGAAACACAGCTTCAAGGCAGGTGACCTGGTCCTCCGCCTAATCCAAGATAGGAAGGGCTTGCATAAGTTATCCCCGCCATGGGAAGGACCTTTTGTGGTCAGCAAGGCACTGCTCAATGGATCTTACTACCTGATGGACATACGTGATGCTTACAAGAAGAACAGGGGACGCAAGCGCAAGCGCGGAGTTGACGACCAATATGATGAAACTAAGCGTCCATGGAACATTGAGCAGCTACGTCCTTTTTACACTTAGCAATTATCCATTGTAATAAGTACACTATGATCATGAAATAAAAGTTTGTGGTTTGCTCATCCCGCTTTGAGAACATGCCATCTTTTGTCTTTTCTTGTCATCATATTTTTTCCTGTCAAATTGTTACCCAAGTTTTTTGCCCTGTGCCAGTGGTTCCAACGCTTTTGACATACGCCGCTTGTCGGCAACATCTAAACGCAAACAAATTTTGCACCGCCTAAACCTGATTATTTGTTTGCCTATGTATGGGTCGCCTAGTAGTATGTAGTTGGCACCAAAATGCCGGCCTCGGTCTCTGTGTCTAAACTATTTAGTATAGCACCTGGTTGGCACAGCCGAAGTATCTGTGATGAGGTACTGCCGGCATATGAAAAGTTAAATACATAAGCACAAATACTTGTTTAGATGGGCCACTTAATAAAATAAGACTACCGTCAAGTGTAGCATCACAAGTTGGCCCAAACCAAAATAAAGTTACACAAATAAGTTAAGTTTTTTTTGCGTTACAGCATAACACATCTAATTAATATTGTGCAGGGGTACATGTCATTGAGGCCGCCAAGGCACAGAGAAGAGCCAGTCAATACTTGGGGCTGCCGCCACATCCTGAGGGCTGACGTCGCCTTCCGGCAAGATGTCTTCAGCCGCCAAGGGCTCGACAGCAGCACTTGGGGCTGCCGCCAAGCCGCCTGCTGCGCTTGGGGCTGTCGCCAAGTTCTCCTCTACGCTTGGGGCTGCCGCTTCAGTGGCTTGGACGCCTTCGCCTGGGGCTGCCTCTGAGGTCGTCAAGGATGCTTCGCCGGCAAAAAGGTGGGGATCAGGATGTTCTTTGAAGAACTTGGTCAGGTCCACCATGTTGGTCACGCGCGTAGCATATCCTTGACGGCCGCCAGCACCCCCAACCTGTCAATCGGGTTGCCCTCGTCGTCCTCTGTTGGCATGTACTCTGTGGCTTGCCGGATGTCGGCGTCAGGATACCAAGCCTTGACCAAAGCCAGAGCAATCTTCGCGCCCCCGCATGCCGCATAACGCTTGATGCTGGTGTGCTCGGTGCCAATCCTGTCCAGCAACTCAGGAAGGACTTCGAGATCAATGATACGTCTCCAACGTATCTATAATTTCTTATGTTCCATGCTTATATTATACCAATTGCTACATGTTTTATTCACACTTCATGGCATTTTTATGCATTTTCTAGGACTAACCTATTAACAAGATGCCACAGTGCCAGTTCCTGTTTTCTGCTGTTTTTGGTTTCAGAAAAGCTGTTCTGCAAATATCCTCGGAATTGGACGAAACAAATTGCCGCGTTCCTATTTTTCCGACACGTTCACGAAGTCCGAAGGAGAGACGAAGGTGGGCGCACTGCGCGCCGCCATGTGGGGAGCCAGCCTCGAGCCTCCACCGACATCGCCCCTTCGCCTATTTATACCCTCCGACGCGAAAACCCTAAAAACATCAGTCATATTCCACCAAGGGTTCCGCAGCGCCGCCGCCATCGACGACAAGTTTCGGGGGACAGAAGTCTCTGTTCCGGTACCTCGCCGGGACGGGGAAGTGCCCCCGGAGCCATCTCCATCGACTCCACCGCCATCTTCATCGCTGTTGCTGCCTCTCATGATGAGGAGGGAGTAGTTCTCCCCCGAGGCTGAGGGCTCTACCGGTAGCTATGTGGTTTATCTCTCTCTCCCAGTGTGTGATCTTTATGTGATCATGAGCTTTGTAATCTAGTTGAATAAGTATCTATTATGCCACTCTAGAGGTTACTTTAATATGAACTCCGGAGTCACTCTCCACGTGTGAAGGTGACGGTGTGCGCATCGTGTGTGACTCCTTTATGACGTTGTGGTGTTTGTTTACTCAGACTTTGAGGTGTGCTTTTGCAGCCCTACGCAATGAATGGTGTTCGTTATCCAACAAGTTTTGAGAGTAGCATTTATTTATTCAATTATGAGGTCATTGTTGAGAGTGTCCACTAGTGAAAGTATGATCCCTAGGCCTTGTTTCTAAGCATTGAAACACCGTTTACAACAAGTTCTGCTACATGTTTGCTTGCTGCCATTTTTATTTCAGATTGCAATTACTACTTATAATCATCCATATTACTTGTATTTCACTATCTCTTCGCCGAACTAGTGCACCTATAAATCTGACAAGTGTATTAGGTGTGTTGGGGACACAAGAGACTTCTTGTATCTTAATTGCAGGGTTGCTTGAGAGGGATATCTTTGACCTCTACCTCCCTGAGTTCGATAAACCTTGGGTGATTCACTTAAGGGAAACTTGCTGCTGTTCTACAAACCTCTGCTCTTGGAGGCCCAACACTGTCTACAAGAATAGAAGCGTGCGTAGACATCAATCAACTTCAGCACGGCCAGTACCAGGAAAGATCTGGGCGGCCAACGCTTTTCCCGACTCAACGGCCCGAGTGACCAACGCGCCGACAAGACGGATGCGGGACGAGCGAGGAGAAGTGTCGGCGAAGTCCCCGAGGCCTGCCGACACTGAAATTTGTAGACAAAAAAGGTTAAGTGTGCAGATGTTCTCGCAAAAAAGGAGTGAAGGTGAGGAAGTTACCAAGGATATGCCCATGGAGAGCAGCCGCCTCGTTCTCATGTTCGGCAAGCTTGTCTTCCGCTTGGCGGAGCTTGCCGGCCAGCTGGTCCTGTTGTGCCTTGGCATTTTTTCACCTCGGCCAAATTGCGGCCAAGGTTGTCCAATTGACCCTGTAGCTGGTTAAGGGCGGTGGCATGATCCAAGTCACGTTTCTCCAGCTCCTTGGTGTGCTCCTCCCTTCGCCGAGTCAGCTCGGCCGCCAGATCTGCAGCTTCGTTTATCAACGCTTGCATGTCAGTGGAGCTCTTGAGAATATCCTGAGCAGCGTTTAACATTTCTACAATACAAAGAATTAAAAGAACGGCTAAATTTCTTGTCGGCAAACAAACTAGCAAATGGCGGAAGCAGAAGGCAAAAAAGAAATTTTTTATCACCTTCATCTTTCTTGCGCGCCTCTTCCAGGCTGGCAAGTTGGCCGTCACGCAGTTCGAGGTCCGCCTTCAGCTGCCGGCATTCTCGCACCTTCTTCTCAAGGGCATGAAAAATTTCTTGATTGGAGGCCAGCACAGTCTGCAGAAGTCGGGGGGAGAATCGTCAGTAAAGAACCTTGCCGGCTAAAAAATAATTTTAGTCGACTAAGTCTTAGGGGCTAGGGGTATACTTACGTCAACCTGCTCCTCCAGTTGGTTGTACCAACCCCGACAGCTTTTGCGCATGTTGGCCACGGTGTGGCGCAACTCTTTGGAGTCAACCGGACTGGGCATGGGCTCCGGGGCTCCGGCAGTTTCCTCCGCATCCGCCGCCTCCTTCTTCATGGCAATAAAACGTAAGGCATCATTAGCCAGAGCTTCAGCCTGAGTTGAAGTAGAGGTGGTTGCGGCAGCAGGCTGGCCCGCCATGTATGTCCCCTCCGTGAACACCACGGGGATAGGAGTGGTGGGAGCGACTGCCGGCGAGCCGCGAAGGAACCTGCCCCTGCCGGCGCCTAGCTTGACATTGGCCCGGAGCTTGGGCATCGAGGGCCTCACGCTGGAAAATTCAAAGGCAAGTATCAAGTTAGCAGGAAGGGTTAGAGTAAAGAAAGGCAGTCAACGTGGGTCAAAAGCTTACCGCTTGGTGGGGACATTGCCCCCGAGGGCCCGTCGTCCTCCTCGGCGACCATCGCCGCCTTCCTTTTCTTCTCTAGCTCCTTGGTGGCAGCAGCGCCCACTTTGCGCTTGCGAGACTTGCCGGCTCCCGGCTCGTACCAGTTGGGAGCCAGCTCGTCGTCTCTCAAGGTAGCCAGCTACGATAACGACAGTTGGTTAAAGACGACAAATAAGCAAATAGCATGAAGACATAAAAGCATGCAAGATGCCGGCTTACCTCGGGAACTGGGTTGTCGTGGGTGAACATAGGGACACCCTCAGTGGACTTGATCTTGCTGGGCACAATAAGTGCCCTCAAACGGTACAGCAGAGTGCTCTCCGGGAGAGCACGTCTGCCGGAAGGGTCTGCCTGGTACTCGCACATCTTCAGAGGCCGATGGCGGAGTGGCATAATCTTCCTAGATAGCCAGCACAAGACGGTGTCTCCACGGTCAACGCATGGCGGCGCCATTGTCTTCGTGAGGAACTCGATCCGCCTAAAAATGTGGCGTTGTTCCTCCGGCAACACGGTTGCCGCCTTCTCTGTCTAGCACGCCCTGTGGGTGGGCGGGCCGTTCACAAACGCAGGAATCCCCACCGTCAAACCGGGTGCCGGGATGTCCTTGCAATAGAACCAAGTACTGGTCCAATGCTTCACCGACTCAATGTACGGTGTCTTGGTGTAGAAGCTTGGTTGGCGGCAGTTGAAAGTTACACTGACACACGTGGCTAAGCTGCCATCGGCCAAGGTTTGCCGACGGCACAAAAAGCAATACTTAAACAACTCTACGGTGGGGAGCATGCCTAAGTAGCCTTCAAAGAGCGCTTGGAAGCCGGCTAACACTAAGATGCTATTGGGCGCAATATTATGTGCTTGCAGCCCGTAGTGGTTAAGCACAGCGCTAAAGAAGGCGGAAGACCCATACCACGGAGAAGGTGGGAGGTGAGGATTACCCTCTCTCCGTCTTGAGGGTCCGGGACCGATTCGTCGCCCGGCAGCCGCCAGTGGCAGTCCTTCTTGGGCGGGAGGAATCCGCCATCCGCCAACTCCTCGAGGAAGCCCTCCGTCACGATTGACGGGAGCCAGTAGCGGGAGCCCAGCTCCGCTGGTTCATCTTCTTCCGCGGCGAGCTCGTCGCCGCTGTCCTCCACCTCTACTGCTGCCTCCGCCGTTCCCATTGAAGGAAGGGGGTAGGAGGAGGAAGAGGCAGGTGGTGGCGCCGTCGGAGCCGAGGAAGAAGATGGCGAGGCGCCCGTGCCCGTGGCTGGAGGGAGAGAAGACAACGGGACAACATCGATTGTTGTCGCCGCTGCAGGTCCAGATCCTGCATCTGGAGCCGCCGCCGCCGCAGCAGCGCCGCGGATCTTGCATCGCCGGAACTCGCCATTGAGAGGCTTTGAACCGGTGGGGGAAGCTCGCCGGAGTTGAGGTCGCGGGAGACGAAGCGCGAGTGAGAGGAGAGCAAACTGGGGGGAAATGGCACGGTAAAGTTTCCTCGGAGTCACCGAGAAATTTATCCCCCCCAAGCTCCGAGATTCGTGCAAAGTGGTGGTTTGCCCACGATCTTCTCCACGGGTCCGCCATCCGTGCATAGTGGCGGCGACGAGCGCGCCGACGCCTCGATTTTCGCGGGTCGTGGGTGGGTCATCATGATACCTGTCAGGGTATCAAACTGTCGTGAACCCTCTGACGTCATCATTGACCCGACCCGTCAAATCAACAAGACAACTCAGGAAAGATTCCTGACAGGCGGTCAATCCGTCTTTCCCATGTTGACGGCACTGGTCCGACTCGTTACTTGTCGGATCATTGTTAGTTCCAACTGTGGAATGGTTCAAGCTCTACATTTGCCGGAAGAATGACCATCTACTACAAGACAGCGACTGAAGAACTTCAACCTTTCCAGGGGCTAATGTTGGTATAACGTCACCTGGGGGTGCCGCCAACAAGGCCTAATCCGGCTAGTCCCGGGTGGCCCATAAGTGGTGGTGAAGGCTTTTGCCTACCGGGCGGCCCAGATAGCCGACGACTAAGGAAGGCGGATGCCGGCAAGGAGGAGGCCCAAGACCGAAGCCCAGAAGGCCACCATGACCAAGACGGAAGGCGGCAGACTTGCCGGTTAGGTCTAGGACTCTGTATACTTGCCGGATACGTAATCTCCTTATAACCCTAGGTCCGGCCGCCTATATAAGCCGGACCAGGTAAGCCTTTAGGCATAAGATCATACTCATTGTAACCCGCAACACGGCTATTGCCATATATATAGTGAGTTATACCGCCGTGGAGCCTGAAGCTGGGTAAACTGCCGTGTTCGATCCCGACCTCGATGACATCCACCTTCTTCCCCTCACGTAACCCTCGGCTAGAGGACCCCCGTCTCCTATCTCAATGCCGATACGACGACACGCGCCGCCCATTTTCCCTTCCACGACGCCGGCGCTGCCCTTCCCCGACGAGCCATAGATAAGCTTTTTTTTCTTTCACTGGCCCGTGGGGTCTTTCGAACCTACTATGTGTAACATTAATGTTTATGTGATGTCCTCTTCTTTTTGCGTTGGGGCACCCCTACCGCAAACGGACAGAGGCCTCTGTCCGCGGACCGCCCTTGCAGTATGAATTTCACTCACTTAGTTTCAAATACTCACTGCATGGGCAGAAGTTACGGTATGACCTCAAGATTCTCCCACTGAACGGCTAGGATTTAATATTTGGCACTGACTGAATGAAATATCACAGTCCAGTGATAATGGACTACATGAAAATGTCCATCAAGTTGTGCACTACTGAGAGCTAGGAAATAACCTATATGATGAATCATTCCCTATCACAGCTGAAGTACGTACAAGAAATACATTCTCTAAATTTTGCTAGAGAACAACCTTTATGTGGAGCCTTTCTATTCATCAATACACTGCCTTTCTCCTGTCTGTCCCAGCAAATTCCCAAGACCTCCCACTACTTCATCTACCGAAATGATTAGGCAGATCTCCTTTTTTCTAGGAGTAAACCTGCTCATGATCCTTAGGCTATAGAGCATGGAGCAGAGAAGGAGATGAAAGGACCACCTTCTCCTGCTTGCTTGATCGGAATCTATTCACATTTAGAATAGCCGAACTCCTACTTAACTTCACTTAGTAGTTGAAACTCGGAGAGACAGAGAGAGCCTTCTCTCAACTTGCCAATTCCAAGGCTGACAAGATGTTTTCACAGAGCCTACGACATTCCCAAATTTCTACATGCCGTGTTGGATAAATTTCAGATGATTTTACATTGCATTTACCTTGGAAGCAAATGCTTCATGTCATGGCACTGGTGTTGTACTTATGCAAAATGGGAGGCCAACTTTTTTCATGAGCAAGACCCTCTTGGACCTAAACAGCAACATTGTCCACAGATGGCAAGGAAGCATTGGCTATCATCGAACTTTAAAGAAATGGAAACACTATTTTGTTGCTTCCTCCTTGGTGATCAAAACTGATCAACCTTTCAACAGAGTCTCAAGCATATACAATAGCAAAAAAGCTAACTCAAGGGATTCAACACAAGTTGCTAATCAAACTACTAGAGTAGAAATGCAAAGTTGAATTTAAAAGAGGAAAAGAGAACCAAGTAGTTGATGTCTTGCTCAGATTCAACAACAACTAGTCACAGGGGCTGATGACGACCTGAAAAGTTCTATAATTACTGCTTTTCACAAGTCTGAACTGGGAGATGATTCCATAGACTTCAACTTATATTCCACGCCCGGTAAGAAATTGCTACATTTATCAAAGCTTGCCCTCTGTGCCAGTCAGATCAACAAGCCTAGGCACAATAATTGCCCTGGTTTTACCAGATATGGCATGGTCTCAACATGAATTTTGTGAAGGATTTTCCATGTCTGAGAACAAATACTTAATCTGGTGGTGATGGACAAATTCACTAACTATGCGTGTTTTATTGCAGTGAAACAAACCCAATCAGAGTCAAGTTTTGTGGCTAAGCATTTATTGATAACGAGGTCAAATTACACATATGTCCTTTTGTCATTGGTTCTGACCGAGACATGACATTTATTACCCACAACTCAGGTGTCATAGCGGCGCCAGACCCGGCTCACGTGTAGTTAAAATAGACAAGAGTTAGCCCAGCCCACATGTAGTTAAAAACTTAAAATAGACAAGAGTCAGCTTAAACAATCCTACTCTGATTTAAGACTAGCCATAGTGGTGGTATCATAACTAGTATCATGCGTGCTATGTTGGCAAAAACTGATGTGGCACTGCAATTAATTAGGAAAGAGATACCGTAACATAACGCATTTCAAGACATGATGAGTCTACAATATAATTAATGATATACATATGATACCACGAATATGTTACTACCCATAATGGAGGTAGTAACATATAGTATCATATGCATGATACCACTATATAATACTCCCCACTATGGCTAGTCTAATGAACTAAATACGTCTTAGACTATTCACAGGGGGAGTAACTTAGCTAGTAACATCACACATCTCAAGACCATTTTGCTTATGTGGCATGTAGTTAATGATGAGAGAGAGGTGTTTAGAGTAACTTAGCTAGTTACCGTAACATCAACTTATCAAGACAAAATGAGTCTATAGTGCAATAAATAAGATCTTATATGACACCACAAGTATGTTACTCCTCATGCTACTCTATGTTACTCCCCATTGTGACTAGACTTATGTGGGCCTATGCAGCGTCCCGCGTGACACTCTTAGAGCATCTCTAGCAGACACCGCATTTTCGCAACCTGCAAACCCTGGATACAGGTTGTAGAAAACATGTCTCAGACAGAGTTCGGTCGCGCGCAGATCAGAAACACCAATTGAAACTTCAAATTTAAAATTCAAAGTTCGCGGGAAATTCATCTACAAGTTCTTCATTTACATATGACCGGAATACTCACCGGATTCATCGCAATACTTCATTACATACGGATAACCAAAATAAAAACCTAGACTACACGACCCTAACCCTAAACTGACCAAAATCAGCTCACCGGAGCTCGCAGGGTGCGGCCGCGCCGTCGCCGGAGTGGTTTCACTCCTCCTCCGAGTCGTCGTCGACGTAGATGACGACGGCTTTGCCCTTCTCGCGCGCCTTGGAGGATAGGGTCCAGCTCCTCCGGAGGCGGGCGGCGGCAGGAGACTAGGGCTAGACCTGAAGCTCGAGGCTCGAGGCTCGGCTCGGGCTCGACAAGGCTCGGCTCGGGCTCGGCTCGGCTCGAAGGTGGTGCAAGCCAAGCCTAGACCTGCCGAACAAGGCTCGAGGCTCGACAAGCCGGCTCCGTGAAGCTCGCAAGCCAGCTCGAAGGCTCGATGAAATAGAAAAAAGTATTTGGTCCAATAGTCTCATACATCACAATTCACAAACACGTCCACTTAGTTCAACAACAACAAATAGAACAAGTCTTAACAATTTAACATAAAGTTCAAGCACAAAATGACCATTGTTGCACCATCAGCCCATCATTCCATCTCCATCTTCTTGTCATCGCTTGGCACTTGTAAGTTGAATCTGAAGTGTACACAAACAAAATTTCAGCAATATAAATGGTTTCAGCAAGTAAATCAAGTAAATAAGCACCTTTGACATTATTTTGCTTCACTATTTTCGCTGTATAAAAAGTTCCAGCAAGCAAATATAGCAAATAAGACTGATTTACACATGTTTGCTTCAGTTTTTTGGTTGTAAAAAATGTTACAGCAAGCAACTACATCAAATAGACTACATAACACCATTTACTCCATGTCTTGCAACTAAACAGAACTTACCAATTGCTCCCCACCACACTTTTTGGAAACAAAATGGTCTCAACATCATCATCATCATCTGGCTCCTAAAAGAAAGAAAACAAGGAAGCTACATGAGAATGAGAAATATAGTAAAAAGTTGAAGCTGTCAGAAAGTTCAGCTCTCGTGCGATGGCACCCTCCCCGCCGCCGTGTGAGCTCGCTGCCACCGCCGCCCGGCCATGGCGTCCACCTCCCCCTACTCCCATCGCCGCACACCACTCCGGTGGCGGCGCCCACCCAACCCTTTCTTTTTCCTGCGCAGGTTTCCATGGCGGGCCCGAGGGAGGCGACCTCGTCGGTTCCGGCGAGCCCGGAGTCTGTCTCCTCCACCAGGCCCGTGGTCTCGGGGCTGCACTCCTCGACGGCATCTGGCTCGTCCTCTCGCGGTGAGGAGTCGGTGCGCGGTGTGCCTGCTGGATCTGGCTCAGGCCAGATGCAGCCTGGCCGCCGCGTGCAGGACCGCCTCGTCTGGCAGAGCAGCCAAAGCCTTCTAGGAAGTCGCTCTGGAGGAGGCGCAAGCAGGAGAGGTGTCGTCTGGAGCTGAGGCCGGCCGCACCAAGGGCGGTCTCGCCGGAGATGTTCGAGACATGCTTCAAGTGTCTTCAGGAAGGGCACGTCAAGCGCGGGTGCAACAACAAGATGGTGTGCATCCGGTGTGGTGAGGAGGGCCATGGCTCGGGCGGCTGCAAGCATCCCCGTAGCTCGGACTCCGAGGAGGAACTCAGGCGCAAGGCGCTGGCCATGGTGGCTAGCAAGATGGCAGCGGCGCAGGGTGCGGCTGGTGCTTCGCAGCCGGGTACGCGTGGGTCGGGCATGCCTGCTGCGGTGCAGCCTGGCGTGCACGGCCGGCGAGTGCCCGTCGCGGCTGGCACTGGTCCGCGCCCACAGCAGCCGGCATCTGCCGCCCAGGGAGCCAGAGTGGAGCTTGCGGCGAGCCAGAGGGAGGTGGTGCTCCCGGCGAACTCGCTCCTGCCGCCGCCCTGCATCATCCCGAGGACCGCGGAGCTGAATGAGTTGGAGTGTCGACTGAAGCATGCGCTCGTGGTCTATGTGGGTGGCGCACGGCCAAGGGTGTCACGTGAAAGAGTGGAAGATGCTATCGTCGCCAAGGCCGGCGTCCCGCGAGGAACCTTCTCGGTGCACTACTTCAAGCCGGAGGATTTCCTTGTGGTCTTCTCCACCGGCGAGCGCCGCAGCAAGGTCTCGTCCCGGACGTCTATCAAGCACGAGAACTTCACCCTGTTCTCTAGGCCATGGACGAGGTTGGCGCAGGCAGAGCGTCGGGTGGCTCGGACCAAGGTGGTCGTGGCGATTGAGGGGATCCCGCCGCATGCCTGGGCGCGCTCCACGGCCGAGCACCTGCTGGACACCTCCTGTGCGGTAGAGGTGCTGGCCCCGGAGACGGCGAGCAGGACTGACATGGGGACCTTTCGCCTCAGAGGTAGCACGGCGGATGCGGACCTGGTGCCGCCGGAGAGGGAACTGTGGGTGCCGGAACCTGAGGAGTTCGACGTGGACTCGGCGGTGCCGCGGCCCTGCGGCAGGGAGCGTGGCATGCTGTGCTATCGCGTGCTAATCCACCTGGAGAGGGTGGAGGAGTACCACGTTCTAGAGGATCCTGGCTTCGGCCCTAGCTCACCGGGGAGTGGCCAAAGCGGCCTGCCGGACCCCGGAAGCTTTGGTGGGGATGGAGGATACTGGACCACGCGCTCGCTTGATTGGACAGCCGGCGTGCCAGATCGCCGTGGCGGCTCTGCCTCTGGTGGCGGCGGCGCTGGAAGTGAGGTATGGCGCAACAACCGGAGCTCACCTGCGCCGGTCAAGGCGGCGGGGTGGCAACTGCAACCTATCGTGGAGCCTCGGACGACCACCATCACCGACAGGGTGGGGCCAGGCGCGGGCAGGACGGTGCGGTTTCAAACGATACAAGACAAAGCCTGTCAGAGTCCAAGGAGGGACATAGATTCTTTTCCAGAGCTTCTGCGTACAGCGATTGGACCAGCGAGCAGGAGTGAGACAATGGGTGGATTGGGCATGGATCCCAACCAAGATAGGGTGCACGGCCTGGCGGCTTCTGCTGGTCGGGGACAAAAGGAGAGGGAACCGTTGGAGGCCAACCAGAGCATGCCACCTGGCCTGTCGCCAGCCGCTAGCAGACAGGGGAACCTGTCGCTGGTGGGCACATGCAAACCAGAGGTCGGCACGACGGTTACAGATGATTTGGTTCAGGTCCATGTGGAGACAAGGCCAGCTGGATTGGAAGCAGCTTTGGGATCGGATGTAGTGGATCCCGAGGCGAGGGATCTGGAGATTTCTGGTGGGAAGACGACCGAGTCAAGGAGGAGCGAGCTGGAGTGTGGGCCCGCCAATGGCCAGTACTTCCTGGTCTCGCTTTCGGCTGGCTCTGAGCAGCGGATTGCGACAGAAGCTCAAGTGGCCCAGGGGGAGGCCCAGTCTGAGGCCCAGGAGGAGGCCCAGGTAAAAGGCCAAGAGGAGGCCCAGGTAGAGGTCCAAGAGGAGGTCCAAGTGGAAGCCCATGATGCACCTGGAGAGCTGGAGCGGGAGCTTGGCATGGGCATGACGCCGAAGGAGGAGATCGCCTTTTCGCGCATCAAATCCTTCTGTGCAAAGCTGCTCAAGATGCTTGCCCCTCCTCTCCTCAAGGAAATTGAGTCTGCGCAACCACTTCATGCCAGTGCAGAGCCTTTCATGCCGCGCAGGATTACCAGGAGCGCCGGGGTGCAAGGCCAGGCGCCAACTCCGGTGTGCAAGGGGAAGGTGCCGAAGAAGGTATCCACGGCAGACTCGGCACTACTGAAGGCCTTGGGCATTGTTCCGGCAGAGCTTACTGTGAACGAGGCACACGTGGAAGAGCTGCAGCAGCTCTTCGATTCGCCGCTGCGCGAGCAGCATCTGCGAGCGATTGCGGCTGTCTATGGCAAGGCGCTACCAGCCGAATTCCCAGGAGCGCAGGACCGGCATGTGATCAACGCGTGTTAGGTGCCGGGGTGTCGCGGAGTCCACAGCAGTGATCTATGGATCTAAATCCAGAGTTAGTGGGGTGGAACACCCGGGGTCTGAACGAGCAGGAGAAGAGGGATTCGGTCAGGGAGTTCCTGGCGACAGTTAGGGCGAACATTGTCTGTCTGCAGGAAACTAAAGTCCATGTAATAGATAGATTCTTTGTAATGCAATGCCTTGGGCCAGCGTTTGATGGTTTCTCCTACTTGCCGGCGGATCGTACAAGAGGAGGGATCCTCCTAGCTTGGGATTCCTCGATGGTTGTGATTGATAGCATCGCGATTGACTCTTATGCGATCACAGGCGAGGTGCATGCCAAGGATGGAAGCCGCTGGTGGCTTACAGTGGTGTACGGGCCGCAAGGCGATGCTAATAAAACCAAGTTCTTGGAGGAACTGACGGGGAGGAGGAGCTTGTGCCCTGGGCTGTGGCTTCTTATGGGGGACTTCAACATGTTAATGTCTGCATCAGAGAAGAACAATAGCAGTCTCAACAGACGGATGATGTAAAAATTCAGAGACTTTGCCAACTCGCATGAGTTGAAAGACCTGTACCTCCACGGGAGGCTTTACACGTGGTCCAATGGGAGAAGAGAACCTACCATGACTCGTATTGATAGAGCAATGGTGTCGGTGGACTGGGATCTGAACAATCCTGACAGCGTTCTTCAGGCGCTGTCGTCGAACATCTCGGATCACACGCCATTACACCTCTCGCTCAATGCAGCCTACAGGCCGAAGAAGCGGTTTAAGTTTGAGGTGTTCTGGACCAAGCTCCCGGGGTTTGAAGAGGCTATCAAGGAGGGCTGGAGGTGTGATGACAGAATCATGGATCCGTTTCAGAGGCTGGACACGCTGCTGCAAAACACAGCTAAGCACCTACAGAGTTGGGGCCAGCGCAAGATTGGGAACGTGAAAATCCAAATTGCGATGGCAAATTCAGTCATCCACTGTCTGGACTCTGTTCAGGACAGAAGGAGGTTGTCTGACGGCGAGTTCTGGCTGCGGGGAGTGCTCAAACACGCAGTCCTAGCTCTGTCGTCGCTGGAGAGAACTATTGCCCAGCAGCGATCGAGGATGAATTGGCTCCGGGATGGAGACGCCAACACGAACTTGTTCAACACAGTGGCTAATGGGCGGAGGACGAGGAATTTTATCCCGGCAATCACGGTGGAAGGGGAGGTAATCACAGACCAGCAGCGGAAAGAAGAAGTGTTCCACGACGTCTACCAGAACCTGCTAGGGTCGATCCATACGAGGGAACACTCGATTGACTTGGATCAGCTGCAGTTACCGCATGCAGAACTACAGGGCTGGAGGAGGAGGAGGTTTGGGGGATTATCAAGGAATTGCCATCTGATCGAGCGCGGGCCCTGATGGATTTGTGGGGGTGTTCTGCCGCCAGGCATGGCCAGTAATTAAGAATGACATCATGGCAGTGTTTCTGAAGCTTTACGTGGGTGATGGGCGAGGATTTGGGAAGCTCAACAAGGCGGTGATCACGCTAATTCCCAAGAAACAGGAGGCTACGACTGTCGGCGACTATCGCCCGATCAGTTTGGTGCATAGCATTTCAAAGCTGTTCGCAAAGCTGTTGGCAAACAGAATTAGACCGAGGCTGCAGGAGCTGGTGAGCCCGAACCAATCTGCTTTTGTTAAGGGCAGGAATCTTCACGATAACTTCTTCTTAGTCAAACAAGTCGCGCGGAAACTGAATAGCAGAAGAACACCTGGGGTGCTCCTGAAGCTAGATGTATCCGTGCCTTTGATTCGGTGTCGTGGGCCTTTTTGTTCGAGGTGCTGGCGAAGATGGGTTTTGGGGAGATGTTCCTACGCTGGTTGGCAATTCTGCTTAGGACGGCGAGCACGAAAGTCTCAGTTAATGGTGTGCCGGGCAGCAAAATTGCCATGCTCGAGGACTCAGGCAAGGGGACCCGGTTTCCCCAACGTTGTTTGTCTGGGAATGGAGGTACTGACGGCTATGGTGGCGAGAGCAGTGCAGTTACAGCTTTTTCTACCCATCCTTGGTGTCAGTCCAATGCAGCGGATCTCAGTGTATGCCGACGATGTGGTTCTCTTTGTGCGCCCTGCCAGCTCTGATCTGGTGGCCACAAAAGAGATTCTACGGCTGTTTGGGGGTGCCTCGGGTCTGTGTATCAACTATACGAAATCTGCAGCAACGATGGTCAAAGGAGGAACAGCAGATGAGGAAAGGGTGCAGCATATCCTTGGCTGCAGATTGGAGACCTTCCCAATTCAATACTTGGGACTTCCCCTGGCGTTGAGGCCTCTGACTAGGGACGAGTGGCAACCGGTGCTTGACAAGACAATGTGCGCGGTACCGGCATGGTTGAGAGGCATGCTTGCTAGAGAAGGGAGGATGGTGTTGGTTAAGTCTGTGATTGCCGCAAGACCAATACATCATCTGATGGTCACGGAAGCGCCGATTTGGATGCTCGAGGAGATCGAGAAGTGAATGCGGGCCTTCTTCTGGGCGGCAAGGAAGAGGTCCACGGTGGCCAGTGCTTGGTGGCCTGGAAAACATGTGTGTGCCTAAGCGCTATGGCGGGCTAGGGTTCAGGGACCTACGGATGCAGGGCACTGCGCTGCGGGTGCGCTGGGAGTGGTTGCGCAGAACAGACCCGTCAAGGCCGTGGCAAGGCCTGCCGATGATCAGAGACAGTGACGCGGAAGCAGTGTTTCAGAACTTGGTGAAAATTACTCTTGGCGATGGCCGTACCTGTCTGTTCTGGATTGATCGATGGATCCAGGGCATGACTGTGGGTGAAATTGCGCCAGACGTGCTAGCGCTGGTCTCTGACAGAGTGAGGAGACGGACAACGGTGGCGGACGCGCTGACGGAGAACAGGTGGATGGAGGACTTGGGGAGCCGCCGGCTGGACAGGCGGCGTTCCAGCTAGCGATACTGTGGAGCCGGGTGATACATATACGCTGCAGGGCCGGTGTGCCAGATGACTTTGCCTGGCCGTGGTCCACCTCTGGGTTGTACACTGCCAGTTCTACCTATGAGATGCTCTGCCATGGGAGAGAGAGATCGGCAACGGCGTGCTGTACCTGGGAGACGTTTGCGCCAATGAAATGCAAGATGTTCATGTGGCTTGCGCTGAAGCACAGGGTGTGGACGTCGGATAGGAGGTTCCGGCATGGTTTGCAGGATGCGCCGTCGTGTTGTTTCACTTGCCTGCAGGAGGAGGACACAATTGAACATGTGTTAGTGCAGTGCGTATATGCACGGGAGACATGGTACAGATGCTGTCAGCGATTGCATGTCGCCGTGACGATGCCGGTGGTGACAGATCAGCTGGAGCAATGGTGGTTACGGGAGCGTGCTAGGTTCAGGAGTAAGAATCGCAAGAAATTTGATACGGCGGTTACCCTGGTATGCTGGTCCTTGTGGAAGCAAAGGAACGCGAGGGTTTTTAACAACCTCAACCAACAATACTCGGCTGAGGTGTTATCGGGGAAGATCATAGAGGAGCTCAGGCTTTGGCTTACGATCCGAGGTAGAGCTGGAGGGAGTAGACAAATGACGCGAGAGTAGGCTTAAGTGTGGAGTGTGGGGTGTGGTGTTTGCTGATCCTTGTTTCGACAAGTGACTTAGCTTCTTGTAATTGTTCTCTGCCTTCTATACCAATAAGGTGCGCAATTTGCGCACTCTAAAAAAAAGAAATATAGTAAAGACCTCCTATAGTCATCAAACAGAGAAACATATAAATGCATAGACAACAATAGCACATACTACTTCCATTGAAACTTTGGTACCATTTTGAGAACCTTTAATCCAGCTAGAAGAACACACCAATGCCTCAACCATGGTTGGCTTTAGCGAACTCCTATAGTCATCAAGAACACGACCCCCGGTGCTGAAAGTTGACTCCGAAGACACAGACGTGGCTGGTATACTCAAGAAATTCTTTGCCATCTTTGCTATCACGGGGTATCTATGTGCATTCAGCTTCCACCACACTAGCACATCAAAGTTTGTGTTTCACAAGCTCTCATTATGCTCATCAAGATACTTGCCAAGCTCATTCTTTGATGTATCCAATTCAGATTCGCTCAAGAAGTAGGTAAAATCGCTAGCACTTGAGGGTAGAGAGGAAGTTGTATCATCAAATGAAGAGGACGATTTATTTGCTCTATAAGAATCAGCCTTCTCATGTCGGTGATGCATCTCATATGTGTCATACAATTTTGCTAGCTCTTCATCTATCAACTTATATTCATCCATAGCTTTCTCATGATCATAGATCTTTTTGAAACACCACAATATGTATCTCAGCTTGTACCTTGGGTCAAGAATGGTAGCAATCACCATGACATTATTGGGCTCATCCCAATACTTGTTGAATTTATCCATCATTGCCTCCCCCATAACTTTCAAATTTGGATCGGTGGACTCACAAGCATCTCTAAGTGCAATTTTCACATTGACAATGTGAGGATAAAATATATTGGAAGTAGGATATTTAGAGCCAGAGAATGCGGTAGAAACCTCAGCCAACCGAGCAAGAATCGGTGAAATGGTGTTGAACAATGTCCATTCATCATTTGAGGGCTTCCATGTGTAGTTTGCATCTCTGTCCCCATAAGAATCTAATGCATCCTTATAAGCACTGGCTGTTTTTAGCATGTTGAATGTTGAATTCCATCTAGTGGTCACATCAAGTTTCAGCCCCTCGGCAATTGTCATTGCAAGTTCACGGCAACATTCCACGAACGTGTGCATTCGTGAATTTGATTTCTTTATGTACTTCACGGTTTCCCTCACATTCAATGTCAAGTGGGAGATGGTTGTTGTCCCATCGGTCACCACCAAGTTGATAATATGAGCACAACAACGAACATGGAAATATTTGGAACAAAACAATAGGAGGCTCGGGTCCCTCTAGCAACAAACCTAGCCTTCAAATTTCGGACTGCTTTATCGTTGTTCGATGCATTATCAAGAGTGATTGAGATGATTTTATCTTCTATATTCCATGCAGCCACACATTCAAACACCGCGTGTGCAATCACATTTCCACTATGTGGAGGGTCCAACTCCACAAAATTCAGCACACGACATTGCATATTCCAATTTTTATCAATGAAGTGTGCAACTAAACACATATAGGAAAGCGTTTGGTTGGATGTCCACAAATCAGTAGTTAAAGCAATGTTGTCCACACCTTTAAGAAGTTTCTTCAGGCTCTCTCTCTCGGATTCAAACACCTTCAAGCATTATTTTCTAATGGTTTTCCTACCAATGAACTCATAACGAGGATTCAAATATTTCATCACTATGTTGAACCATGTGTGCTCTACCATCTTAAATGGATAATCATGGCATATAATCATCTTAGCAATTAACTTCCTAGCCTCCACTTGACTAAACTCCCTAGAAGAATGCAAAACAGGAATACCAGCATCACATGCACTAGATGGCTGAAAATTGAGAAGGGTTTGACTTGCCACAACTGCGATTGCAATCTTGTAGTCAGGACATGAGTTGCGGTAGTGTCTCAAGAGATGTGAAGTGGCTCCCCTTGCTCCTTACTGTAGGAGAAGAACTTCTTGCAATAATTGCATTGTGCCATAACCGCTGTGGCATCATCCTCCGTGGGCTTAGGAACCTTCCCAAAGTGATCCCATACCTTTGAACCAGCCTTGCTGCTCGACTGAATAGCAACCTTCGACCAACCTTCATTCCCTTTTGCCGCTTCTTCTTTCTCGCAGAAACCCCATCATCATCGGATATCTCAATGCGACCGTCATTGGGTAGGGGCAGCTCAATATGACCATCAACATATAAATCATCCTCGTCCATGTCATCATTCTTGTCATAAGAATTCTCTTCCTCATCGGACAGATTTGTCGGCTGCATGTAAGAGTAATCACAACGATTCAGTTACACTAAACAAACACCATGTATTACAGCAGATGCATCAATTCCAGAAGGGCAAACCAAATTACCGTTTCTGGTGGAAAAACTCCTTCTTCCCGCTGGGACGAATCCACTGCTCCTCCTGGCGATGACGGACTAGCCGACGAGATGCCGAGTAAACCAGTTGTTCTGGACTTCATTGCGTTGTGGTACGCAGCCCTTTTCCCTGCGATTTTGCATGTGAAGCAACACTACGGCCACTACCAGGTTGCATCTTTCGGTGACGGTCAAGGAGAGAAGCAGGCAAACGGGAGAGGGAGAGGTGCCGCCGGTAGCCGAACTTGAGGAGTTGAAGTGGAGGAGCGAGACGAGCTACGGGAGGAGGAGGTGGCCAGGGAGTAAGGCGGCGCTACGGGAGCGTGGAGACAGAGGGAGCTACGGGGGAGGCGAAGAGCCATGGGCGGCGGGCGGCGGACGGGGGTGGTGGCGGCCGGCGGCGGGGTAACCCTAGCGGAGCGCGATGGGGAAGGAGAGGAGAGAGGCAGAGAGCAGAGCACGGGGACGGGCTGCCCTCCGAGGGGATCGATTCATGTGAAGAAAAAAAAGATGCTGCGGCTCGCGAGCCGGCCGAGTCGAGCCCAGTTTTTAGTAATTTCTTAGAGACGAGCCCAGCCGGGCTCGGCTCGAGTTTTCCCGAGCCTGACCGAGCCGAGCCTCGAGCCGGCTCGGCTCGGCTCGATTCCAGCCCTACAGGAGACCGTGGAGGATGTCGAACTCCTCCGTCTCCCGCCACAAAAGCGACGGCGGCACCGGGAGCCCCCTCCCCGTCCATTTACGGGACGAGCGCTTCCGCGCGGCGTCGGCGGCGATGCAGCGGCGCCGCTCTTGCTGCAGGGCCGGCGAGAGGTTGTCCATGGTGGCGGCAATCAACGACTGGAGCGAGAGAGGGGAGTGGCCGGCGGCGAGAAATGTGGGGAATTCCGGCTAGGGTTCGGCGGCGGAGGGGAGGGTTTCGGCCTACATTTCTGCGACCAAACGGCTTAAATAGCGGTCGCAGGTGGACATTTGCAGAGGCCGGGAAATCGTTAACAGGCCGGGCCGCGATTGCCGTTTCTAATCTCCGGGCCGCGATTGCCGTTTCTAATCTGCGCAGCGAACTGGACCCGGCCCGAGATTTTGCAGTTCTTGCCGATTTGCGGTGTCTGTTAGAGATGCTCTTACCCACAACCGAGGCAGTATCTATTCACCTATAAAATCAGTAGTGCACATCAGGATCAGAATTGCCGTCAACATATTGTTGACTAAGGAGGTGCCAAACACCACTGTATAACGTAGTACTCCCTCCATCCATAAAATGTGGATACATGAAAATTTAGACAAAGTTACTTTTATAGACAGAGAGAGTACATTATATTCCAGTTCCTCATTTATGATCGCTCACCATCACAGTAGTCAACAGCACGTTTTTTAAAGCATATGGTGATATGAAACATTAATTGAATGAAGTTGAACATAAACCACCACTTGAAACACAGCAATATGAACAGTCAGCTAAGACAGGCCGCAGCATCTGCTGCACCATTACAGTTAGGGGACATAAACACGTCTTCGAACATACGACATGACAGTAGTGTACTTAATTTACAGGGGAAGAGCAACCAATTGAGTTTTGCAAGCACACTACTGTGATCTTGACAATCAAGACGAGCAGCAGCCGTTTTGCTGAGCAACAGGTTGACCCCTCATTTGCACGGTCGCAGGCTTGCTAGCATTTGCAGCCGGCTGGCTCGCCATCCTGCTCAAAAGAAGAGAATGAGATTAGAAGTTAACTATACACCATCTCGCATAAATATAACATAACAACAAATCATTGTGTATTGTACACTTCAAATCAGATTACATGACATTATCTTGCACAGTTGCACTATTGAGTTAACTGTTGTGGCTAGCAACATGAACCGCAAAGAAAGTGACTCATAAACTAGTAGTACTGACTATGGAATCAACAGAGAAACCGAAATGCAGAGGTAAGCAGTATGTGTCAAAGTAAGAGAAACATGACACATCATACAACTGCTGTAGTTATGTAAAATATATTTCTATGAGCTACATAGTTTTGCATATTATGTTGTTACCTATTCTTTATCTCTCCCGCCATGGTCATGAATGCCTTCTCGACATTTGTTGCATCCTTGGCACTGGTCTCAAGGAATGGTATTCCAATCTCATCAGCAAGGGCCTGAAATTGACACAGCCATAAGTGCGAAGTTAACAATAAATTGCATCAGCTGTAGGAATTATAAGCAAGGGCAATGGATTTACGGAAGTTACCTTGCCAGTCTCGTAAGAAACTACTCTGCTCTCAGCTAAGTCGCATTTGTTCCCCACCAAAAGCTTGTTTACATTTTCGCTAGCATACCTGTCAATTTCATTCAGCCACTGCTTGACGTTGTTGAAGCTCTCCTGGTCAGTCACATCATAAACGACCTATGGAACATACAGAACATTATTACCAAGCATGGGAGTTAACCTGGTGGATACATAAAATGACAAATGACAAGAGAGCTTACAATGATGCCATGGGCACCACGGTAGTAGCTGCTTGTGATTGTCCTAAATCGCTCTTGGCCAGCAGTATCCCACTGAATAATAAGAAGATGCGGACACATCAGAGCTAAAACTTCTAATTTATAACGATAATGTAGAGCCTTCAATACAATGGGTTACGTACAATTTGCAGCTTTATCGTCTTCCCATCTTGCTCAACGGTGCGGATTTTCTAGCAAGTAACAGAGAGTGAAAAGGCTATACAAAATAAACATGACCACATATGCATGCGTAGAGGCTACAGAAAAAAGAACTTCCTTCAAAGAAACTTACAAAGTCAACACCAATAGTACTGATATAGCTCTCCAGATATGAATCGTCCTGTAAAATGTGGTACGTAAGATCCTCAGTTCCTCATATAGAAAACGGATTGACATGTTTAAAGAAAGTTGATGCACAATAGCAACACAGTTGCCATCATATGTCCTTCATAAGGTGATGGTGACCACACAGAACAATGTTTATGTATCAGATGCTCTAATGGTGACCACACAAAACAATGTTGAGAGTAGATAATACGGAGAACAGAAACTCAACCACAAACTTGTTTATTTTGGCTAGCTCCAGCAACTGGCTTGCTAGGCTCTGCTTACGTCACAATAATATACTATACTCTACTGCAAACTAATATGCTTAAATTATGCTCTGAATTCCTACATGCTGCGGGAGTGGGAGAACAGAAAGAATGTTATATAACTTGACAAACAATAAAATGACATATACCGTTCCAAATTATTCACAAGAAACTACCCCAGCCAGGGCCAATTTAGTAACTGCTCTAATACCACATTCCGTTAGTAGTTTTCTATAAAACTGCAGGGAGATCAAATCCTACGATAGTGATATTCTGCTTTCTAATTCTGGTCAGGGAGCTGGTTGCATACGAATTGAGAAGTGAACTATTTCCTGGGAAAGATTCTTACGAAATCAGAAAATGATAGTCCCACAAATGGGATAACATTTCAACTCTAGTTGGTGTCCCCAACAGAAACCGCCTAATTTCAGGTAAGGCCCAATTAATATGGCAGACCTGGTAGGAGCACAAAGCAAACACATGTATGGTTCCCAACAACTACGTAGGGAACAATCTTCCATCATTTTAGTGGTTGTTGCGGTTCCCAAACTCAACAAAGGAGCATAGCAGCTGAATAAGAAGTAAGAAACGGTAACTGGTTTTTCCAAACCTTGCTCATACCATGTCATCCTTAACAGGGTACATGAACGACTACTATAAACTTGCCAGGGAAGATGCAACATGCCACAGAGAAAACCTATTGCTTACTTAAGTTGCCTAATCCTGCCACAGCTTACTGACATTTCATTCTGTAACAATATTTTACTTGGGACTTATCATGAGACGCACCAAAATTAAATAAGTGCCTATATTTTCTGGAGCCCTAGCCATATACTACTATATCTATCTACATGATAACAGATTAGTCAAAGAGATGATAAGGAAGCAATCCCTTACCGCAAACCTCAGCAGCAGGCAAGACTTCCCGACGCCGGAGTCCCCGATGAGCAGCAGCTTGAACAGGTAGTCACTGCAGACAATCACGCGAGCATCCATGAGGTGGTTTCGCACATGCGTGTAAGATAGATAATCAATGTACGAGAGGGCACATCTACATCTAAGACGTGATGAGAAACTACAGCTTCCAAAACTAAAAGCACTCCGATCGAGCCAGGCGCGGGCGCGAATCTGGTCGGCTAGGAAGTAGAAAAGCGCGTCGAGGAATCCGCTATCTCTTCCCAGCAAGTATGGAGACTAGTACAACTAGATCCGCTACCGTACAAAACAAGAGGTTGACAGCCGAGATTCCGCAGATCCACGATCGGGACGCGAATCGGCGGCCGTCGGTCCAGCCCGACGGCGAGATCGGCCGCGACCAAAACGAAACAGCAGACCTCCCTCCGTCCAGGAAGGATTCCGGGATTCCAACCAGGTAGTTAGGTAGACGAGAGGGAGTAGGAAGGTACGTACTACTCGGGGTTCATGGCGGCGGAGGAGGTTGCTGGACGGGGCGGCGAGCGAGGGTCGGCGGCAGGCGATTTCCTTGGAGGAGACGAAGGAGGAGGAAGGTGGGAATTTGGGGAGAAGGTGGGGGAGGAACACGGGAGAGGAAGGGAAAGGAAGGCGAATAAAAAAGGTGGGTTGTCGAGTGGGGCACGTCTCCGTGGAGTCCAGGCCACGGCCCCGGTGGTTGCTTGCTTCCTCTGTTCAGACTTCAGAGTCGAGAGTCTCCGCTCCGCCTCGAGTGGGACCACCTTGGCGTTGGGCGGGTGAAATTTGACAAATTAACCATTTGACGAAACTTCAGAAAAAATAACCTTTTTTTGAAAAAAATAAAAAACTAACCCTTTTGTGTGGCTCCCGCCACGGCGGCGCCACACATGAAGGTGCAACGCCCCAGCATGCGGCGCCACACCCCTGCCAGCGGGGCAGAGCGGGCCCCAGCCTTGGCTAAGTAGCGCCGCCGCGCGGGGCGCCACACATAAGGGTGTAACGCCGAGGCTTGGGGCGCCACTCGCGCGAATCACGTAACCCTCCCGAACCCGAGCCCAACCCGTACCCACACCCTTATTCCTCTCGAACCGAAGAACAAAAGCATGGAGGCGGCGGCGGCTCCCCCTCTCTCCCCTCTTGAATCCGCAGCCCAAACTGGCCAGATCTGAAGGGATTTCGACTCCCCATCGTTCCTCAAGGTAATCTCCTCCATTCCCCTCAATTTCATCCAATAGATGTTTCATATTTGTCCCGTTTTTGCCACACTAGGTGATAGCTTAGTTCATCCTTGATTTCGAAATTAGTATGGCATGAGGCTAGTTTTTTGACCCCCTAGCATTTGTATGGCACTTGTAATGGTTGTTAATCATGTGGAGGGTTAATTTTCATTTTTACTTAATTCGGTATAGATTTGTGATATGAAATATATGTGGATGTGAGGTGTATTTGTGGATGCAGTAGTGATTAAATATGTATAGTTTTTACATGCGGTGTATGTGTGGATGTGATATTTTTTTCAAATATATAAGATGTTGAAATGAAATTGATATCTCTTACTAGTGGTAGTTATTTCAAATATGTAGGATGGAACTTCTCGAAAAAGATTATGATGAGAAACACCGTGCGAGAAAGATTGCGGAGGGAAAGGTAATTTATAATGTTTTGCATATTTTAGATGTTAGTGCATATTTCTATTCGGTATGGACATTGTTGTAACGTGTAATTATTGTTTTAGGTACTTGCCCCCCTTCGTCTTCGGTCTCACGAGGCCTCCTTGCAAGTTGGTGAGAAGGGCATGCCATACGACGAGGGTACACCGAGTATATCGAGAAGCTTGGACTCCTTCCATGCATCCAGCTCGTGTCTTGGTCGACGCCAAATTTCAATCCTTCGGCCATCAGTGCTCTTGTTGACCGTTGGAGGCCGGAGACACACAACTTTCACCTCCCCACCGGGGAGATGACGGTGACACTTCAGGACGTGTCGATGATCCTGGCACTCCCCATCACGGCAAACCTGTGTGTTTTAACACCGCATCTGATGGGTGGCGCGATAAGATGTTCAGCCTTATTGGTGCGGCTCCTGAAGAGAAGGAAGACTCAAGTAAGGATAGACTCTCTGCTGGCGCCACATATGTTTGGATCAGGAAGAACTTTGCCAAGTGTCCTGAAGGGGCTGATAAAGAGGTCATTCAGAATCATGCACGCGCATACGTGTGGTACGTGATCACGAGGACTTTGTTTGCTGACAGTAGTGGGCGGAACGCTCCCTGGATGTGGTTGAAGGCGTTAACTCAGTGGGAGAGTAAACAAAGTTGGGGTACGGCTGCGCTTGCTTACTTGTACCGACAGGTAAATATTGTTATTTTGTTTGCTTTCGGCAGTTGGATGTGGGAACTTATGAGATTCTAACATGTGTACCTATATGTGCAGTTGGATGATGTGTGTCGTAAGTTCGGCAGTGAGGCCGGTATTGGTGGTCCAGTGCTCCTGCTTTCAGTTTGGATGTGGGAACACTTCTCTGTTGGACGGCCGCAGGTTTTGCAGTGGAAGCCTTGGAACGACCATGCCCATCCACAGAGGCTTCGGGAGGCTACATGGGCGTACAAGTGGGACAGGGTTGCGGAGTTCACCGGTGACCAAACTAAGGAGTATTTGCGGTACACCAACGAGTTCGACTCGCTGACCCCGGAGCAGGTAATAATTACAATGCTTTCATTCAATCACAAGCTATCTTAAATCCCAACTGCACATGCTGAAATGAGTACTATGTTATAGGTGACATGGCAGATATATGGTTTCGGGGATAGATTTGGTTGGAATGCGGAATTTGACCTAAACCCAAAGTGTCTCGAGGGAGAATATCTTTGGATGATACAGTGCCCATTGATATGCTTGAATGCCGTGGAGTTCCACCTACCACATCGTGTGATGAGCCAATTTGGGTTGTATCAAACTAAACCGCCAAAGTGGATAAACACGATGTTTTCGTTGCACGAGTGAGGCTCCAAATTTTTTTCTTACCAATCTTATGTATTAGTGTAGTTACTAATTTTGCATTTGTTGACCATGTAGATTGGACCGGCGCCGGCAGAGAAAGGTGACGAAATGGGATAAACATCATAAGGACTACATCTCTACGTTCAATGCCGAGTTGAAAGAGGCAACGGAAAGGAAGGTGTATATGCGGGATCGCCCCAAGTACAATCAAGAGGCATTCGATGCATATCTTGGTTGGTTCCTTGCACGTACCTGTGTCCGTATATGCCCCTCGGCTTTTGAGGAGCTTTTGGAGGACATGGATGATGATGCTATGGTTGAGCTCCGGTACAACAAGGCCGTAAGACGCGGCAACCGAACTGATTTCGCTCCCGTGATCAACTTTATGGTAATTTTTTGCCCAATTTATTTTGTCTCATCATATATAGAGTTTAGTTGTTTTGTTGTTGACATGTTTGTTTTCATAGCGCAATGAGATCGAGCGCCAAGCGGGTGAAGCCGAGGAGGCAGCCATGTTACCTCGTGGCAAGAAGGGTGATATTGCCGTTAGGGCATTTGTGAAGGTACGTTAGACAATCATATGGTCTTGCATAATTTGTTCTTCTTTTTTACTAAGATATTGATTTCGCAATGTCATAGCGTGCTGCTACTCGTCTACGGACTATAGCGCATTTGCTTGGTTGTCGCAACGATGATGCCATGTCGACCCGCTCGAGGTCCCCTTCAACCCCTACCCGTGGTGATGCTTCTAGTTCGAACCCACATGAGCCCAATGCTGAGGAGGTTGAGGTATGATGAATATGCTACATGTTGGTCAGCCGAAAATGACTTCGTCAAACTCACCCATGTATGATTTCTTTCATTGCTAGGGGATTTTGATGATAATGTGGACGATAACATGACCTTGCAGGCGCTTCAGCGCTCCTTCCACTTAAGGACCCGGAAGAAGTCTAAACCGCGTTACTCACCAGACGACTACATCAACAAAAAAAAGGGGCCTGCTTTGGAGGAGGAGGAGGACAAGCAATCTGACGATCACGAGGCCGATGATGCGGAAGAGCACGTGTCGGAGGATGAGGACTCTGACGATCACGTGTCCGAGGAAGAGCCGGTGCAGAAGCTGCGGTGTAGGAGGAGGAACGGGGATCCGGCGCCGGCTGAGCCTTTGAGGAGGCTACGGAAAAGGAAGTAAACCATGTCATAAACCATGTCGTAAACCATGTCGTAAACGTTGTCGTAAACCATGTCGTAAACGATGTCGTGAACCATGTCGTGAATTTGTTGGAACTTGTTGAATTACATAACTTGTTGTGAAGTTGTGTCTTAATTATGATATTTTGTTGTTCTGAATTATATAACAATGCTGTCATGTCAGATGTCGAATTTGTGACTTATTCTAGGATTTTTCTTGTGTGGCGCCTCACAACCCGGCGTTGCATGTGACGGTGTGGCGCCCCACGCCCCGGCGTTGCACATGAAGCAGTGGCGCCGTGCTCTCCGGCGTGGCAAAAACAATAGAGAGGTTGCAAACTGTGTCTTTTGCCGCGCCGGAGGCAGGGGAGCCGAGGCTCAAGGTGTGGCGCCGAACGTGGGGGCGATGCACATCTGCAACGCCCCGTTCTCCGGCGCACTGCCTGGTTGTGTGGCGCCGTCGACTCCGGCGCGGTGCTTCGGCACAATTTGCACCCTCTCTGTCGTTAGTGCCGCGCCGGAGAGCACGGCGCCACACCTTCATATGGAACTCCGAGGCGTGGGGCGCCACACAAAAAAAATCCCAGATTTAACCACAAATTTGACATGTGACACCACAAAATATCCCAGATTACATCAGACCAGTAGTTCAGCACAATAGAATATCAGAATTAAGACACAAGGTGAAAGCCATGGTTCACGACATGTTTCCGACTCCGACAAGGGTCCCGACATGGTTCACGACAAGTTTCCGACATGATTCACGACAAGTTTCCGACATGATTCACGAATGGTACACGACATGTTGGAGGCTCTATTGAGTCCAGCGCGGATACTTGCCCTTGCGCTTTCCCGATGCTTCATCCTCCATAGCACGACGACCTATTCCACGTTTGACTTCCCTCTCGGCCTCACGAGCCTTGGCCTGTTCACGCTTCTTCTTTGCTTTCTCCGTACGTTCCTTCTCCTTCTTCAACCTCAGCTTCTCCTCCCTATCCTCATCTTGTTTCCTCTCCCTCATGCGCCGTTCTGCAGCTCGACGCTCCATTCGACCTCATTCTTGAAGTAGCTACCTTGCACCAAGTCTATCCATTTGAAGTAGAGACAAAGGGGCGGCGGTGACTACAAAAGAGACAATAGCCATTAGCAACTATTAAACAAATATTCATAAATTGTCATGCATAAGGAAGAGACATACCTTGGGACGGTCATAAGCAGACTTGGGTTCTTCCTTGTCCCTACAATAGTTAGGACACAACCAAAACCTTCGTCCTCTTGTTTCATCCCAATCATCTGACTGCTTGGCGTTGCAACTGTCTTGGCAATAACACTTCGGTGGCTCCTCCTTGGGCTGTTCAGTAGCCTTCCTCCATGCCCACGGCCTCTCGATGCAGTCCGACAACCCCATACCTGCGTTAAGTTCAGCAAAAAAAATGTTAGCACAAGAAAATTAACAATATTCAAAATAATCAAATAATTTTCATTCGTACCAATCATCTACGACTACCACCTCTACGCCTTCTACCCCCTCTTAGCTCGTCAAACATTGATGTTCTACCGCCATGGTGGTTTCTGCTGCCACCACCGCCACTACCATGGTGGCTTGTGCTACCACCGCCACCTCCACCGTCGCCTGGTTGGCTGCCGGCATGTTGGCTACCACCCGGGTTGCTTGTGCTTGCATCATTTCCCTTTGATCTCTTGTTTCCACTACAACCTCTGGTGTTGTGCCCACCACCATTGCAATCTCCACAACGGCCAGCCACACGGGGCTCCTGAAAATGTTGATTGCCCCACTCTCGGAGACCTCCTGCACCCCATGCGTCCATGTCATTTCTAAAACGTTTTGTCTTTCGTCTTCCCTGTTTCGTCACCTTCAGTTTTGGGTCGGGCCATAGTTGAATTCCATGATATTCTGGCCATTGTGATTGGTCAAAGTAAGGTTCAAATCTGCCCGCCCATGTCTCCTTAGTATCCTCGATCGAGTACTTGGACAACCTAACCGGATCAACGTATCCCACTTTTCTAATGTGTGCCGCCGTCCGCAAGTGCGAGCAAGAGAGATGAAGCAACTGAGGCCTCTGGCACAAGCACAAACATTGCTTTAGCAAAACTTTGCACACACGCCCTCCGTGTTGCACACCTCCTACAGTGGTGCCTCCTGGCTCATTGACTTGGTAAATCCACTCGTTGTTGTCAAAACACTGGGCTATATTGCTCTCCGCCTTCCTTAACTGATATGCCATCCATTTGTCAGCTTCAGGTGGATACTTGTACTTCTTCTTCCCCTTGTTCTTCCCTTCAATCTGCTTCATCGTTTCCTCACTATATTTCTGAAAATACTCATTCAACTTGTCGAATGTGTATTGAACTATTGCTGTCACGGGCAATGCACGGACTCCACGGAGCACTGATACGTCTCCAACGTATCCATAATTTCTGCTGTTCCATGCTTATATTATACCATTTGCTACATGTTTTATATACACTTCGTATCACTTTTATGCATTTTCTGGGACTAACCTATTAACAAGATGCCACAGTGCCAGTTCCCTGTTTTCTGCTGTTTTTGGTTTCAGAAAGTTACTTCTGGAAATATTCTCGGAATTGCACGAAACAAAAGGCCAGTCCCTATTTTTCCAGCACGTACACGGAGTCCGAAGGAGAGACGAAGATGCCAGAGGTGGCCAAACCACACTAGGCGCGGCTGGGCCCACAGCCGCCACCAGGTGGTTTGGGCCCCTCGGGGGTCCGCCGACATCGCCCCTTCGCCTATTTATTCCCCGAGACGCGAAAACCCTAAAACACCGAGCCTTTCATCCAGAACATATTCGCTGCCGCCGCCGTCGTCAACCCTAACTCGGGGGGTTCCTGAAGCTCTTCCCGGCACCCTGCCGGAGAGGGGAATCATCACCGGAGGGCTCTACATCGCCATGCCCGCCTCCGGAGTGATGCGTGAGTAGTTCATCCTTGGACTATGGGTCCATAGCAGTAGCTAGATGGTTGTCTTCTCCACTTGTGCCATCATGTTTAGATCTTGTGAGCTGCCTATCATGATCAAGATCATCTTATTGTAATGCTACATGTTGTGTTTGCTGGGATCTGACTTATATTGATACCTATGTGGAGCTGAATATTATATTATCATGTCTATGTCATTTGTGATCTTGCATGCTCTCCGTTACTTGTTGAAGCCTTGGCCACGTGAATACTTGTAACTCCAAGAGGGGGTATTTATGCATGATAGTTGGGTTCAACCTCTATTTAACCTGGGATAGTGACAGCAAGTTCTAAGGTTGTAGATGTGTTGTTGCCACTAGGGGTAAAACAGCAATGCTTTATTCAAGGATGAATGTATTGTTTACATTACGCACATTACTTAATGCAATTGTCTTGCAACTTAATACTGGAAGGGGTACGGATGTTAACCGGAAAGTGGACTATTTAGGCATAGATGCATGCTGGATAGCGGTCTATGTACTTTGTCGTAATGCCCAAATGAATCTCATAGTAGACACCACAGCTCACACATGCATGTTATATGCACTTATCAATTGTCAATTGCCCAGCTGTAATTTGTTTACCCAGCATGTTAGTTATCTTATTGGAGAGACACCACTAGTGAACTGTGGACCCCGGTCCATTCTTTTACATCTGAAATACAATCTACTGCAATCATTGTTCTCTACTGTTTTATGCAAACAAACATCATTTCCATTCGATACGTTTAACCCTTTGTTTTCAGCAAGCCGGTGAGATTGACAACCTCACTGTTAAGTTGGGGCAAAGTAGTTTGATTGTGTTGTGCAGGTTCCACGTTGGCACCGGAATCCCTGGTGTTGCGCCGCACTACACTCCTCCACCAACACCTTCGAAGCAAACCTCGTTTTCCTACTGGTCCGATTAAACCTTGGTTTCATACTGAGGGAAAACTTACTGCTGCACTCATCATACCTTCCTCTTGGGGTTCCCAACTGACGTGTGACGTACAAGCATTGTTTCTGGCACTATTAACCTAGAGCCACCAACAACGTTTTCTGGCGCCGTTGCCGGGGAAAACAGAATTGCTTCTGCAAGGGGAGTCTCTCACACCCAATCTCTTTACTTTGTTATTTGTCTTGCTTAGTTTATTTTTATTTAGTCTTGTTTGCTCTCTTTATCAAAAACACAAAAAAATTAGTTCCTTTTTATTTCGAATTACTATTATGACTAGTTGTTTTCAATGTCTTATCTCTATGAAACTGGGTCTCGTTATAAGAATTACCGCTTCTCTCCAAAAGGAAAACATCTATGGGAACAAATAAGAAGATTGAATGGTTTTGCTAAGAACTTGTGTTCTACATATGATGAATCCTACTGCTTTAATGAATCTCTTTGCTATAGAAGGCACAAACATCTCCCTTTCCAATGTGAGTATACTGATAATGAAACCTTGGCTGCCTATGCTAAAGGAAACTATGATTTTGGTAATCTTGAACAAATTGAAGAGTTTATTGTTTTTAAGGGTGCCCTTGAAATTAGTTCTTATCTTGAACATAAAACTGATGCCCCTTATAAATCTGAATGTATTGCCATACTTAAATATTGTTGTGATACCTACAAGGATAATAATTCTTACATTACTGAACATCTTGAGAGGATGTTTCCTCAAAAAGATGAAACTTGTGCCTTGCAGGAACCTGAGGAAGAGGAAATTGCTGAAACTGTGATCTCATTGGATGAAAAAGAGGAGGAGAGTGAAGAACAAAAGGAGGATCTACCTTCTAATGACAGTAACTCTTCAACTCTTACACTATTTAATTGCCCTCCATGCCTACCTAAGGAGGAAAAATGCTATATTGTTGAATGTCATGATTCTATTGAAATATCTCCTTTTGATAAATTTGAAGTAACAAGCTCCTTGACTCAAGAGAAAGCAAAAATAACAGAAGTACCAAATATTTCCCCCAATGTTGTTTATGAAAATCCATGCTATTTTGATAAGTCTTATGATAATCCACTTTTTATTCCTAATTTCGAAATGCATGGTAATGAGAGTGTTTGCTTAGAAAATGTTTATGATAAAGCTCTAGATGATGGTCCTATGTTGCTTGATAATATTATTAATTCTACTATTGAGAGTGATCAATCAACTTGTTTCAATATGTCTAAAAGTGGGTTTGAAATTTTTGATCCCACTATCTTGCTTGATAAAAGTTATGTGTTTGTAGATCATAAAAAGCATGCTTTATGTGATAGTTATGTTGTTGAGTTTGTTTATGATGCTATTGAAAATTATTATGAGAGAGGGAAAGATGGTTTTAAAAGTTTTCATGTCACTAAAATACCTCTCTTTGTGTTGGAAGTTTTAAAGTTGGATTTGTTGCATCTTCCTATGCTAGCTGCTTTATGCTTCAATGATTTGTTTTACTACAATATTCCTCTGCATAGGAAGTGGGTTAGACTCAGATGATTTTGATATTTGCCTCTTGATGCTCTCTTTGTTTTTCAACTCTTATTCTTATGCGAGCATCATTAAAATCCTAAAGCCTAGCTGAAAGGCATTAAAGAAAAGCACTTGTGGGAGATAACCCATGTGTCAAGGATTTTGTTACTTCTGTAGCAACTCCTTTGTATCTTTATTTTATCGCAATGTTGTGCCAAGTAAAGTTCTATATTGAAAGTTGATGCAAGATTTGGATTTCTGCGCAGTGACAGATTTTTAGCTGTCACGGATTTGAGCTTATCTCCCTGTAGAAAATTCAAAAAATTCTGAGAAAAATCACGCATATTCCTGAGATATGTACGCAACTTTCATTATTTTAGGCCAGATCCATCTGAGCAACTTAAGTGCCTCGAAAAAATTCGTCATTCCAGACTGTTCTGTTTTTGACAGATTCTGCCTTTTGTTTTGCATTCGCTCTTTTACTGTGTTTGTGTGGATTTCTTTGCTCCACAAAGCATTGGTGGCTGTAGCTAATGTCCAGAAGCTTTGGGATTGATTGTATCATTACAGAATATGAGAATTTTTGATTATGCACTAACCCTCTAATGAGAACTGTCTTGAGTTTGGTGTGAAGGAAGTTTTCAAGGATCAAGCGAGAAGGGTGATATTATGTGATCAAGAAGAGTGAAAAGCCTAAGCTTGGGGATGCCCCCGTGGTTCATCCCAACCATATTCAGAGAGACTCAAGCGTCTAAGCTTGGGGATGCCCAAGGCATCCCCTTCTTCATCAACAAACTTATCAGGTCATCTCTAGTGAAACTATATTTTAATTCTTTCACATCTTATGCGCTTTACTTGGAGCGTCTGTGTGTTTTTATTTTTGTTTTTGTTTGAATAAATTCGGATCCTAGCAATCCTTGTGTGGGAGAGAGACACGCTCCGCTTTTTCATGTGAATACTCATGTTCTTCACTTATATTTGTTGAGTATTCTTAACTAGCTACTGCAGTGCTTTTAGCTCCTGTTTTTCATGCATCTCTTCGAGCTGTTAGCACTTGTTTATAAATACTCTCTTGCTGCATTATATTATCATTTGGAGAGTTTATGTTTAATAAATTATTGGTGTTTGTTTGGAAGAAAGAAAATGCTACATGTAGTAGTTGGTATTGGAAAAGACATATGCATTCTTGTAGATCATTGTCTTGTTTTGATTTGATGCTTTGCAATTGTTTTGAGCTCTCAAGTAGATCATGTTTAAGCTCTTGCATCATGTAGTTAAAGCCTAGTAGTGGAGAACTACCGTAGAGCTTGTTGAGACTTGGGATGCATATTTGTTCTCTCTAAGGTCTAGATATTTTCTGGTAAAATGTTTGAGCAACAAGGAAGACAGTGTAGAGTCTTATAATACTTGCAATATGTTTTTATGTGATTCTTGCTGTACCGGTTTATACTTGTGTTTGCTTCAAACAACCTTGCTAGCCTAAACTCTGTACTGAGAGGGAATGCTTCTCGTGCATCCAAAACTTGAGCCAAAACCCATGCCATTTGTGTCCACCATACCTACCTACTATGTGGTATTTCCTGCCATTCCAAGTAAATATTTCATGTGCTACCTTTAAACTATTCAAAACTTTATTACTCCTTATTTGTGTCAATGTTTTATAGCTCATGAGGAAGTATGTGGTGTTTTATCTTTCAATCTTGTCATTTACTTCTGACAGACTTTCACCAATGGACTAGTGGCATATACATCCGCTTATCCAATAATTTGCAAAAAGAGCTGGCAACGGGGTGCCCAGCCCCAATTAATTACAACTTTCATTAATAATTCTCTTCACATGTTTTGCCCTGATTTATCAGTAAGCAACTTAATTTTGCAATAGACACTCCTCCATGGTATGTGAATGTTGGAAGGCACCCGAGGATTCGGTTAGCCATGGCTTGTGTAAGCAAAAGGTTGGGAGGAGTGTCATCTATAAAGAAACTAAAATACATGTGTAAACAAAAGAGAAGAGGGATGATCTACCTTGCTGGTAGAAATAACGTCCTTCATGGGAGCCGCTCTTTGAAAGTCTGGTTGACAAGGGGGTTAGAGTGCCCACTACCATTCGTTGACAACAACAAACACCTCTCAAATACTTATTTTGTGCTCTCTATATGCTTTCGAAAACTTAAAAAGCTCTAGCACATGATTTAATCCCTGCTTCCCTCTGCGAAGGGCCTATCTTTTACTTTATGTTGAGTCAGTTTACCTACTCCTTTCTATCTTAGAAGCAAACACTTGTGTCAACTTTGTGTGCATTGATTCTTACATATTTACTTATTGCACTTGTTATATTGCTTTATGTTGACAACTATCCATGAGATATACATGTTACAAGTTGAAAGCAAATGCTGAAACTTAATCATCCTTTGTGTTGCTTCAATGCCTTTTACTTTGAATCTATTGCTTTATGAGTTACCTCTTATGCAAAACTTTTTGATACTTGTCTTGAAAGTACTATTCATGAAAAGTTTTTGCTTATATGATTCATTGTTTACTCTTTATCTATTTGTTAGCAAACTATAGATCATTGCTTTGAGTCACTTCATTCATGACATGAGCCTTGCAATATATTGATCAAGATTGTGTGAAAGCATGTCTCCTCAGAAATTATTTGTTGTTATCGTTTTACCTACTCGAGGACGAGTAGAACTAAGCTTGGGGATGCTTGATACGTCTCCAACGTATCCATAATTTCTGCTGTTCCATGCTTATATTATACCATTTGCTACATGTTTTATATACACTTCGTATCACTTTTATGCATTTTCTGGGACTAACCTATTAACAAGATGCCACAGTGCCAGTTCCCTGTTTTCTGCTGTTTTTGGTTTCAGAAAGTTACTTCTGGAAATATTCTCGGAATTGCACGAAACAAAAGGCCAGTCCCTATTTTTCCAGCACGTACACGGAGTCCGAAGGAGAGACGAAGAGCCACGAGGTGGCCAAACCACCAGGCGCGGTGGGCCCAGCCGCGCCAGGTGGTTTGGGCCCCTCGGGGGTCCGCCGACATCGCCCCTTCGCCTATTTATTCCCCGAGACGCGAAAACCCTAAAACACCGAGCCTTTCATCCAGAACATATTCGCTGCCGCCGCCGTCGTCAACCCTAACTCGGGGGGTTCTGAAGCTCTTCCCGGCACCCTGCCGGAGAGGGGAATCATCACCGGAGGGCTCTACATCGCCATGCCCGCCTCCGGAGTGATGCGTGAGTAGTTCATCCTTGGACTATGGGTCCATAGCAGTAGCTAGATGGTTGTCTTCTCCACTTGTGCCATCATGTTTAGATCTTGTGAGCTGCCTATCATGATCAAGATCATCTTATTGTAATGCTACATGTTGTGTTTGCTGGGATCTGACTTATATTGATACCTATGTGGAGCTGAATATTATATTATCATGTCTATGTCATTTGTGATCTTGCATGCTCTCCGTTACTTGTTGAAGCCTTGGCCACGTGAATACTTGTAACTCCAAGAGGGGGTATTTATGCATGATAGTTGGGTTCAACCTCTATTTAACCTGGGATAGTGACAGCAAGTTCTAAGGTTGTAGATGTGTTGTTGCCACTAGGGGTAAAACAGCAATGCTTTATTCAAGGATGAATGTATTGTTTACATTACGCACATTACTTAATGCAATTGTCTGTTGCTTGCAACTTAATACTGGAAGGGGTACGGATGTTAACCGGAAAGTGGACTATTTAGGCATAGATGCATGCTGGATAGCGGTCTATGTACTTTGTCGTAATGCCCAAATGAATCTCATAGTAGACACCACAGCTCACACATGCATGTTATATGCACTTATCAATTGTCAATTGCCCAGCTGTAATTTGTTTACCCAGCATGTTAGTTATCTTATTGGAGAGACACCACTAGTGAACTGTGGACCCCGGTCCATTCTTTTACATCTGAAATACAATCTACTGCAATCATTGTTCTCTACTGTTTTATGCAAACAAACATCATTTCCATTCGATACGTTTAACCCTTTGTTTTCAGCAAGCCGGTGAGATTGACAACCTCACTGTTAAGTTGGGGCAAAGTAATTTGATTGTGTTGTGCAGGTTCCACGTTGGCACCGGAATCCCTGGTGTTGCGCCGCACTACACTCCTCCACCAACACCTTCGAAGCAAACCTCGTTTTCCTACTGGTCCGATTAAACCTTGGTTTCATACTGAGGGAAAACTTACTGCTGCACTCATCATACCTTCCTCTTGGGGTTCCCAACTGACGTGTGACGTACAAGCAATTGTTTCTGGCACTATTAACCTAGAGCCACCAAGCACATTGTTGAAACATTCTGCCATGTTGCTTGTCATGTCACCGTACCTCTACCATCGGTGTCAAATGCTCTAGTCCACTTGTGCCTCTGAGACTCATGCCTAACTAGGAACTCTCGACCCCCCGGTGATGTGAGGGTTAGCAATCTGTTGTAAATCTCACAAAATGGCACTCGGTGAAAGCGAGACAACAATCTTTTAGATCATCAGATAGCTCTTTATTTCCACATGCCCTATAGAAGTTGGAGACAAAATGCCTCACGCACCATCGATGGTGCAAAGGAGCATGTCCGGGAATATCAATGTCCACCGCATTGAGTATGCCTTGGTGGCGGTCCGAGATGACACATACCTCTCTTAGAGGCTCAAATACCTTTGTTCTCACTAGACCCATGAACCACTCCCAGTTGTCCTGGTTCTCCCCCGACACCAAAGCAAAAGCCAACGGCAACAACCGGTCGTTAGCATCATGAGCTACGGCAATCAAAAGTGTGCCCTTGTACTGGCTGGTCAAGAATGTGCCATCCACGGAGACAACCGGTCTACAATGCTTGAATGCCCTTATGCATTGCCAAATACACGGACGGTTGCACCATTGTAATCCCTAGTCTTTTGCCAAAGGGCTCCACAACGCAACCATGTCTGGATTTGTAGCAGCCTTAGCTCCCAACAATCGGAAGTCGGTTGTACGCTTCCTCCCAGTCACCATACAACATCTTGAATGCGGCTTGCTTTGCCTCCACGCCTTCCCAACTTCACCGAGTAACCAAACATTTCTTTCACCGTGTCCATGATAGCCCTCACCGTAAAAGTGGGGAATGCCTCTATAGAATTGGAAAGTCTATAGCCGATGAAATCGGAGGTTAGTTGCCGATGAGTGTCCTTCACCTCCTTGTCATCATCATCATCATTGCCACTACACATGTGAGTTGGCACACATTTTTTTAAGAATCCATTGAGAGGTTCCCTTCATAGGTCTTGCACGAAAAATCCACGAACACCCATTATGTGCGTCCTCACACTTAACCGTGTAACGCTTCTGGACATCCGAGTGAACCACTTTGTATGGTCTAAAATACTTAACAGCATACTCCTTTAGCCATCTCTTCAATTCCACACAAGCTTTCAAATTTCACTCCCTCAGCAATACCATAGTTTTTGGGATCACTATCCTTCTTCGAAGTTGGCCTTGGGCCAAGAATTTTACTCGTGCCACCATCAACCACGGCTTTGTCGGCGAGACTAAGATCACGGAACAATGGTAACCGATGATTCCGACCCACTACCTTCTTGAATATTTCGGCTTCTTTAGAAGTGAACCCATCTTCATCAACATCTTCTTCGGGACCATCGTCATCCGAGTCCGATGCATAGCATCGGTTAAAAGGGATGTCATGGTCCATGTCCCTCATGCGTACAATTTGTCTCCACATCACCAATATCAGTTTTATGAAGCTCATACTCTGACGCATCGTTCTCCTCCTCCGATTCTTCATATTGGTCAACGTGAAGAATCGGGCTCGAAGGTTGGCTCATTTCATTTTGGGTCATTGTTGGTGGACTCGACGTTGTGTAGCACAATTTGTGAGCATGAGGTGGCTCATTTTGAACCGGCCTCCTAACGTCATGTTCGGAGGCACACCGTTTAAGTCAAACGTCTTGGTGGCAAACAACTCAGAGCCTTGTCTTGAGATCCGCCACCATCTCCTTATATGCACTCCAACACAACTCGGAGTTTAGAGGCATAGTCTTCCAACGAAGATGCATCCCCAACCCAACATTATGCCTTCCCTCCAAAGAAAGAATATCATTTGGATCCGTCCAATTCAATGCAATCCACACTCTCTCCACAACCTCGGCGTAGTAGGACTATGGCTAAACAACACCACTTTCTCCTCCGAGTCATGCTCCACATTGCCTTTCAAAAAGGCCTCCTTGTCCACATGATGAACACTAACCATTCTCTCCATCTAAAAAAAATTAGATGGACCCAAATGCATCAAATGATTGATACATTGCAGTAAGGTTTGCATTGTAAACAAAATCTATTTACTCATTTTAATTTTAAATCTAGTCATTAAGCACTAACCCTAAGCAAATCTAGCTCATTAACTACATCTAACAAAACCCTAACCCTAACCTACAATCAATGGCCCAACACTTCATATGCATCATACCCACACACATTGACCAATACTATCAACAAATAACCACACATTTGTCCTTATATCCAAATTCTAGGGTTTCCAAGATCTACACAAGGTCACCAAATTGCAAGAATTCTAGTGGACAAAAACGAGGATGGGGGAGAGTACCTTCTTGCACGTAAGGGAGCCGAAATCCACGGAAAATCGCAACGAAATGGATGGATTTGAGGGGGGGGGGGGTGAGTTGGGGGAGAAAGAGGGAGAAAGGAGGCTGGGGAGGCCGATTTAGAAGCTGCTGGTCGCGGGGTGGACGCTTCACCCCGTGGCTGCAGGGACTTAACTCTGTTCGAAGTGTGGCGCCCCAAGCCACGGCGCTGCACCCCTACGTGTGGCGCCCCGCCGTGCGGCGCTACTTAACCAAGGCTGGGGCCCGCTCTGCCCCTGGCAGAGGTGTGGCGCCCCAGGCTGGGGCGTTGCACCTGCATGTGTGGTGCCCCAGTGGCGGGAGCCACACAAAAGGGTTAGTTTTCAAAAAAAAAAAACCGAAAAGGGTTATTTTTGGCTGAAGTTTCGCCAAGTGGTTAATTTTATCAAATTTCACGTTGGGCGGTCGCCTGGGCCCACTGCCCTTGGGTTGTGCAGGGCCGGTCTCTGTTGGGCCTGAGGTTTCGTTGGAGGGTCTCGAGCACGCATATGGTTGCACTGGGCCAGCTCAGCCCACCGTTGAGGACGCTCTCACTCTCACCGGATGACAAAAAAAATGTGCTTTCCTTCACATTGATCACCATTGTATATAAAACTTATATATGCTTAAAAATGATCTAAATAATCAAAGGGATGACCCAACAGACCGTATAACCAGTACTCACTCCATCCGTAAAATAAGATATATAATTTTTTTTAAGTCATAACATGTTAAGTTTGACCAAACTTTTAGAAAAAAGACGTAATATACAACCTCTACAATGTCAAATCAATATTATCAGAAAAATAATTGCATATATTTTTATATTCATTTGTGTACTATTATATTTGTTGATATTTTTTATACCCGTGGTCAAACTTTAGATGTTTGACTTTTGAAAGAAAAAAAAGATGTCTTCTTTTACGAAACGGAGAAAGTATCTCCTAGGCTTCCAATTGACTATGTTTTAGCAGCACAACACACCCGAGCCTGACCACAACATCAAGGAGGACATCGACAAATTGGAAAACTAAGAATTCGGTAGATGGTGAAATAATTAATAGCCTGTGTCTAGCAAATATGTATTTATAATTTGGGTGTGGAACTTGCACCTGCTCGATTAGTAGCAAGGAAAGCGCGTTATAACAAAAGAGCGGCGACCTTAAAAATACGTTATTCGTGTTTTATCACGTTATATCGTGTGCTATTAACAAGACATTATACAATGATTGATTTAACGAGATAATACGCACTATTTTTAGTAGTGATTGAAAACACCACCATCATGTTTCTTTGACGACTCCAACAGAAGAAAACGTATGCACTGGCTGCTCTCACGACTTTTCTCCGAAGTAGACGAGATCAATCCCCAATATGAGCTGGCATTCCTGGAGACGCCGGTGAATCATTTCGTGCCGTCTACCTCTTCCCCGGTCCTGAAGCTGAAATCCGAGGATCGTGCTCGTACATGCGACCTTCCTTTCTACCAGAACTCGGTGATGTATACGTATCAGCTTGTTCGACTCGTTGTTCAAAAAAGATCGGGGTCGTCTTCCTTCTCGGCTTCAGCTTGAACAGTATGCGGGAATATTCAGCGTAAACATGCGTAAATAAAACTGATAAAACGGGCGGGAAGATCAGCAGCTGATAGAAGCAACGTCGCACGTCACAACACCGAGTAACGACCTAGTACCACTTCTCCTCTCCCCCGCACGCAGGCTGCGCGCGCTGCCACCCACATATATACGCCTCAGAATCAGAAGCCAAGCCAGACAACACCAGACCGCAGTTTTGCTCCCAGCCCGCCCGGCCGGTCGATTATTCAGCGACGTCCATGTCGGTAGGCAAGAGGTCGTCGTCGCCGTCGCGCCGCGACGCGGACAAGGTCGACGAAGAAGCAGAGGGAGTACAACATAACGGCGGCAACGTGGTGCAGCAGCAGGAGAGCAGCGGCGGGAAGAAGGCGGCTGATGATCAGCGGCGGTACAGCCGCTGCTTCTCGGGCCTCGAGCTCAGCATCGGGCCGGGGCCGCTCAAGGACGTCGACGCCGGCAAGCTCAAGGGCCAGATCAGGAAGTGGGCCAGGGCCGTCGTCTCCTTCGCGCGCCAGCTCAGCTTCGGCTCGCCGAGGTCCTCCCCTCGCATGTCAGGCGACGGAGCCACGCCGAGGTCCAAGTCCAAGTCCGGCCTCGGCAGCGGCAGGGGTGACGACCCTGCCCGAGCCCAGCTGCCACCGTGAACAAAAGATACGTACGTAGCTTTAGCGTAATTACGAGAATCTCCTCGATCGCTAGCGTGTAAATCTGTAGAGCTATTTGCGGCTTCTTCTTTCTTTCCTCTTTTCTTTTGAACAGAACAAATTGTGTTAGTACAGTTTTTCACGACTCGATCTTCTGCTTGTAACTTGCTACGCATGCCAAAGGTTAGATAATTCCTCACGTAGTTCAAACTGTCCAACTTGTAATTGTTTGGCGAAATATCTTTATTCACCGTTGATGATATGCTACTATGGATCCATATCCTCGTATCAGCCCCGCGAACTTGTAATTTGCTAGCTCCATCATATAATACAGTCGACGGAAATAATCAGGTTGAAAATACGAGCATTTTTCACATAATTTAATTCATAAAAAAAGTAGATAAAAACATGACCGATAAAATAGAAATTAAACTAGGCATGGCATCTAACAGACCGTACGAGACAATTTCAAAAAAAAAAACAGACCGTACGAGACAAGTCTAAACAGTTGCCAAACGTAGTGTTTGAATCATGATCTCTGATGATATAAGATCACATACACCAGATGTTGAAAGAAGACATGTTCATAAGGGCCGTCGTTGGTAGTCATGTAGCAGAAGAGGTTGTCGGCATTGAGAAAGAGTCATTAATCACGTGAGAGTGTTCCGAAAAAATCAACGCCCATCAATCTCTCCCGTATCTCTAAGAATACTAAGCTCCCTAGGAATAGAGGCCTCTCCTTCATCGTGGCCCCACTTGTAAGGTTGGAATAAAAAGAATCTAGAGGTATATGGCTGAATACTAAGCTCCCTATGAATAGAGGCCTCTCCTTCATCATGGCCCCACTTGTAAGGTTGGAAAAAAATCTAGAGGTATAATCTAAGCTCCCTAGGAATAGAGGCCTCTCCTTCATCGTGGCCCCACTTGTAAGGTTGGAATAAAAAGAATCTAGAGGTATATGGCTGATAAGAATACTAAGGTCCCTAGGAATAGAGGCCTCTCCTTCATCGTGGCCCCACTTGTAAGGTTGGAATAAAAAGAATCTAGAGGTATATGGCTGAATACTAAGCTCCCTATGAATAGAGGCCTCTCCTTCATCATGGCCCCACTTGTAAGGTTGGAATAAAAAAATCTAGAGGTATATAGCTCCTGATGTTTGTGGCCCACGTCTAAGCTATCTAAAAAAAGATATCTTCTTAATTGTGGCCCCACTTTTTAGTTGTGCAAATAGATAGCTCTCCTTAATTATTTGTGAGTTATGTTAAAAGGTAGAGCTAAAAAAAGATCTAATCTTAATTATGGCCGCACTTTCAGTTTATCAATTTTTTCATAAAATATATACTGCTTGGTGCTTTTGGTTCCACGTTTCAGGTCATAAAAAAACGTTTTCACCTTGTATCCGGTCTCGGGGCATTCCGAAATTGTGTGGCCGGTTGTACAGATTTTTTTAACATGCACTTAGCCGTACACGATATTTTTACCATCCATTCGTGTTGAAAATCCTATAGATAGGTTATGCTCCTGACATGAATTTATACGGCATAAAAATGAACATACAACATTTTTATTATATTATTTAACAAAGTCTCACAAAACAAATATATCAATCCGTCAAAGTCATTTCTCTCGATATCTGTCGCAATGCCAAATAATATTATGGAGTAGTTATGATCGCTGCCAAGTGTCCTAACCTTAACACCAATACACGTCATCTAAATCAGGTGACTCACAAAACTAGCCAAACGGCGAGCCGGGAATCTAAACTGGGTCCAGTAAAGTATGCATAGTCTATGTACACAATAGAAGTTGCTACCTCCTTCTTCAGTCTAGCCTGACATGTCGTTGACGTCGTGACGATGCGTGCGAGACAACGCCACCCTCCTGCGTGCGACCATCAGCACGGGTCCGCCATCGAGAACCCACTGCACTACGCTGTCGAGACTCGCTGTTATGGACGTGCGTCCCAACGCAATTCTCTCTCCTGGTGGTGGCATACCGCCATTCTCCGATATGGGAGACCTGACTCTAGAGTACTCCCTGGAGCAGCGTGGGTGAGAAGATGACCGTTGCAACAACGATGTCTTCTACCAGTTTTTTTTGTTAATTGTCAATTTATCATGATTTTCCGAAAGAACGTTCTCAAAGAAATACCATGCAATTTTTTGTTTTGTTTCACATCTTGGTAGTGGTAAATCAAGACAATTTCACTACGATCTAACATTATTTCTTATAACTTTGGAAATGACTTAGAATTTCAAATAGTAATTGTTTTTTGTTTGATTCTTTTTGGTACAAAAAACGGTTCGCTCAATTTTATTAAGCAACATTTTCATGTTTAAGATAGTTAAATGTGTCGCACAAGTATTTTTAATACCAGTGACTTTTACTATTTCAAAACCTATCAATACATATCTATAGCTTCTATTTTTTCTGTTTACCTATAGTGTTTTGTGTGGAGTGGATTTCGTTTGTGACGGAAAAAAACGGTTACTAGACAATCATGATGACAAATAAAAACAAATAGGTTTATAGATAATACAGTTATTTATATGTATCGAGTACTAAAGACATGTTATGCTCTAATATACATTAGGCGCGGCATCGCGCGCCTTACCCTTCTAGTAGTACCGCAAGAGCAGAGTTTTAAAAGCCTATTGTCTCGTCGTGGCGACCCAATGCTAAACTAGGTGGTGGTCACATGTGTCCTGGATTGTGTCAAAAGGAATGAGAAGCGAAGACTTATATAGACATAGTAGAAGGTGAACTGCCTGCGAGAAGTCGAAACTAAATAGTAGTATATCGAATTATCGAGAGACCCGTAAGTTCGTTTCACTCCAGTTTCGGTTTCGGTCTTTCGATAGTGCACACAAAAAAATAGCACTTTCATCACTGCGACCGTTCAATTTCATCACTCACGCATAGCTAGGTTCTACCCTTTGTTTATTTTACGAAGCACGATGTGTGCGTGCGTCGTGTTGAGGCGGACATCAGTAAAGAAGGAGCACGTGTAGATGTCCTTTTCTCATACCCATACAAATGGTACAAAAAGTTCCCAAAGGTCCAACTTTCACTTCACTAGCAAAGTGGTAGAGTTTTTTACGATTTTATACTACAGGATCCAAAAATTAACAGGGTGGTCCAATAATTTGAACAAATTGTCGTCGTATCGGCATCTTGGATAGGAGACGGGGTCCTGCTAGCCGAGGGTGAACGTAGGGCAAGAAGGTGGACGTCGTCAAGGTCGGGATTGTACACGGCGGTTTACCCAGCTTCAGGCACCACGGCGGTGGCGGTGCCCTACGTGCTGCTATAATTCACTATAAGGCAATATCGCCGTGAACAGGTTACAATGAGTTGAATGTATGAGAGTATGAAAGAATCTATCTTGGTTGCCCTAAAGACTGCCTCTAGGCTGGCTTATAAAGGCGGCCAGGCCTAGGGCTTATAAGGAAAGACTTAGCCGGCAAGTAAATAGAGTCCTAATAGACTACGTATTGGAGTCCTTGTCTTGTATTCCAAGTCGGCTGACTGCTGGGCCTTCATCTTGGACCTCCTCCATTGCCGGCCGCCATCTTCCTTGTTGTCAGCTTGTTGGGCCGCTAGTGTAGGGCCACCTCCACCAAGCCGGATTGATCCATGTCAGTGATACCCCCACTTGGTATATCCCCAACATTAGCCCCTGGAAGGGTTCGAGTTCTTCAGGCGCCGTCTTCTTTTGTCGGCGATGTCCATCTTGTTCTTGACATTGTAGGCGGCTGAAGAGCTTGAAGCATTCCACCGTTGGATTAGGCGACAGTCCGATTAAAGATGCCGGACGCATTGCCGCCAACATGGGAAAGACGGCCTGACCTCCTGTCAGGAATCTTTCACGCAGTGTCTTGTCATGTTGACTGGTTAAGTCGATAGTTGACGTGTCCATGCCATCCTTGGTCCACGACAGTTTGAACTCAAGGAGAAGTGGAACGATGTCATGATGGCATTTCTGCCGTGCCACGGAGGCGATGATGGCGGCCGTGTCGCTGACGACAAGGCGGTTGTGCCATGTTAGCAATTAAGCCAAAACATGGAGCTTTATTGTTTTGTACCAATCGATGTCTCCCCAAACTGGCCGGGTTTGAGCGATCGGAAATAATAGCTAGTTATCTAGCAATGAATTTCGCCTAAGCTGAACACGATGATGGCGGCGTCCCGCCTGGCATCGCGGTCACGACGAGAGTTGATGACTTGAATATTTTGCCGGGGCGTGCACATGACGCAACCCAGCTGAATCGCGCGGAACGATGCTGCCTGCTAGTCGTATATGTGGATTAGCACTCTCGGCTGAAATCCATGCATGAACCACGTCACCATGTGTGCAACTATCATACATCCCAGAGAATCCATGTACGCATGCATGCAACCTCATGGATGATTTGTTTTCTCCTGACTTTGAAGCACATGATTTACTTCTGCTGGCGTGTACGTGAGGTTCATGTGGATCGATCCGATCTAGAGGCGTCTTTCGTCGCTGACAACGAGACGGCCCTGCCACGGAGGCGGTCGTGTCGTTGGCGACCGAGCTGCATGTCCTGCAGCCCCAAGTATCGGCGAGGGCATTGTCGATGATAAGTCCCCGAGTATCTGGCGAGGGGCATTGTCGATGTCGAGCCCCCAGACTTCATTAGCCAGAGTTCTTGATCCACCTATCTGCATCCCCGAGCGTTGAGTCGGCGTACTTGAAAGTCGGCTCGATGCTCCGAAGAACTTATGGCGTTGTAGATCTAATGGCTGTAGTTGTCGAGGTTTGTGACACCTTTACGAAAAGGCGGCTCAAGACTCAATGAAAGTGCTGCGACCTCAGCCCCAAGTGTCAAATATCCTGCATAGTAAACATAGCTGCATTAAGATGAACTTTTAACGTAAGCTGGACAAATGTAAGGCCTGAGCCGGTAGTTTTTGAACAAACACTTAGGGGTTATAAATTTTATGTGGCCCGCCTTAATATTTATCTGGCCTATATGCTTAGCTTTTTGTATGTTGGCGGTACCGCAGCACAGTTACTTTAGCTGAGACAACCAGGGCTAGTACCAATTAGTTTAGACTCAGAGACCAAAGCCGGCATATTGGTGCCAAAAACATACTACTAGGCAACCCACATATAAACAATCAGAATAAGGATATTTAGGCGGTGCAAAATGATTGCTTAATTTGGCCTGGAGGCGGCAAGTATCTAAAAGTTTGAACCACTTAACACGGAGCAGATTTTGGGTAACTTTGATACTAAGAGTATATGATCATATGAAAAGACAAAAGACGGCATGAGCTCAGAGCATAATGAGCAAACCATAGACTTCTATTTCATGACCATATAATAATTAAATGTTATAAATAACTTAGCTGTTTGATAGCTTGACGTCAATGTCGAGGAGGGCGCGTCGGAAGACGGCAGACCCAGACTGAAAAAGACAACCCTCAGGATGTAGGCGGCAGCCCCAGTATGTCGGCGGCAGCCCATAGGATGTAGGCGGCAGCCCCCGGTATCTGAGCTAGATTCCAGCAAGGCGGCGGCTTCCAAGCTCTCCTCTTGTGCTTTGCCGGTTAGCGATTAAGCCGGAACTTGATGATAAATTTGTCGAAAAGGCGGCGTGTCGCGTCGGAACGTGACAATAAATATGCCGGACATGCGACGTGCCGCGTCGGAACGCGACAACAAATATGCCGAACCGGCGGCGTGCCGCGTCGGAACGCGACAACAAATATGCTGAACTGGCGGCGTAACGCGTTAGCAATTAAGCTAAAACGCAGAATCAAACTGTTTTATACCAATCGATGCCTCCCCAAACTGGCCAGGTTTGGTCGATCGGAAACAACAACTATAATTTGGCGATGAATTCACCTAAACCGAACGTGATGATGATGGCGTCCCATCAAACATCGCGGATAGGGTAAGACTGAGATTTGATGACTTGAATAGTCGATCATGGCATTTGATCGAGAGCGAGGACGCAGATATACTAAACATCTGGCCGCTTGACTCGAATCAAGATGACTTTGAAGTTTGAACGATGACATCTCGCCAGAAAATCCAAGCGGATGCACGTACTACTATTTTTGGATGTCCGGCCAGCACATGCAAAGCAATTAGTGTCGTGCATGCAATTAGCAATTTGGCCATCTAATCCATGCACACGTAGCCAGCCATCTTGCTTTTGCTTGCTTGCATGCAAGGAACAACAGCTTGACTTTGCCTTTGCTCTCTCGGAGTCTGATCCGGCTCAGGGGTTGCTAATTGCTTGCTTCGATCGCCTAACCCACGTGCAGCCTTTTGTCGGCTCGTGAGTCGTGGCTGCTATGATGGCAACGGAAGGACTCCGATCCGTGGTGTACAAGGATTCGCGAGAGTTCCTCGCGTCGAACGTGGTTCGACTGATCGCGAGAGGCGGCGATTACGCCAGGAGCGGTGTTGATGAAAACATCACGCTGTCCGTCATGGGACTTGCCCAAGCAGCTTAAGACGGCGGCGGCGGCAAACGGATGCCTCGATCATGTATGATCGATCCGCCGCACGCGCGCGAGGCAGTGCTGGACGTCGAGCCCCGCGCCTGATGTAGGTGAGTCGGCCGAATCGATCTGTACGAGGATACGGGATCCCGCGCGTGCCGGCAAGACGGACTAGCCGGCCAGATCGATCCGCCGATGATGTCGACGAAGATGATCCCGCCCGGAACGTGACGCCTGACGCCTTATGCTCCACGGTGGGCGCCAACTGTCGTCGTATCGGCATCTTGGATAGGAGACGGGGTCCTGCTAGCCGAGGGTGAACGTAGGGCAAGAAGGTGGACGTCGTCAAGGTCGGGATTGTACACGGCGGTTTACCCAGCTTCAGGCACCACGGCGGTGGCGGTGCCCTACGTGCTGCTATAATTCACTATAAGGCAATATCGCCGTGAACAGGTTACAATGAGTTGAATGTATGAGAGTATGAAAGAATCTATCTTGGTTGCCCTAAAGACTGCCTCTAGGCTGGCTTATAAAGGCGGCCAGGCCTAGGGCTTACAAGGAAAGACTTAGCCGGCAAGTAAATAGAGTCCTAATAGACTACGTATTGGAGTCCTTGTCTTGTATTCCAAGTCGGCTGATTGCTGGGCCTTCATCTTGGACCTCCTCCATTGCCGGCCGCCATCTTCCTTGTTGTCAGCTTGTTGGGCCGCTAGTGTAGGGCCACCTCCACCAAGCCGGATTGATCCATGTCAGTGATACCCCCACTTGGTATATCCCCAACACAAATCGTACTTTAAACTTTCTAGTCGGTCTGGTAGAGCTAGCAGTTCTTGACCTTTTCCACGGAGCTGCTAAGAGCATCTCCAGTCGGGGCGCCCAAATGGCCGTCCAAAGCGCTTCCGGACAGGCTCATTGGGCGCTGTCCGGAAGGGCTGGCGCATTTGGGCGTCGTCGCTCCCCACTCGCGCCGCCTAAAACGGCCGCCCAATTTTTTTCTCCATTTCTGCCGCCGAGGTTTTACGAATTGAAATGAGAAATGGCTAGATATTCATAGTTTTAGCCACATTCGGACACAAATTTAAGTGTTTTTGCCGCCAAATTACGGATCAAAAAATGCCGCCAAAATACGCCGGGAGATTTCGATACCCGACGTCCGATTACCGCCGCGCCGCCACCGGCAGGTCTAGATGTCCCCGGGCTGGCGCACGTAGCCGTCGCCGGGCTGGGTCATGTCGGGGTCCTCATCGTCGACGATGCCGGCCCCGGGCGTGACATTCTCGTCGTTCTGGGGTGGCTGAACGAGCCCGAGCTCCTGCAGGATCGCGGCGCGATACATGTCGTGCGCCGCCCTGGCCAGCGGATCCATATTGGAGACGTCGGCCGTCAAGATCATGAAGTCCTGGCTCCGCTTCTTGACGGCGGCTTTCTTCTGCTCGACGTCGATCCTGACGTCGGCCTTCTGCATCAAGGTCGCCCACCTTGCGTTGTTCTCATCGCGGCGCAAGCTCGAGTTGGAGCAGACGTCGGCGAGGACCTTGTCGATGGAGGACTGCACCCGGTCCGTCTTCGCCGCCGCAGCCAAGGCTGATTTCGCCTTCTTGTGCCCTGTTGGACGCCCCTATGAGTTTTGCGGATCGGCGTTGGTGTCGCCGCGTCCCTTCTTGTTCAACGTCCGGCGGTGCGCCTTCCATTTCTCGCAATTTTGGAGAAGCTTGTAGCAATGCATCAACTTGAAGTCTTTCTCTTTGTTGAGCGACTTGTACAAAAGAAGGGCGTCGACGAGTTGTAACAAAGCCAGCCGATCACAAACAAAGCCGGCCGATCGACGAGAACACAACAAGGGGATCGCGCCGCGCGTCTGTTACCTGATCCGCCGGGCCCTTCCCACTCTCCGGCCGATCGACGATGTTCTCATGGTAGCCGTGGAACTTGTTGACGATGCACTCAACAATGCGCCACCTATGCTCGATGGCGCCTTGGCCGCGCACCATGTTCACCTTGTAAAAGTCCTTGGTGTGCCGGCGCTCGTCGAACTCTTCCTTGACCCGCCTCCAGTAGGCGCCGCTGGACTGGTTTGTGCCGGTCAGCACGCCGGTGGTGACGAACTTCCATGACTCGACCATGCACTCGTCCTCCTTGGTCGTCCAAACGATGCCGCGGCTGCCCTTCTTCTTCGCCGCGGCGTGCTCGCCGACCACAGCCGCGGCCACCCCCCCTCCTCTTCGATCTCCTCGTCGGCGTCCTCGTCCTCCTCGTAGTACACCTCGTCCTCGTCGAACTCGTCGTCGTCGTCGCCGTCCGGCTCAAGGCCGTCAAGATCGACATTCGCCGCCCGACCGTCGCCGTTGATCAGGCCGGCCATGAGTTCGGAGGTCTCCTACACACACGAAACAACGCCGGCAGTCACGACTCGCCTATGAGTCTACGATACGTACTATGCCATCCAAAACTCGGCCTCATACCTGCAGGGGTTCCATGTAATCGGCGGTGATTCCGTCGATCACTGCCAGACGTGGCCCGCGCGTCGGAGGCGGCCGTTTCGTAGTGTCCGGGGCCGCCTCAAGCCGCCCCAAGCTGAGGGCGTGGGCTGGGCGTGCCGGACACAAAACTGGGCCGCGCCGGACCGAAATCAGATTTGGGCGGCGCGAGTGAGGAGAAAAAAGTGTCCGGCACATCCCAAAGGACTTTGGGCGGCCATTTGGGCGCCCCGACTGAAGATGCTCTAAGCACCATTACACATGGCCGATAATGTGCAAACCTCGTATAGAAAAATTAAGGCGCAAAGCTAGCTCCGCCGTTTTAGTATTTGCCGCACTTAACGGAAGTGCAAACTTAGTACTAAACGTCTATACATCCTCTTATGCAATCACTAAACTCTAATGTGGAAAGAAAAAACTAGGAGCAAAACAAACATTTAACTACAGCTCTGCCATAAAATGGTTTTTTTTTTTTGTATACATCAACGTGTAACACCAATTTGTCCAGACAACATGCTTGGACCAAATTAACCACTCCCAGCGTGTAACTAAACTTGCATAGGTGGGAATCAAACTCCTGCCAACGGGACAAAATACATGATGTTGCCTACTGAGATATGGTATGTATGGTCAGCGGCCATACTCAAGCATCATATCCAAGTGGAGGAGCACACAGTGGCCATGAAAACATATTGCAGGTTTCAGTTCTTTGTGTCCGGTAGCATCATTGCTCAAGAGGCGACTCCTTGCACTCTTCCAGGCATATTTTTCAGCACCAAAGCTGGCATCATACTTCATGCTTAGTGGTGGTGCGATCAAGCTCTTGTGAGGCATGGTTCATGATTTCTGTTGACTTCCCACTGTAGCCACAAAAATGGTAGCTGCTTCTACAATCGTAGGACTGATTTTCTAGATCTTGTGGATACTGTATCCAGCTTCCTCGGTATTCAAGCTGTCGTTCCAGCTCTCAAACTCCAACCCACCAAAACGTACTTGCTTAATGCCCAGATGACTGCAAGGAATGAAACAAACCCGAATAAAATTGCATTTTTGTTTCATACATAAATACGGTAATAAACACTCGTAAGTTTCAAATAAATGCAAGGGAGCAGTGTAAGTCTGGCAGAACAACCCTCAGTCCGTCCAGCAAAACCGTAAAGAGAAGAGGTAATCGTAAATTTAAACCCATCGTTCGTAAAATACTATTCTTCAATAAGGATGTGCCTAACTAAAGTAATTTACCATATGAAGACAAACAGGAATTTGGACACCTGCTAGCTCTTAGTCAGACAAAACCGTCACAAGTGTCAGACTAGTAAAGCAATAAACTGCCCGCAAAAAAAGAAGTAAGCAATAAATCAATTAATACAGATGCCTTTGTCAGGTGGTGTAATATAGGTGCTTCAAATGAGTGCACTGCATAATGATTAAATATAACCAATTAACAACTGAGTTGACTAAAGTTGGCTGCACCAGTGAACATTTCACAACTTTATAGAACTAACGGAGTGAAAATTTCACAACTTATGGAAGTAACGGAGTGAAAATTTCACAACTTATGGAAGTAACGGAGTGACCATTTCACAACTTATGGGACTAAATGAACTTCAAAGTGAATGTGTTTTCTGGAGTGGGAAATGAAAATGGTTATTCCTGGTAACCTAGAAAACGTAAAATGGATACAAACTTTTCTAGAAAGCAGGAATTGCTATCGTCTCACTTTAAAAGAAAGAAAATCAATCTGTTGCAGCAGATGATTGTAAATGTAGCGTGTGACACAACAAATAACATGCACTGTTATTCTATGGCAGGTTATAAGGACCATACAGAGATGACTAAGAACTATTGCCTTCTGTTACATTTCAATTTATTCAGAGGATGCCACATCATAAAATTCCACATACTATTCTCAGACTTCCTTTTATGAGGAGACAAAACAGAGGGAATATATAACATGCTAAGCATGTCTAAGTATCCAACTGCATCCTCCTAGTTCCTAGTAACTAGATCCTGCTGAACCGAGTTTACACAAGTAGCAACAAGTTGGACATTCAGACTCTTACTCTGAATTTATGGTGGTTAATGAGTTGAGCAGAATATCCAGAAGCAATGGATCTTGAATACCAATGTCCACCCTGTGGAGATACATCAAAGCATAGATTCATGATTAATGTCAATGTAATTACAACTTGAACACATGATATGTGGAATACTTTCTGTTTGAAAGATGTATTTTGAATGAAAGAACCAGATATTTCTGACTCAAGCAGTGTTCAGTAGATGTTGCACAACGGTATAAGAACATAGAAATAGTACTACTGCAGAAAACCATATAACTCAGATGATTATATTAATCGGTAGCACATATTACACTAAGTTGTTTCCGAAAATTAAACCCAGATTTATTTGTCTTTATTCGAGACTAATCTGCTTGCATGGAATGGTATACTAGGTTTTTTTCACTTTGTTGCTCACATAAACAAACAATTGGCAATGACATCTGTAAAACAGATAAGTAATAGAAATCATGAAACAGGACTGAAACAATAGCCTGATTCAGTCTACTGCTTGGTCATAACTAACAGCATTTTTTTAGGATGAACAGTTTTAAAAAAGGTCAGGCAAGAATACACACCAGACACGTGCTAGATTATCTTGAATCTCTAGATCACCAATGTTGTAAAAGGATGTCGGAGTAGCGTTTGCCGCTTCAAGAGCATCATAAGTTGGTCTTTTACAATCTAGACTCAACTGCGATAACTGTAAAGCAACATATATTTAATAGTCGCGTAAGTACAGAAGTTCAACCAAAGAGATAAAGTTGCCACAATATACAAGATAAGATCAGAGGTTAGTTGACATCTTCTGTTTTGTGTCTGCTATTTTGGCGCACACCACATGATGGCGAAAATACACATTATGCATGAAAGCTGCGTAAGGTAATTGACCAGTTTTAAAACGATATATGTCCTATGACAATTAGGTAATTTAAGGATTACCTTACACCAGTATGACTACATTAGAAGGATATGAACAAGAAAACGAAGGATTTGCTCCCCATAAGCTTTAAAATGGGTTTGGTACATACATGTGGTAGAGTATAATAAGTTTACCTGCATATTCATAGAATTGCACCCGCCGAGGCGTCCAACAATATGCCATGATCGCAGAGTCTGCAAGCATAATAAAATGAAAAATTGCAACATCCTCTAATAAATTTATTATCCGCCATACATTAAATTCTTTTAAGCAGCGTAAGTACTTCATTTTGCAGGAAAAAATTGAACAACTTACATCACAAATTAATTTCACATCTTTTGGCAATAGAGCATTGTAGAACTCGAACCAAATGAACGAATTGGAGAAATCAAACCTAGCACAGGTAACGAACAAAAAACAGTTACACGAGTAAAACACCTCCGAGAGATTGTGAGTAGCTAATAACTTCATACATCTTGTACGCACGGCGCATGTATGGGGGTATGGGATGTAGAATTACTTGTTGAAGACGACCTTCATAGGATTGGGTGAGCCGGTCTTGGCCTGCACGATCTTGTGCCGCTTCTTCTTTATCCTTTCCTCCATCTACGCCGACCAAAGAAACAACCAAAACAATATTAGAAGGAGACAAGGCATTGCCGCATAGGAGAATATCGTAGAAGGAGAAAAGGAATCAAGTGCTTACGCGGGACTGGGCCTTCTTGGGGTCGTCGAAGTAGTCCCCCATAATGTCTGCGATCTCGGGGTCACGGTCGTGGTCATCCTGCTCGTCGTACCGCCCCGCCTCGGGAGCCCTCCTCCTCGAGCTCCTTCCACTCCTGCTCCTCCTCTTCTGCCGCCGTCGCGTGTACCGTTTCCCCTGCCTCCGGGACGACGAGGCGGACGGATGGCCTGAGGCAGGGGGAGGCGCGTTGTCGGGGTCGCTGTCGCGGTTGGGGCTGGGAGCGGTGGCGCGGAGGCGGTGAGGTAGCGCCGAGGAGGGCGGGGAGCATCCTGGTGCGGGCGGGTTTGGCTGCTCCCTGCTGATACCGTGGCGGGGCTGGGGAGATTCTTCTCGCTGCGGCCGCCGGGACGAACGGGCGGGACGTCGGAGAAACGCGAGACCGGGGAGTGTGTCAGTGGAGTGGATGAGGAAACGGAGAAGAGAGAGAGGGCTGCACGCAATACGGGCTGCTGCGGCCCAGGGCAGGCCCGGCTCCGCGCTTTACAATTGGGCCGTAGCGAACAGAACGGCCGAACCCGAAGCAGCCCAAGCAAAAGACTCCGTGTACCGCACAGTCTCCTATGATCCGACGTCACGGCGTGGCCGGTTCGTCACGTATCACGTGCACGCACATCCCGAGCCTGCGACGTACCCGTCCGTCACATCCGACCCCCTCCTCCTCCTCTCTCGCCGCGCAGCACCAGCAGCAGCCATGGATCTGCTCCCGCCGGCGTCGGAGGCGCCGGCCGGCGGCGGCGCGGTGGCGGGGCGGGGGCTGCGGCGCGGGGTCGGGTTCCGGTCGCTCAAGCTGGTGAACGTGGCCATGGAGGAGGCCCTCCCCACCGAGCCCGTCGACGTCGCCTACGGCCGCCTCGACAACGGCCTCACCTACTACGTCCGCTCCAACCCCAAGCCACGCATGCGCGCTGCCCTCTCCCTCGCCGTCAAGGTCGGGTCAGTACACACTCCCTAGCTCTCCCCACTGCCCCCCTTCATCAAGCTGCTCCTCTGTTGTTCTGTTTGATTTGGCGTGCTTGGGCTTGATGGTTTGTCTGATTCGCGCGCGCCCAGGTCGGTGGTGGAGGAGGAGGATGAGCGCGGGGTGGCGCATATCGTCGAGCACCTCGCCTTCAGCGCCACGTCACGCTACACCAACCACGACATCGTCAAGTTCCTCGAGAGCATTGGGGCCGAGTTTGGCGCATGCCAGAACGCGCTCACGTCCTCCGACGAAACCATCTACGAGCTGCTAGTGCCCGTTGACAAGCCTGGTCTGCTCTCCCAGGGCATCTCCGTCCTTGCTGAGTTCAGCTCCGAGGTAAGTTAAGGCCTTCCATTGCCATTTTACTAATATAAGTAGTTTGAGGAGGCTCATGCTCGTTAATGGCGCTGTGAAGATTCGGGTTTCGGCGGAGGATCTGGATAAAGAAAGGGGCGCTGTGATGGAGGAGTACAGGGGCGGCCGCAATGCCACTGGGCGGATGCAGGACTCCCACTGGACATTGTTGTTTGAGGGTTCCAAGGTATTACCCTCTGTCCTGGTATAAACGGAAAACAATACAATATGATACAATATGATAGCTTATTCCATCATATCAATGTGCCCAGTAGAGCTGTTTACAGGTTTCAGTTCAAGTAGTAAACTTCCCTTAATTCCTATTGTTATTTGATGGTTTTGTGTTTGGAGCTATATTATGTATTTAAAAGGCATGGCTTGCTGATGTCCTTTGGTTCAGTATGCAGAACGCTTGCCGATAGGTACGGAGAAGGTGATACGGACTGTTACGCATGAGACTGTTAGGCAGTTTTACCATAAGTGGTACAATCTAAGCAATATGGCTGTCTTTGCTGTGGGAGACTTCCCAGATACACAGGTCTGTTTTTTTCTCTCATTGAGCACACTTTTAAAATCATCATTTCTCCATATATTTACCGTCCTTTTGTCTGTAATTCTTGACGTACCGCAGGCTGTCGTTGAGTTGATAAAGGAACATTTTGGCCAGAAAGCCCCAGCTCCCGGCCCTCCACCGGTTATACCAGAGTTTCCAGTTCCATCACATATTGAACCTCGATTTTCATGCTTTGTTGAATCCGAAGCTGCAGGGGTCAGTACTATTATCTTGATTTAGTTTGAAAGTAAGTGAATGTTTCTAATAAGACACCTTTAACTGTTTTGTTGTTTTTACTGTACCAAAAACAGTCAGCTGTTGTTATTAGCTGCAAGATGCCTGCTGGTGAAATCAAAACAGTGAAGGATTACAGGGATTCATTGGCAGAATCCATGTTTCATTGTGCTCTGAATCAGAGGCTCTTCAAACTGTCTCGTAGGAGGGATCCTCCATACTTCTCCTGCTCTTCAGCCGCAGACGCTCTTGTTTGTCCAGTGAAGGCATATATTATGACATCCAGCTGCCGCGAAAGCGGCACCGTGGAGGCTCTTGAGGCTATGTTACTTGAGGTACTTTTATGGAACCTTTTCTCTTTGAAGAAAATTAGATCGATTTATTGCTATTGCACCATCAACCAACTGAGTAGATATATCAGAATATCGCGGCTAGTTCCTGTGAGCCAGTTACAAAAAAAATGGATACCAACTTTTACTTGATTTATATGAATGTATGCTCCTTTTGAGGCCAATCGTTGGAATACCGTCAATAATTTATTAGCACAGGGAATTACATTTTATGTTGGAAAGGAAGTAGTTTCTTCAATCTTGGGATGGAATTTGACTTCAAAGTGATCCCTTCGGCAATATTTTTGCTTAAGGTTGCTAGGGCACGGCTCCATGGATTTTCTGAACGTGAGATATCCATTGTGCGCTCTTTAATGATGTCAGAGATCGAGTCTGCGTATTTGGAGCGTGATCAAATGCAGTCCACCAACTTACGGGATGAGTTTCTGCAGGTAATTCTATCTCTTAATACTACTTCAGTTTATGTTAGTAGAATTTATTTTGTTGCATACCTGGCATCCTATTTTTTACCTAGGTTCAGCCAAATGTCATGTGTTCTATGAATTTAGATTTAATGTAGTTCATAATATCTTAGCTCCTGTTTTTTTTTATGCGTCAATTGAGTCACGTGATGTCCATCATCCACATTTTCTAAGCATACAATGCCATTTGCTTCGTTCATTGTAGCATTTTCTTCGTGCGGAGCCTGTTGTCGGGATTGAATATGAAGCACAGTTGCAAAAGACCCTTCTTCCCTGTAAGTACTATTGTGTGCTACCTTAGTGTAAGAGCTCATTATTAGAATTCTTCACATGCCATTTTTAGTTTTTTTTTAAATAATCTGTTTCCTCTAAATTTAGTTTAGCATTATATTATATTATTTGTGAGAGTTGTGACCATAGTTTTTAATTGTCAATACCTCTTTGTTTACTTTCAACCAGATATTTCTTCTGCGGAAGTGGTAAAGTTTGCAGAGAACTTTTCAACAATCAGTAGCTGCGTTATCAAGATAGTTGAGCCTCGTGCTCATGCTTCTTTAGAGGATTTGAAAGCGGTTGTATTGAAAGTTAACACTCTGGAAGAAAACAAGAGTATTCCTCCCTGGGATGAAGAGCAAATCCCTGAAGAAATTGTTAGCCAAAGTCCAGAGCCAGGGTATTATTTCACAATCATTTCCTTGTTATACTACTGGAATGGAACTTTTGCTTAGGATGAACTATCTTTTTAATGGATTATTTGAAAAGAAAAATTGATCATTTATTTCTGCCCAGACGAGTATTTTTGTATTCTGCACATTCTTACTATCCAAAATAATTCCACAGAAGTATTCTTGATAAAGTGGAGCACCCAGGCATAGGTGCTACTGAGATGACACTATCTAATGGGATGCGGGTTTGCTATAAGTGCACCGACTTTCTCGATGACCAGGTTAGTAGTATTCCAAAGCTAATACTTTTGTCCATGTCCAGGCCTTTCTACCATAATTTTGTTGATGGAAGTCCTTAGTACGCACACATCAAAACTTTGGTGGTAACTGTTTCTCCATCAGTTTTCCCCCTTTTTTTTAAACAAAACTTTTCGTTCCTACATTTACCATAAATATCTGCATACCTGCCCATATCAGTTTTTTTCTCAAGTTTGCTAGGTTAAACCACATACGAGATATAGATTGAATGGGGATGGAGTCTAACATCCACGTATTATCATAGTTTTAAAAACCGGACCGGCGATCGAACCGGCGAGGGTCTCGGTTCGCGGTTCACCGGTTAAACCGCCGGTCGTTCGGTTCACTTGCCGGTTTTTTAGAAATAGAATTGCTAATAAATATAACTAATATGTTAAGGAAATGAGTGTATTTAATCGATCTGTGTAATAATATGACAAGAACCTGCCATGAACTAGTTGGAGCACAGATGTTCCGCGCGCGCTACCTGTGGTCGCGTGTTCGAATCCTGCCACACGCATATAATTTTTCTCGCGCGGAAGGCATATCTCGGTTGAACCGGCGGTCTGTTAGGCGCCGTTTTCACCAAAACCGCCGGTTTAACCGCGGTTCAGCCGGTTTTTTCCGGTTCGCCTGCGCGGACGGTTCAGTGCGCCTAACAGACCGGGGAGAGCTCTGGTTCCGGTTTTTTCCGGTTCAACCGGTGGTCCGGTTTGGTTTTTTAAACTATGCGTATTATAGGACTATGAGGAATACAGGGATAAATTTCTGTCCTGGGATGTTTTGGGGTGGTACTGTCTTGCCAGCTTGAATTAATTTGCCAAACTTTTAGAAATTCTGTTGTAGTATTTACATTTTTTCTTTTTCCTATGAAAAAAAGCATTGACATATCTGCTATAATGAGTGATATAAAAATGTAGCATTCAATGATTTTCATCAATCGAGAAGGATCTACACTGAGTGGAGTCATGCATTATTTCTTGCCTACAGCTCGTTCCTGTCAATATATTTCCTTTCACAGTAGGGTAAAAAAGCCCTTATGGACCATTACTGCAAAGAGTACTAATCTTGTGCATTTCTGGGACATGCCTGTGACACATCCATTTTGCAAGTCATAGCTAACAGTTGAAAGCTGCTAATTTTTGCTTGAAGATCTGGAGACAATATGCCACTTAGTATATTCGCTTTTTCATGTTTTGCTACATAATAAAAGATAAATGGCATGTCATATATCGAAGATATATAAGTCAGCATTCAGTATGCCTTTGGAGAAACTAATTAGATTAATTATTGTCAAACTACTAGGCAAGCGCATGAACTCCAGTACCATGTTTAGATATTTTAGAATGGTGTTACAGTAGAAACAAGACAGTAGTGACATTTTGTTTTCAATGTCAATCCAATCATTCTGGCTTAACTAAAGTAAACTGAATCTGGATTGCCACTTTAACTCTTGGTGTGCATCTTGTTATATATTGTTATGAACATTGAACGAGGGATTCCCAAAAGTTAATCAATTGATCATGTTAATTGGAAGCTCGAGCCTTAGATTTTTTATTGTACAGTTATCATTTTCCTTTGGTTACTTTGTGACAAAGGCGTGTCTTTTCAATTTCCGTTGAAGAATTTCTATCGTTTCCACGCCCATTTTTTGAGACCTCGTCAACTTTTTGTTTGTATGTTGAACTATTTTGAAGGTTGTTTTTACTGGATTTGCATATGGTGGTTTGTCTGAATTATCTGAAGATGAATATACTTCATGCACAATGGGCTCAACAATAGCAGGAGAAATTGGTATTTTTGGATACAGACCTTCTGTCTTGATGGACATGCTTGCTGGCAAGAGGGCTGAAGTTGGTACGAAAGTTGGGGCATACATGAGATCATTTTCTGGCGATTGTTCACCTTCAGATCTTGAGACTGGTTTGCAGGTTTGCTTATATGACGCATATCGACCATATCACTTATAAATCTGAAAAGTGGGCATGTGCTTATGTTTGACTGCCTTCTGAAATATAGCTTGTCTACCAACTATTTACAACAAAGGTGGAGCCAAGGGACGAAGAAGTAAAAATAGTGATGCAAATGGCAGAGGAAGCTATCTATGCCCAGGAAAGAGATCCTTACACTGCATATGCAAATCGTGCAAGGGAAATAAATTATGGAAACTCATACTTCTTTAAGGTACACCTTTAACAGGCTGAATATTTGTAAGTTCCCAGTGATTTCTTATAATTGCTTAAAATTTACTTGAGATTCATTATGCAGCCAATAAGAATAAGTGATTTGAAGAAAGTGAATCCAATCAAAGCATGCGAATATTTCAACAATTGTTTCAAGGATCCATCAGCTTTTACTGTTGTAGTAGTTGGAAACATCGACCCAGCTATCGCAATTCCACTGATTTTGCAGTACCTGGTATGTTTGTTCCTCTTTGACCGTTACAAAGCAACGAACAATGCCTTTTAATGCTGATGGACTCTTTGTTATGCAGGGTGGGATACCTAAGGTAGCGGATACAGTTCAGAGACTTAGTCGTGAGGATCTAAAGGGATTGCCCTTCAAGTTTCCTGAAACCATAATTAGGTTTGCTGATGTTCTTTTCTTGCATTTAGTTCTTTTCTTGGCAGATTTGGCCGTATGTTTATATCAGTTCTGCGCATGCAGGGCGTTGCAACCACTCAGTTTCTTTCCTTTTCTACATTTGCCTTCTGAACGCTAGTAATCTTACCCTGAAGTGTGTTCATTTCTTGCAGAGAGGTTGTCCGCAGCCCTATGGTTGAAGCTCAGTGCTTTGTCCAACTAGGATTTCCGGTGGTTTTGAAGAGCACAATGATGGTACGCTGTCCTTGAAATAATATAATAATAATGCTATTCTACTTTGTTGCAAAAGCTAAACATGTATCCTGCTTTATGCGAAGACGGAGGATATTCACTATGTGGGGTTTCTGAGTAAACTTCTCGAAACAAAAATCATGCAAGTACTTCGCTTCAAATATGGGCAGGTAAAATATCCTGGGCACCCAAACACCATTTGTATTTGATTATTCGCTTCAACTTGGTGTTTAGTGAATACATTATTCTTGTTTCGCAGGTCTACTCAGTTAATGTAGGTGTCTTCTTAGGTGGCAACAAACCATCCAAAAGTGGAGATGTTCGTGGAGACATAAGCGTGAATTTCTCATGCGATCCAGACATGTCATCTAAACTCGTATGATGGATCAACTCTATGGTTAAGATTATCATATGTATAGACAGAACTTAGGTGGCAGTTTCAGTTTTGACACACCCTCAATTTCTTCAGGCTGAATTTGTTCTGGAAGAGATATCACATCTACAGACAGAAGGCCCTTCTGAAGAAGATGTATTGGCTATCCTAGAAATTGAACAAAGAGCGCATGAAAATGGATTGCAGGTTTAGTGCATTTTCTTCATCCATTTAGTGGTGATAGAGTTTGGGACTTCAATATTTACGGATAATCATAATTTTGTTGACATATTGTAGGAAAATTACTATTGGTTAGATAGAATTCTGCGGAGCTATCAATCAAGAATTTATTCTGGAGATGTTGGATCCACCTTCAAGGTAGTGTGATGCTTTCTATAGTTCACGTTTCTCCTTTTATTTGCTGGCTTGCAAAACATATTATCATCAGAGGCATATGCTTGTATGTTTTAGATGCATTACAGACCATCATCATAAATATATTTGTCAGTCTTCCTTTTTTTTTCAGTTCAAAATTATATATATGTGAAATGACCCATGCATTGTTGAGTACTTACCCATTTTTTCTTCCTGCAGGTCCAAAATGAGGGACGCCTAAAAGTTAGAGAGGCTTTAAAACCAGAGGCGATGCAAATGGCCTTGCAAAGAGTCATATCTTTCCCTTGTAAGAAACAGTACACCGTAGTTATTCTTATGCCCAAGACATCTCGGTGGGATTCGTTGATATCAGTTGTGAGTTGGAGTTCTGGTGGATTTAGCAGAGATGCCAAGGTTAGATATTGTATTTTCCATGCCATTGTTTCAATTAAACTCTCCCCCCAGTTACCACCGTCAGCAGTTTAAATTTCATCTACTTCTGCAGATTTTGGCTGGCATGGCCGCCGCACTGGTCTTAGCCACCAGTTTGTGGAGATACTCACGAGGCGCATTGAGATCATAGCGCACGGCACCTTATAGCATGTTTAGTTAAGATCCAAGTGGTAGAAGAGTTTTGTTACCACCTGACCATCAACCAACCTGTTGGCGGGTGCGGTGATTCTTCGTCATCACGGAAGAAGGTATACAGCAATTCGTAGCTAACAGATTCGTTGCCGCGTGTGGGCATGTAACTTTGTAACAGCATTGGTTTATATTGGCGCATGTGTGCATGTAACAAACGCTGATGTATATGGTACCTCGAAGTTGATCCTCCAGATTGAAATTAGGCACAAGGTAGACTGCGGATGCCAGATCCAGTTTTGTCGAGATTTTTGCATTTGTTTTTTATACTCAAGATGACAAAGGAATAATAGATGCACCATTCTTATGCATGATTCCTCTTTTGCACCCGTTGTTTGTTGAGGAAATTCCTTATATGAGACTCCCTTAAAATATTGTTTCTTATTTGACACTGGTGAAAATTATATTTCCTATATGACCTCATCCCAAATTTTCTTTCACTATATTACACTTGGACAACATCATGTAGATCTACACGCACACACCATGTTCATCAGGATTAGTATTCCTAACATATATGTTTATGCCTCTAGATTATGTACTTGACAGAATCACGGAAAGTTTGCAAACTCTATTTTCATAACTAGAGGGGAAAAGGTCTTTTCATGCCTCTTTGGTGAACAAAATGCACTAGACTGTCATATAAGAAAAGAAATTTTGTGGAGAGTCGGAAGAAAGTTTCACCGATGTCAAATTTGGAACATAATATTAGGGGAGTGTCATATAAGGAATTTTCACTTTTGTTTGTTCTCGTGATTTACTACCCGATTACTGGCCTGAATCCGAATAAAAGTTGTGACTTGCAAATCTTTGTTCCTTCTGTTGACAGCCCTTATAGTTTGTACATAAATGATATATAGTCTAATGCGATTTTTTTTTTTGAATTTTCAACCACTATATTAGGTCAGCAAGCCGCCTCATTAAAAACCTCCCAGTCCGCTTAGGTATCCTGAGAGGAAAAGAGTACGTCTGAAACTTGCTACCTCCACAAAATCACAGAGTTACATCGTTTAGCATTGCATCTAGCATAAACCCCAGGGGTTCATCGACCCAATTACAATTCATCTTATGAGTAAAACTATGTCTAGCTATAGTATGACCATCCGCTCCTTGGTTGCAGATCGGACATGCCCCACTAATAGGGATGTGTCTATTTGCAAGAATGCAATTAAGAGGGATAATCCCATGCATGGTTCTCCAAATGATTTTTTTTACTTTACTCGGCACTTTAAGGCTCCACAATGCGATTTAATTCGTTGAGTAAGAGATGAATCAAAGCCTTGTAGCGATGGTTCCTTTCCCCCTGAACACGATTTGGATAAAGCAAGACACAGCGTTGGAAGAGCAATTTTTTTTATTTGAGATTTCTTGGTCTTAGTACATCTTGTAGTATCTGAACTCACGCACTATACACTCCACACACACACAACATCACACACATGTCACCCGTACGCAAGCTAGACCTAACCAGACAATACTAAGACTTGAGCCTCCGCGAGACTAGATCTTCCGGGAAACCAAGGAAAAAAATAGCACGCTATAGAAAAATAGCGTCGGCCTTAAAATATGCTATTAGCGTGTTATATCGCGCTATAACGTGCTATTAGCGTGACATTGTACACGGTTTATTTAGCGAGACAATTCTCAAAACGCTATAGCGTGCTATTTTTTCCCATGCAGGAAACCCTGTGGTGGTGGGCACACCACAATACCAGTGAAGAACCGCGATGAAAATTGGCTCCGTAGCTTGAACTGGGACAGACTGATTTATGGGCTCAGTCTTCTGCGTATATACAACCCATAGGGCTCTCCAGAAATTCGCTACAGCGCCAACACTGTTCACGTGAACAGTGTTGCGTTCAACACTGTTCGCATAAACAGTGCCACACAGGTGAGACACTCGATAAATTCGCTCCCGGGGAGTCGAACTCACGAGCGGGCAGCCAGCCACTGCTGGGCTTGCCAACGCGCCACGCGCGCTCCTCGCGTTCGAAGAGCAAGAGATGATGAGCCTGACATGATATAGATGGGCCCACCCGCTGCACCGACCAAAGTGGTGATTTGGCATATCTCCACGGAGAAAAAGAAGAGAAAAACTGCAAAGAAGAGGGAGGAAGAATCTCGATTCTCTGGATAGCTCCACGACGCCAAGAAAGACTCTTGCAAGACCAGAGAAGCTAAGCCCTAGCCGCTAGTATCATAGAGGCAGGCCGCCGACCAGAAGGCAGCGGAGGAAGAGCAAACCAAACAAGAACACCACCGCCGCCGCATTCCTAGCGGGCGAGGAAGAGGGAGGGATGGCGTGCCTGCACGACCACGAGTGCGAGGATCACAACTGCGCCGCCGACTGGTCGCTCTACAACCACGTCGACGTCCCCAAGGTTTCCTCCCATATCCATCTCCATCTCCCCGTCTCAGCAATCAGATTGGGCTGGCATCTGTTTATTTTTTTCTCTCCATCAAGGTGAACTCCTCTTGATTGGGAGGCTTTCCCGCAAATCTTCACTGCACTAGTCTAGTTCTGTTCTAAGAAACGACCGATTAGGGCTTTCCCTTGTGTTGCATTTACTTACGGTTGTTTCCCCCATTGTTACAGCTGGTGGCTCTGAATGAATCTGTGGCCGGGAGCGTCAAATCGGTCTTCAAGCCGTGGGAGCAGCGCCTCGAGACTTCTGGGGTATGTATACATGTGTACCAGGTTATCAGCAACACGTTGATTTAGGCATGCGTGGAGTTCCACTTAGAGACAGCAACATCGGAACTTCAGATTGCAATCTAGTACTAGTTCAGTAAACACTAGCCACTGTACCCATTTTCTCATGATTGTGTTTCCAGCCAAACATGCCATGGGTTAGGCGTTTGTGTATCGGCTGTCACTGCCAATCATTTTGTTTCAGCACCCATTGCTGCGTCCCTGCTGTGGGTCGATGTTCCTCATTTCCATTGATATTAGATTAGAACGAGTAGGCATTAACAGCTCTTATTATATTACTGGCTAGTAGGTACTAGTAAATCATCCCCATCTTGCGCATACAAGGTCATTAGTCGTATGGCAATTATTTATTGGAAATCAGATTATACCATCACTGGCATGGTTAGTCTGCCAGTGCCAGGGACTACGGTTGTATCTTAACAAGGCATTTTGTTTCACATAAGGCATATAACAGGAAAGATGAACATGTTGGTACGTCCGAATTAATAACATGTAGCTCCATCACTGCATGTTTTCTACCTTTTATTCTATGGTATGAAAATCGCCATTCTTCTGCGTGGCGTGTTCGCTGTTAATGATTTCGATCCTATAAGGTACATCTAGATGAAATCCTGATGCCATAATTTAGAGTGTTTATTCATTGACAAATGAATTTTCAGCACATATCCCACTACTTGAAGTTTTTCCCCCTTCATAACTGTTATTTTCACTCTTATGATCATCCTTGCTGCATCAGGGTATTCTGGAGAGTAACGAGGGTGACCCTGAGTTGCTTGTTTTTATCCCGTAAGTGGTTCACATCACTTTATAGACATATATCTCCCTTCTGTTCTTTATTTTATTCTTGTTAAAACCACATAAATAAACAATAATCACACGCTGAACTGTTTTATTCTTGTCAATGTATGGGAAGTTCTACAGATAATATAGATAAAAATATGAACATCTAGGATACCAAATCAACATCAGTAGATCCACCGTAGAATATATTTCATAATATATCTATTAATTATTGTAGATGTTTATATTTCTGTCTATAAGATTGATCAAACGTACACAACCTTGACTTTTGACTTAAAAGATATGTCTTGTTTTGAGGAACAGACATAGTAGTGTTTAGGATACATAAATTTGTGGTGTAATCATTTGATGGATCTTTTTAGTTTTAATCATTTGGTGATGTGACTGCATACAGTTTTATTTGGTCCTATACATAGTAATTTATTCATTAATTTATGTGCACTTTAATAGTTGAATTATGTCTTCTTTTCCTTACCTTTGCATCAGCTATTTGAAGTATCCTGAAGAAGTCAGAAGGGTATTAGGGCCTGTATGTTAGTTATGCATGAACCTCCTCAAGGTAGTAGGCAATAGACGAAATGGACATCATAGGCTAGTACACCATATGTGTCCCCTTCAGTTTGAGTTATTCTTGTAACACAAACAGCAAGTTGACTGCATTCTATTGTGCAATACTCGTGACCGATATGCATTATATTGTCTTCATGTTGTCTTATACTGAAATACTGTGGTATATCATACTATTTGGACTTGTGGTAAGAGGCATGTTTTCTTTTCGTTTTTGTTTGTATTCTTATCCTAATAGTTACCCTACCCTCTACTTGTAGATTTACATCAGATGTTAAGATCAAGAGCATTGCTGTTGTCGGTGGTGCTGACGGGACAAGCCCTTCAAGAATGAGAGCGTAAATCTTGGAAATTTCGCTTTTCTTTTTCTTGACTTGTCCAAACCATAATGACAGCAAAACCTCATAAGAGTGTTCATTGGCATGTTACAGGTTTATCAATAGAGAAGGTATCGACTTTTCTGATGCTCAAAACATGCAGCCTGTGCAGGTTTGGTTTTAATTAGCTTATTTTCTTATCCATGCCATGACAATGAACTCCAGCTATAACCTGAGATGTATTGCTTGTGCCAGGAATGGGAGCTGGCAGAGAATTTGCGGGGAGTTCTCGAGTACCAAACAAGGTATTTGCTTGTGCCTGCACTGTTCAGTTATACTGTATATTCAAGTTTTAGCCTCAAAAGTGAGCATTTAATTTTCAAAAAAAAAAAGATGACATGCACCATTAGATAAATTACCTTTTTAACTCATGTATAAGCTGGATAATACCATCATCCAGTCCAAGGATGATGTGCGTGTTGGGCCTGAGAACATTCCTGTGACAATATTTTGCTGTAGTACTGAATTTTTTTGCCTACTGTTGTACGTCTCTGCTGCTCAATAGGCTGAACTCCAACAGATATATGTGTCAGTGTTGTGTAAATCAACAGTACTTATTTGCTACTTGGGTATTTGATTTCAGTACTTGTGCTTGTTTTTCCTTGCTGTTCGCTGAATTCCTTGTAAGTACTATGTTTTTGAGTTATAAGTTGACTCTGTGCTCAGAGTAACCTGTGTTGTTCCTTGTTAGCGCTCCTTACCTTACTTTTTCTGTGTATTTTGTGATTTTGCTGTTATCAGATATTCAAGGTTCCAAGGTGTGGCTAACCTAACACTGCATTTCCCTGATAACTTTGGTGGTGATACAACTAAGATATATTACATCGGGTTGCGGGGTGAAGCCACTCAGGTACAGATATTTGCTTGTTTTAGTCTGGATTCTGGAATGTGTTGAATGCTGATGTGTGACTGATCCATGCCATGCCACCTATTGCAGAACAAAAGGGATGTCGTGGCCACAATTGTGTATGAAGTGATGCCCAATCCTTCTGATCACAAGTAAGCTCTACAAAAATTGGGGATATTTCTTGCTATTTTTTGAAGCAAGCAACGGAGGGCGAAAAGCCCACCTGAATTTTTTTTATTAGTACTTCAAAAAACCGATTTACATACTAATCCTCAAAACAAGCTAGGACGAGCAGGTTTTTACATAGAGGTTTAGGAGGGAAGCGACGCACACCACGCCAAAAGCGGCCCACAATCCAGACGGCGGGGCGCCCTAACAACCCAGAGACGAAGGTGGTCGCGGACGGCATCGAAAAACTCGGGGACAGACGTAGCAAGGCCATCGAACACACGACGGTTCCTGGTCTTCCAGCCGATCCAGAGCAGCAAAGCAGTCGCAGTCATGCGGAGGGGGAGGGCCCAGGCGGGGTGCTCAGCAGAGAAAGCGTCGACCACACTCTCCAAAACGGGGGCGGCGGCACCGGGCGCACACACACGGCAGATCTCCTGCATCCGCGGACACGCGACGAAGAGGTGTCGTATATCTTCCGCGACGCCGGGGCAGAACGGGCAGTCAGGGGCCCTCAAAATACCCGGGCGATGCAGGCGAGCACGCGTCCTGGTTCGCCGATGCCGCAGAATCCACACGAAGACCCTGACCTTGACCGGGCAAAAGTTTTCCCAGTTGAGGTCATGCAGTGGCGGCCCACACCCCGACGAGTGGAGGAGGCTGTAGACGTCACGGGTCTTGAAACGCTGGGTGGCGGAGCACAGCAGAGTCCGGCAGTCTGGGGCGGTCCTGGGGACGAAGTGCGCGATGGCGTCCATGACGATGTCGAGCTCCGTCGTAGCAGCAGGGGAGAGGCGTGCTCTCATGCACAGTGCACCAGCGCCTAGGCGCAACACGGCCCCAACCCCCACGTCTGGAGCAAGGCAGTGCGAATACAGTGCAGGCAGAGCGGCGGCAAGCGAACCGAGAGAGGTCCAGTTATCGTGCCAGAAGGAGGTGTTCGCCCCATCTCCCACCTTTACAGTAGTTAACTGGCGAAGGAGGGGCACAAAGGAGCTGAGGCATTGCCACGTTGGCGTCGAGGGAGGGGGACGCGCCGTCCCCTAAGTACCACCGGCGCACCCACTCTGTCCATGGGTTGCTCACACCCGTCATCAGCTTGTGAACGATCTTGAGGAGGAGGCACGTGTTTTGCATGCCTAGGTCGATCATGCCAAGCCCCCCTTCCGATTTCAGACGGCATGCCGTGTCCCATGACACTAGGCAGTCACCTCCAGAGCAGGATTCAGAGGCCTTCCAGAACATAGCGCGACGAGGGCGATCCATCTTCACCAGCGTGCCTTTGGGGATTGGCAGTACTGACATGACAAATGACGGGATCGCAGACAAAACGGCCGACGTCAGAGTCAACCGACTGCCAGGGTCGAGAGTGCGCACCTTCCAACTAGGGATCCTTCTCGCGATATTGTCCGCCAGAAAATCAAGCGCACTAGCAGGGAGCTTGCGGTCAGACAACGGCAACCCCAAATAAGTTTGGGGGAACACGGAGACGGGGCACCCAAGGATTGCGGCAAGCGATGCAGCTTCATCAGGAGGGACACAGATCGGCAAGAAGGAGCTCTTATGGTAGTTGATGGCGAGTCCAGTTGCCGCCGAGAAATCATCGAGTGCATGCCTTAGGAGGGTGAGCTGCTGGGGGTCGGCACGGACAAGGATCAGCGTGTCGTCCGCGTACTGGAGCACCGGGCATGGTAGGTCGTCCACGAGGGGGTGGAGTAGCGTGCCGTCGGGCGAGCTCCCCACAACCCGCTGTCGAAGGAGGCCGGCAACGATCAGGAACAAGTATGGTGACAACGGGTCGCCTTGGCGCAACCCATTCTTGCACTCGATCCACCGCCCCGGGACGCCATTAAGGAGCACCGCGGCCTTGCCGGTGCGCAGGATCTCCCTAATCCATGAACGAAAAAGGCTGCCAAACCCACGCGTGTCCAGGATCGCGTCAAGGGACCTCCAATCAACCGAGTCGAACGCTTTCCTAAAGTCCAGCTTCAGTGCGATCGTTGGAGACTTACGAAGTCGACAACATTGGATCAACTCTGCCGCATAAAGGAAATTATCCGTGATACAGCGCCCTGCAATGAACCCAGATTGCTCGAACCCAACAAGCTGCTCGATGAAACGCGGGAGGCGCGAGGTGAGGATCTTGGTGACGACCTTCATGACAGCAATTTTGCAGCGAGATAGGGCGGAAACCATCCGCAGTTGTCTGGTTACCCTACACAAGGAAAAAGTTATATTGCTTCAGTATGCTATTTCGCTTTGTCGTTCCTTCGAAGTGCTTAAGATATTCGTTTTACTTGGTCATTTTTTCTTTTAGTTTTTTTACTGATTTCAAAAAGTCTGGTCATGATAATAAGAATTTATGTGCCCAAGAGTGTTCCGCCCTTTCAGGACATAGGTATAACCCGTAGTTATATGCTTGATTGAGTGACAATTGAACTGTTACATATTCGTGTGCCACAGTTGGTGGTTCATCTCTTCTAAATTAGCACATTGACATAGTTGAGTTTACTGGTTTCTACCACAGCAGTAGTATTTGCTTGTTAAATGTACAGTAGTTTTCATCCGCAGCATGGTATATGCAAGTTTTTCATGCAGTTAACTTGTTCCACACATCGATTGTTGTTTCCTGTTAAGGTTCTAGCTTCTATTGCTAGCTGAGGGCAGCCCTAATTCCTTGTTATTCCCCGTGCAGAACAAAATCTGAGACTGGAGGTGGGTTCTCACATGTTGAATAGTTGAGTAGACATGTCAGCTGAGAGATATCATAGCATCTGGATCGAAGCGTACAACTTTGATCTTCTAAAGCTTGTGTTGGGCGGCCTCTAGTTAACTTGTTTCTTAATATAACTCTACAACTCTTACGGTTGTAGCTCTGTCCTTTGAGTCTATTGTACTGTGTCTCTAGAGTATAATACCAGTTTACTTTTTTTTTTTTTTTTTTTTTTTGAACAAGGAGAGGCCCGAAGGCCTGGATACCATTACATATACCAGCAGCGGGTACAAAGTACAAAAGGGACATGATAAAATACAGAGGTAGCAAATAGGTCCCTGTCTTTTACAAAGAAGACCCTACAAAGGATTTCAGAAACGCAATCCGGTCTTCCGCTGCATCCATGAACGAGAGAGCTCCAGCCATGGCCGTCTTCACCGGTGCCGGGGACTACGCCACTTGGCTCCGAGTTGACGAGGGGCGCCATAGCGAACTCTTCAAAGGGCCTCCGTCTGGAGGTTGAAAGTACGTCGGGAATCATCTCCGACGAAAGAGGCCACCAGTTGGCCATCAGAGTCGGCCGGCAATCCATGGCCGCCGAGATTGCACTGCATATTTTGGTATCACAACTCCATGGCAAATCAACTCCAGCGTCGAGATCGACAGACCACCATCTCCCCCCAACGCAACCGTTGCGAGTAGAAGAGATCAGCAGAACCGCATCCGCGACGGAAGTCGAGTTGCCCATACAAGGAGCCTCCAGCCACGACACCATGAAGAACAATCCGCCGTCAAACCCCGAGCTCCCGCCACGAGCCGGAGGAGGCAGATATAGAGAAGAGTTGCAGCACCAGAAGCCCAAAACACGGACCTTATTTAGGGAGTCAGCAGGAGTCTCCACCGTCGCCACTTTTGGCTCCCACCATGGGAGCACCGTCGCAAACTGAAGAACAACCGCACCGAGCTGGGCTTGGTCCTCAAATCCCAGCATCAAACTCCCGGTGCAGACCTTATTTGGAGGGATGCAAGGGCACCTCAACTCAGCATGCGCCACCACCTGCCACCGGTAGGACGCAGCAAAGCAGAGGACGTCCATGGCGTGGTAGATCTGGCCGCAGGGATCCACCATCCTACCCTCATACACCATATAGGATAAAACTAGCAAAAAGCTAAGCCTAAAACTAAATCCGGCACCATCCCTTTGCCTACGCCGACCGGCAACGCCGGCAGGAGAGGCTTCGGTCCGGCCCGGCGATTCGGTGGAGGAGACCAGGCGCAGGTGTTTCGAGAGAGACCAGGAGAAAGGAGAGAAGAGTGTGTCAATACCAGTTTACTTTGGTCAATGGCTCGATGAATGAAACGTTGATATCTACCGTGTCATCAGAGTCACTGACAGGTGTGATTCAAGTGATCTCCAGTTGACGGATGTCTCTTGTTGTCGGCTATTTCTCTCCGTATCATTTTGAACTGATGTGATACATAATTTGTGCATATTTTGCGTTTGCATGTTTGTCCTGGTAGCGGTATTAAAATCATATTATCTACGTGATTATATAGGAAAAAAATCTTTTGAAGGCAATCTGTACCTGCGAAATGCAAAAATGACTAGTAGCTGCCGAGCTCCTTTTTTTTTATTAAAATCATATTATCTACGTGATTATATAGGAAAAAAATCTTTTGAAGGCAATCTGTACCTGCGAAATGCAAAAATGACTAGTAGCTGCCGAGCTCCTTTTTTTTTAAATATATAATTCCATTTTATGTTTCCGAATGTTCTGAGAAATAGCATAAAAGTATATATGATTTACTTGAAATATATTTTCATATGTGATTTGCATGAAAAGGACAAATGTTAGAAGGAAAATGATTTTTTTTCTTAACAGCCACACTTCTGTCATTTTGTGTAGCCTATAATACAACATATGGTGTATTATACAGCAACAATATGTAAATATGTAGATAGCACGTGTATCTATCCATGTAACTTTCTTTAAAAAATCGAATTTCAAAATATCATTTTTTTAAAAAAATATTGAAATGACGGCAGCAAAAATGGCTCTGCAGCCATGTCAACTTGTCACGCCATTGCCAATTGCCAAACTGGTTGTGTTGGCAATGTTTGAAGGGGGACACTTTTCATGCCAAGATAGGTGCAGCTAGAACTAAAAACCATCTCACTCGAAATTGTCTGGCATCATGTAAAATTTGTCCGCCTTTGTGAGAGCTGGACACATGCCAAAATGGTGAGTGCTGCCTAGCGGTGTCTCCGAAAGTTTTATTTAAAGAATTCCAGCATTCATTATATTTGAGTGAAATGATCAGTGAAATGATCGATTTCCAAGACACGATACGTGCACCCATTATGAAAAAGTGTTTAAAATGCATTTTAAAATGTCAAATAAAATCGTACAGTAGGTTTTCGAAAAATTATATTGTTTGTGACTTGTAGAAAAAGACAAAAAATGTCGTGCGAGAAGTCATTTTGTAGCATCAGAATTTCTCCCTTTTACCTAGCCTATGAAATCTTTTTTTTTCTTCTGAAATGCTAACATTAAATATTTGTATGTATATCCAATTTTTCTGACATTTTAAATATGATTTTCTGATAGGGCATGTATCTACACCTACAAGTTGAAATAGATTTCTCCGCTTTCATTAAAATTTATAATATTATGCTCCCTCCGACACAAAAGGATGTTTCACCTTTATCTAAGTTGCATGTATATCTAGACATATTTCATTTGTAAATACATATAAATTTGAATAAAGTAAAGATACCTTTTTGTGGACGGAGAGATTAATAAAATTACAACTAAAATTGAAGTTGTACCTAATCTAGGCAACGATGCTGGAAACGGCTGGCTTGCCGTGTCAGCTTTGCCGTCGCTCTCATTGATCTGTGGGGCCAACTTAGAAATTCGATTGACCTGCCAGGGGTGACAAACCTGATCCGAGGGTGAGCTGAGGTGTTACAGCAGATCTCTTCCATCTTTTGGTGGTGAGCCGCCACCAAGTTTTCGTGGGTAACCTTGCGAGCTGCAGCATAGCACTCCGTCTGGGCCAGCAGCTCCCTCTAGTCCTTTCGCTCGGCCACCATGAGTTGGCGGCTAGGCTACTCATTGTCGTGCTCTCGCGTGCCATCTGCATTGTGACCTTGGAGATGTGGTCGTTCGTCTCCTCCTTCGCCACCGCCCTCAGTGCAGGTCCTCGTCTCTTGGCGTGCAGTGTTGTAGGACGCCTCAATGGCGACCAGTTTCAGGAACAGTGGAGGCGATAGGACGCCTACATGGCGACCAGTTTTAGGAGCAGTAGCGGTGGAAGCTCCTCCTCCTCCACCACATCCCATCTCCTTTTCATTGTTGTTGTTGTTGTTGTTGTTGTTGTTGTTGTTGTTGTTGTTGTTGTTGTTGTTGTTGTTGTTGTTGTTGTTTCACGGCGGAAAAAGCTAGTGTGTGGCCTGAGTTAGGGTAGCCAATGAGGTGGCTAGGCGGCGATGCATTTTTTAGAGACGACGAGTGAGCATGGCTTGTCTCAACATAGAACCATCTTCATAATTGGAGGATTTAGCGGGGAAACGAGGGTGAAAGCGGCGGGAAACGGTGACGGGGATGTGAAGCAAAGGGTGGGTAGGAGAGGCGATGCATCAGAGTAAATGCCATGACCCGTTGGGGGGGGGGGGGGGGGGGGGTCGTGTCTGCGCCGCGTCGGCCTACCAGCGCCCCTTGGGAAGATGAGAAGATTGGGGACATGTAAACCGACATGATGGGTCTGCAGATTACAAGGCGGCCCCGCCAATGTTATCCAATAACTTGGGATTGACCTTGGTAGTAGCAGGACCATTTTTGGGCAGTCCAAACTAATGGGGTGCCTTTGGACCGTATTTTTTAAACTTAATTCTAAGCACTAATGGGGTGCCGTTCGGACCCTATTGGCTACGAGATTTGAGTAAGTACTAACTTAATTCTAAACTACACCCTCTATATCAAATATACTTTGTAGACTTTTTCTGCACATGTATCTAAACATTTTTAGTGCAAAGTTCATACATAGAAGGAGTTTTTATCAAAACCAAGGGTAGACTTTTTTATGCACATCAATCTAGACATGTTTAAGTTTTTTACATGTATTTAGATCTGTTTTAGTACAAAGTTTATACATAGAGGGAGTTTAATGAAAACATAAAAAAAAGATCTAGTAGGTCCTGACCGTCTTCCCCATGTATAGCGACACATCACACTGGACCGGGCAGGAAACGGATCACTAATCAATTCCGTCAGTGCAAAACTGCAAATCCCGTTCCGTCTATCGTCTCCACCGCGGCTGTGCTCACACGCACACGATCTGTACCTGTACGCCGGCTATCGACGACCGTGCAGTCTCCACGGCAGTGCGACGCCGTAATCCTCAGGTTTTGACATCCTCCGGGACCCCTAATCCCCAAAACCTCCCGACCGCGCCGGCCACAATGTCCGGATCGAGCCGCCGCCGCTTCCCCGGCCGTCCCGCCTGCCTCCTCCTGGACTCGTATGGGCATGTGTTCCTGGCCGGGGACGACAAAGACGCCGCCGGCTACGGGTTGGTGCTCGGGGACGACAACGACACGACCACGCAGACCTTCACGGAGGCAACGGGAACCCTCAGCGTGACCTTCGTCGTCGCCGCTCTCCCGCGCCTCTCCTACTTCTACGTCCGCTGCCTCGACCTCTCTGCCAGCCCCTTCGACAGGGAGCCCAAGATAGTTTGGTCGACGGAGCTGTGGCACCCAGATCTTCCGTCCTGGTTGACAGAGAAACGGAGAATAGTTTTCCCCAGCAAGGTGATTGCTCTACAAGGTGGAATTCTGGGCTTTGTCGATGTGTGGAAGGGTATTTGCTCTGCGATGTGCTCAAGGAACCGGGGTGTGTTCGTTTTGTTCCGTTGCCAAAGCTGCTGCCCAGTAACCGAGAACACTTCAAAGAATCTGTGGCACGGCCCATTCGTGATGTCACCTGCACAGATGGTCTTATCATCAGGTGTGTCGAGTTGGAAGATACATATATCAAAAACGGCATTCATGATGTCTCAACTAAGGATGTATACTTTGATTCTGAAGCGGTTGATCCAACTGAGGGGGTAGTAGAAGAACTGGATGGTTGGAGGGTAATTACATGGTCTAGGGAGATCTCTTGGGACTATTGGCGCAAGGGAAGTGTGTCTAATGCACATGAACTTCGAACTGTCTCCATGCCTCATCCAGATTACGGCGGTGACAGTGCCGCACAGTCCCCATTGAGAACCCTTATAACATCTTATCCCACCGTGTGTGGTGACGACATTGTTTGCGTCATGTTGAAGAACAACCCTATTTTTTGCGAGCAAAGAACCTGGCATTATCCGGAAACATTATAGAAAGGTCCCTGAGGAAAAACAAAATTACAGCTTAGCCCTTCTGCAGCGTTGACCACGGCTTCGACGCACCGGAGCTGTCGGTGACGCGCCGCCGCCGCTGCCTCCCTTGAATCCTTGGATCGGAGGCAGTCCCCAGGCGGACGGGAAGTCGCCAAGCACCGGTCGAAACCTACCCCAGCGGTCGTCGTCGTCGTCGCTCCGAATCGCACCAGGATCTTGCAGTAGATCTTCGGTTGCTGGCTCCGCCGTCCACGGAGCCAAGCTTGGGGAAGCCGTCCACGGCACCTCTGTGGAGATGCGAGGACGACGATGGCGGTAGATCGACGGCGGAGCTCCACAGAACACCATCGCCGGAGAGGAGATCCACCACCTGCAAACCACGGCCGCCGCGCCTCCGCCTCCAAAACGCCGGCCGCCCGAGCCCTAAGAGCTCCTACACTATGTACACGACACGAGACGGGGATCCCCGGCCTCCCGCCGCCGAAGCGGCCGGCGGAGGCCGAGAGATCCCCAGAATCAGCGCCGGCGAGGTGGAGTTCTCGGGGGGATTCACAAATCGCCTTCCTTTTACTGTAGACGGGGAAGGAGAGCGTCCAAGGTCGCTGTTGTTATGTCGAAGAAACAACCCTTGGGATCATGATGCATGGATTCTCACTGTTGACATGAAGAGCAGGACAGTGGGCTCTCCTGTGCCATGTAATGCGCAGAAAGCAAGCCATTCTACTACCACCTACATTCCTTGTGGTCTGAAAAAGTATTTTAACAGTGAATCAGGTAACTAAGGCGATGCTTTTTAATCATATCATATTACATTTAAGAATATTATTATTTGCTTCTTTCTGGACTATATTTGTGGTCAATAAGATGCACATCTCACGTCTTGTACGGCTGGGTGACTTTCTTCACTTGAGGGCTGTAGCCTGACAGTAAATCAAGGCTTAAATCATTTTATACTGTTTCTTTGTGTTGAAGTATTTCATATTGCTTGAGATATGATTGAATAATAGGGATATCTCAAATCAGTGTTATCAATCAGCTGTTAGCTTTCTGCTAATTTGGCCCTGAGTACCTGGTTATGACAATATGACACCATTTTTTTTATGTCTAGACATAGTGGTTAGTTGGTCCTCATGAATCTAATGGTTTTCAGCTCTACTGTGCCTTAGATAGAGCTCAGGTTGGTTTGCAAAATGATCGTTCTGATGGACACCTTTCGCTTCCGGTATATGCTGCTACACTTCTGTCCTGATGCTACTGCTTCCATTTTGCCCGCATAATAAGATTAATCATAAGATCGTTTTGCAGGTGCCCCAGCAAAACTCGAACAAGCACATTAACACTTCCAAACAGAAGCGGCAGCGACTGGTGCGACCATACAATAGCTGTGGCTTGGTGGAGCTCTGAATCTACCCCGCAGGTGCGTCGCATCCTCAAGCCCTCCACTTTGCAGCGTGTGCTCACGTGCCAAAGTTTTTATATAGATAATAAGCAGGCCGAGCTACTAATGACAATGTAGCGAAATTAGTACATTGTACATCCTAGTCCCTACGAGTTTCAATGTTGAACTTTCAATTGGTATTGTTGGTCCTAGCTAACACATGTGAGTAATGTTAAGCTGTAAATGTAAAAGTTCTCTACCAGGAGTTGCCAATTTAAAATTAATTTTATTCTCTGCAATTATGTTTGGATTGAGGAAGCATTGAGCAGTTATAGTGCAAGTACCGGGGATTCATCAGTACAACTGAGAGGTTGCAACAAGAATTTGGGGTTATCACTCATCGCCAAGAAATTGTATCATGTTTCCTAAAGAATCATCTGTTTCAATGATTCTTTGATTGCTCCAGTGATATCTTACTCATTTTGTGGCACCAAGATAAAGAAGTGAGCTTGCCATTAGCTCAGATTCCCAGTCCAGGATGTAACCTATAGGGTTTTATTTTACTTAAAATATTTATTGTTCCCAAGTACCTGTACAAGCACACTGACTTGAATCACTATGTCATTCTGAATCAGAGATTGAAGTTATATTTGCTGTTAATTTTTTAAAAGAGATAGTTGTTGTTATCTGACCAGCAAAGAAATGTCTATTTGGAATATATTCTGTTTCAGTTTGTTGGTATCATGAACAGGCTATTTGAGCCAATAACACGATTAAATAATGCATGTATACATGAATTAGTTTCTTAAAGATAATATATGTCCCGTTGCAACGCACGGACATATTACCTAGTTTCATGAAAAGAATCTACTTTGGGGAGGGCAACCCACTTATGCAGTCCTCATCAGGTAAACATTAGTCAAGCTTGTGAAAAAAGTATGTGCCATGAACAAGGCAAAATTGGCTACAACATACTATGATTATTGTCATTACAAAATTGGCTACAAGAATGCTGAAATTACTGTTATTTACCGAATACCATTGCAAAATGATGTCGGTTTGTCACGTTGCAGGGCTGTTTGGGAAGCGATGGCGGAGCCAGATGCCGAGCAAGGGAGAAAAAAGGGAGGATAAATATGTGCCAATGATGCCCTACTGATCATCTTAGTAGCAAAGCTGAAAAGACAAGCATGTCGCCTATAATAGGTGATTTTAAAAAAAATTCCGTTTTAGGCTTGATAAATGCGGAATAAAACTAGCTAGGTGATCAATGAAAACTCGTGGAGAGCACAAACCAATGCACCAAGCAATGGCGACAGCAAAGTGCTCAAATTCTTCACTCTCAAATCCCACCAAAAGCAACTAATGCTGATGGGGGAGAAGAGAGGAAGAACAAAGAAGAACTCAACAAATGAAACTGCAAAATCTAGATCTAAAGGGTTCCCCTCACTTAGAGGAGAGATGGATTTGTAGAAATGTAGATCCATATCTCCTCTCTCTTTTCCCTCTAATTTGAGGCAAGAATCATGGAAAATAGAGAAAGCAAAGATTCAAGAGGTCAACAATGGGGGCAATTTCGTACTTTGAAACTTACTTGACTTTGGGGAAGAAGGGTGCATTTTATAAGTCCCGTGAAAAATAGTCGTTGCAGGAAAACTAGGGCAGGAATATCCGACCCAAAAATCAAATATTCCGGCCCAAATATGGGGGGCGGAATATCCGCCCCAGGAAACAAAAGGTCCGGCCAAATGTCCGGTTTTGCCAGAGACTCGCAAAACTGGCTGGGAGCTGGTCCTTAGCCGAAAATCATGTGAGGAGGAATCCACAAGGAGAGACCTCTCTAAAAAGACAAACCGGTAAAACCACCAAAATCAAAAACGCAACAAGATATTCAAATGAAATCCGTTTTTGATGAACTAAAGCTTTGGTAGGAGATGAACACAAGCTCTAAATCGTCACAAGAATGAGAAAAGCCAAATAAGAACTGATGATATGCCAAGTATGCAAAGGTTTGAGCTAGCTCCCCACAAAGATGCGATCAAGTTACTCACTTGGGAGCCCCTCTTGATAGTACGTCGTCTATCCTATAACCCGGTATCCCACTATCACCATGAGACCAATAAAATAGACAAAACTATCAAGATCATACCTTTGCATTGCGCATTCCACTTGAGCTCGATGATGACGATCTTGACTATCTCAAATTGGAACACTTTTCTTGATTGTGCTTGCTAGCACATGCTTGATGAAGACTTCTTCAAATGCTCCCCCATACTCCATTATAGGAGAGCCTTGCTAAGCTCCGTCTTCATGTCTCCATTGCAAGTTTCAATCAAATGATATCTTCCGAGATGGACCATATTGAACTTGCACTTCATCTTCTTCTCTTGATATATATGATGGCTTGGAGGTATACATGAATGTTCATTCAATCTTCTTTTCCAACCCATACTTGCAATAAGCTCAACTCTATACATGACCATTCTTCATATAAACCCTAGAAGAGAGCACTGATCATCATGTAGTTTTCTAGAGTTCAACACATGAATTCAATCTTTTTCTATGGACAAGATCTACAAGTATGTCAATACAAACATTAGTCCATAAGAATTGTCATTAATTACCAAAACCATGCATGGGAGCAACATGCACTTTCAAAAGCTAAGTTCATAAAACCTATTGTTTCGGCGCAAGTTGTTGTATACTTTGGTTGTGAAGAGCACTACTACAGATCCGAGTATTGTAGCCGCATCCGGACCATGGGCCTCAGCCGCTTTTCCCATCCGGCTCGAAGCAACAGTTGAGGATAATCCATATTCCCGGAGCCGGGTTCAGACGCGCGGCTAGGAAACTAGTTCCCGCATACGTTTTTTCTAACAATCCGCCTCTGCAACTCGAGGCGGGCGTAGCTAAGAACCGCCGCGCGCGTTGGTGGCGGGCTGGTTCTTCGACCAGCTCTACTGGCACGGAACGTACGGAGTTTACCCAGACGTCCCAACATAATTTGCAGACGGTTGTAAATAAAAACAGACTGGGTTGTATGCGCCAGAGATCCGCATTTACTAGAAATTATACATCCGGATGGGACGTATACCCACTATTTCAGAAACGAGCAATCAAGCAGAACTCCATTACATGACGACTAATAACAATTGAAGGACTTCTAAATATTTTACATATAGCTAGCTGGATTCTAAATCCTAGCTTAATTAGCTCAAATGTTTCATACACATCTAAAACGACAGACGTACTACTAGTTTTTTCAAGAATCGTTCGAAATACATCTTGATGGAACCCTTGAATGATGTGGCACATAAAATGATCACCAATCCGATTCGAAAGCCAACTTTGCGAGCAAATACGATCCAGCTTTCCTTCTGCCTCTTTAATCTGCCTCTTTAATCTTTGAACCATTGTCCAACGCAAAGGTTAATTGGTTTGGATAGTGACGAGGTTATGCTCTGTGGGTACCCCAGCTTAAGGGTACCTGGTGCACGTGATGATCAAAAAAGCCCAAAGATTAATCGAATCCCATGAAGGAAGGCCTAAAATGAAGAGTGTTTTCCAAGTTAGATCAAGTTATAGTCGGTTAAGGCTTTCCACATATGTAACCTTGGTCGGTTATGTTTCCCGAGACCCAGCCTCCTATATAAAGGCTGGGAGGGTGATCGATCAAGACAAGCAATCCATAGCCACCAAAACCTCGACGAGATCTGCTGCTCGTCGAACCCTTGTAACCTCCATATTCAAACCATAAACACAGACAAGCAGGAAGTAGGGGTTTTACCTCACTCGAGGGCTCTGAACCTGGGTAAATCCAGCTTGTCAGCCGTCGATTCCACCAATACTACGCGTCCTCTACCACACAATCAACCCTAGGTATAGCAACCATGGGACTTGCCGAGGGCACACCTCGACAGATAGCAAACAGATTCCCCCTGATGAGGGGATGACGAGGTGTCGATAAATACTGCGGGTAATCTTCTGCAAAATTGAGGAGAATTATCACTGACATCATATATTTGTAACTGAAATATATGAAAGGACGTCTCAATCCGTTGTAAGTAATTATTTACAAGTGTACTACGGCGCCCAAAGTTTTCTCCGTGAGTTTATGCACAATAAGAGAGCCGATACGTTCATAATGCTCTCTGGCAAAAGTAACGACTCTATCATTCTGTTTAGCAGATAGTGAAAAAGAAAGGAGGTTACACCAAAGCACCAAGGATATTGTCACGTCCTACAACCACTTAATAGCAGCGTATTAATATGAGGTACTAATACTGACAAAACTAAGTACATCAAACATGAACTACTGATGAGCTATATGTCGTGTTTATTTCTTGTGACGTACCTTGTTTGGCAAGGGGATAACTAATCACATTGACTTGATCCTCTACATCGTACATTCGAAGTTAGTAAATTATGTATCATCATACATATCAACATATAACTATATATATCTTTGTACAAAAAGAGGCTATATATATAATATAACCTGGCTCCTCCTCAACCATCAACTTCTCTTTATTCCATCTATCAAAGATAGTAGCCCTGAAGGATTATTGGTCACCGTCTAAATCCACCACTGTCTGATCGTAATAGTACATTTGGCCCTCATATTATCGTCGCCGGGCGTTTCCGATGCCCGCAGTGATTTTTCGAGGCGCGTTTGCATTTGGGCCGCCCCGGAAGCCATACTATGGGAGCGATTGTTTCTTTCGAGGCGGATAATCTGAGATAACCGGCGGAGGTTTATCGTATGGCAGCCTCTTATTTTTTAAATTGCTCTAACCGACGCTAGCAACAGACTCCAATACTCGTTTTTCTACTTAGTGGAGGCCACCAATTTTTGAAGAATATGATATATGCTTAACTATTATTGTAGGGAAGGAGTGCGGAAATTACTGCACCATTTTATCAAAGAAATGCTGTTGTGATGATATGTGCTGTTTCGAACTTGGATTGAATACACTATAACATTGTTATTTATGTTAAAAGCGAAGAAACATGACAAAAGAATCGGCTAACACATTAAAAATAGAGTAAAATGCACTACGGGTGCTAAAACTATTCGAAGGTGTCAAGTTAAGATTGTCACCGGTAGTCCTACCAGGGTTGCATCAGCTTTGACTTGCACACGTGGCATGGTGATCACGGCCATATGACATTTTTTTTTGTGCAGAAACCCCTAAAAGTTTGTTAAGATTGTCACTGGTAGTCCTACCAGGGTTGCATCAGCTTTGACTTGCACACGTGGCATGGTGATCACGGCCATATGACATTTTTTTGTTTTGCAGAAACCCCTAAGTGCCTTTTTGATTCAAAGGAGTATCATAAGATTTGTATAGGATTGGAGCCAATAGTAAATTTTACTATAGAACCATTTTGATCCATAGGATCATGTCTCATAGGAATTATTACAGTAGAAAACTTGATCTCATAGAAAAAACATTAGGTCATACTACATGAAAAATTTCTTCACTACAATCAAAGAGACCTCCTCTTCTTATAAGATTCAGTTTTGTCTTAAGCAATCAATAAGATTCAGGTTGACATGACATTCCAGTTCTCTATAAGTACATTTCCTATTCCATAAATCAAAATAACCCTAGGTTCACACACTGTTGTATTTGCAAGCCTCGCGTTCGGACGCCCACCCACGAAATTGCTCTATAGCTATCTCTTTTAGCAGCCCAAGCCCATGAGGCCTCGCCGCCTGAGACCAAAGGCCTTGCCCACTCATATTGGGCGCCTCTTTCCTCCGTCGGCCGCCTCTTTGCGCTGCGCTCCTCGGGTCCTTGCGGCCAAGGGTAGGAGAACAGAGTGGCGAGAACCTTTGCTGCTTGTGGCGGCGGCGGCATGGAGAGAGGCGACAGCGTCCTCGACGCCGTGATAGACGAGGAAACCATAGACTTCGACGGCGATGACGTCGAGATGGCCGACGCGGACCCCGGCACGGAGGAGATCCCCGTCCCCGACGTCCCAGCCGCCGCAGCAGGAGGCGATGGCGGTGGTGCGCAGGCGGAGAAGGGCGGGCCGTCGGCCAAGAAAAAGAAGAAGAAGAAGAAGTCCGGGAGGAACAAGAACAGGGGAAGGCTTGATGGGCCGCCCACCAATATCGCCGACATCAATCGGTAAGAACCCTCGCACCTCACACCTAGGGTTTTGGTTAGGCCCGAGATGGAATTAGGAAATTAACAATCTGAGTAGATGCCACATGCTATGGGTCTGTATGTTTGTCTTTCACAATCGGGAGCATTGAACCTGAGTTGCCTAGTACCGAAATTGGTCCATGCATACAATGGTTCTGATTATTGATTGGAAATGTTAATTTCTTCTGTATGAAATTGTTGTATGGAGTAAAAATGCTCAGATTCGTTGTCTTTAATTCTTAAACGCAACACCATTGCACGTACATGGTTTAAAAGTAAGCGAACACCGTGCATTTTAATAGAATTATGCCTTCTAATTATATTTTGTGTGATTTGTCACATGAATTCAACAAAATAGTTGAATGATTATTTTGTCAAGGAGAATCATGCCAATCTATGTCAAATTGTATTTGCTTCCACGTATATTTAGATTTAGGTTGCTAACTGCCTAATTCGTTCTACCTTTTTCAGATTTGTCCTCGATACATGCAGGCGCTTGAAGGAGAAAAAGTCATACCTTGTTTGGAATGCTGTTGGCTGCCTTGGTGTTTCTGCTGTCAGTGATCTTGTCAGAGAGGTAAACTATTCTTATGTTGCACAGTACTAAAGGTGACTCAGTTTATCAGTTGAGATACTTTTAAAAATTAGTGTCTCAGTGTAGATGGATTATTTTCTCACTAGTAGAGCACAAATATGTCATAAAACTTTAGTGTAAGCTATTGTCCTGGACCTCTCTGTTTTCACCCGTGCCCAGTGGTGGATTTGGTAGGTATTTGTCAAATGGACTTACATACCTTCATAGAAAATCTGTTGCCTACTGCTCTTACAAATATTACTGCCTTCATTCTTTGCAGTTCCATGGATTAGTTTGTTTTAAGTAATTGAGAAGTTTGGAGTTTCTCAGAAGAGTCACTGAATTATATTTCCATCTACAATACTTGATTGGTGACAAATCCAATTGCAGTTAAGTTTCTGTTTCATAGCTATATCTTGTACAACTTCTGCTGTGTATATAAGGAGATGGTAACATTGTAAACATGTCTGTATTCAACCCCAAAGGTGAACAATTTTGGTTCCTGATGTTAAATAACTAACATTGTTTTTGGTACTCTGTTTTTATTGCTAAATTCTAGTAGTCTATTATCTATCACTTAATAGTGAATAAATTGTCTTACAGGTTGAGGCCATTCAGAAGTGTGGTGGGCAGACGATTGCTGATGGAAGTCGTTTCCGAACAGGTGGCGGGATTCTCTGGAACATTTTGAAGTCACGAGAGCCAAAGGCTTACAAGGAAATTATGGTGAAGGGAAGGGAACTTGAGGTGAGATATTGTTGTTACTTGTCATGTAAACCATTCATCTTATATGGCTCTTTAGTGCATTTACCATTGTGTACAATAAGAAATACAGTAGGTTGCTCTTATCCCAGCCAGCTGTGTTGATTGTTTATTTTCTACAGCTTCCTTTCCCCAGAAAAAAATGTATTTTGTACATGCCACGCATTGTCCCTAAAAGCAGGCAAGAAAATAAGGGAATTTTATATACTTTGATTAATGTTGAACCAAGCTGAGTGATCTAGTTTTAATTGAAATGAGTGAGTTCTAGAAGCAAGGATTACGAGTCGCTCGACTTATCGCGGCTTGTCGAGCGGCTTGTCTACCTGTCGCAACCTGTATGTCGACAAGAAGCAACGACTAGACAACTTGAAGTTATCGATGGGCAGGTAAACTTGTCTACGACTAATCGCGACAAGCCCATCTAGGTGAGTCGCGCGACAAGAAAAAGCCCAACTCCAGAAACAAATCGAGAAACAGATCGAGCCCCGCGCATCTGGCCGCCGCCGGTGCTGCCACCGGCGCTCCTTCCCTCCTCACGCCGGCGCCTCCTTCCCTCCTCACGCCGGTGCCCCCGCAGCTGCACCAACTCCAAGAGCAGTCCATCGCCGGCAGCAGGTAACAAAGGCGAGGGCGCTCGGGGCCGGGAGGCGAGCTGGAGGCGGAGGGGCGCGGCGGCCGGCCGGAGAGGGAGGCGGCGGCGCGGGCCCGGAGCGGAGGAGGAAGGAGGCCTGCGGCTGCGCTTGGGTGCATGCGTGCAGGAGAGAAAGAGGAGAGAGACGAGCTTTGCCAGCAAGGGTTCAGATACTTCAGGTACTAGGGTTTCCCTAGTGGACCTTACTGGGCTATGTTATAGCCAAACCAGAGTGGGCCTTATGTTGTCTCGTCTCTGTTCTCTGTTCTGCACCCTGAAAACTGCTCTGCACCCTGAAAAATTGCTCCTGATTACATATCGACAAGTCTATGACTAGTCGCGACTAGTCACGACTTGTCTACTTGTCGGTACCCGAGCGACAAGTTGCGACTCGTCGACTCGTAATCCTTGTCTAGAAGATAACATGTGATTAGGGAGCACTAAAATGTACTTGAAAATTGAAACTTCTAGGATTCGTCTGAAATTAGAATTGATGTTTGTCAAGTGAAATAGTAAAACCATGTCTAAATAATCTTATTATGTTGACAATAGGCTGATGTACTGCATTTTTCGTTCACATTTTCTTTCTGCGTACCAACATTACAATTGATGATGCTGATCGGTACTCTGAACTGTGAACTAGTATTTTGAAGCAACTTTACTGATCTCAACAGTCTTTGCTACCACTACAAGTGTGTCTAATTGATTTTGTTACTTCCTCCTTTCAGAAGCAGTTTATGTATGGGAAAGGCAGACCACATATGAGCAGAAATGAAGATGCAAGCTCACAGGGCAGTGCGCTTGTTGATGAGGAAATTGAAGCACTGGATGATCCTGAGCACTTAGTTGATGTGGAGGAAGCACCTCCTTCTAATAGTAAAGCTGAACCTCGTAAACCTGTAGCTGACAGAATTCGTGTCCCTGTCGCTTATGATGATCTTTTTGAGGAGGGAGAGATACATGAAGAACCACAACATTGAAGTATTCCAGAGGTTTAGCCTATGTGAGCTTTAATTCTGCTGAGAGAGCAAGATTACAGATTGTGAGGGAGGAGGGTAGATGTATGTACGAACGCTTCTGTGAAGTAACCTTGTTTTCCAGTGACTCCAATTGTTCTCCCTTGTGATTGTGATTGAGCAGCTAGGCAGCAACGTTTGAGTTCTCTTGTTGCGAGGAGTGTAGGAGCGATATTGCCTAAATTCAATACGGACTGAAAACTTGATTTTACACTCGTCCAATTCATTTTTAAGAATATATTAAGGAAGAAAGTGCATGATGTTGTCAGTGCCAGAGTATCAGATAAGAATTCTAGGGGAGTCATGTGCAAGCTTTAGTTATGCCAAGAATTTTTTCATAAACTCGGAGTGTAGATTGCCCATAGTGTTATAGTTGCTCGAATGAAAAAGTGGACCTGCATGCGCCAACCAACTCGGAAAGAAGAGTAATGCAATTATGTTTCAACACTCCCCCACACATGTCTCTTTGAGGCCTAAACGTGGATCAAAAGTGGGATGCAATATTTTTACTTTCTATTATACTTAAACCCAGAACATATTGACTCTGATACCATATAAAACTGCATGCACTCAGCCATCTCTCACAGGAGTTCAAACTGATGGAGAAAGAAGAGCAATGCATTTCTACTTCATAAAAAAACATCATGTGATCGATTGTCCATTAAGAAGAACAACCACTCTTTGTCAATTGTCATCACCACAATTGTTCGCCATCATGTGTTCAACCAACTCTTCATTCATCCGAGCCCGTGTGCACCTGTCATATTGCACTCTAACAACCTCGAAGAGTCAGCGGATGCATTACACAGTACACAAGTGCTAGCATCTGCCATATTTCGTCAATGAAGAAATATTCCTATTGGAAATGATTGGTGAGATAATCGGCAAAGGAAAACTCTGGCCTTAGATGGTACCTTGGTTTTCTATCGTGATGACCAATTTTTCTGTTCATTGGCTGCACTCGAGCTGACATGTCCATCTAGCCATGCTTCTCAAACTCTTATAAATCTAAAAAAACAACAAGACCGAGGGGGAGATGCCACCCCGACTTGTCATTAAGGTAGAGGTGAGGACTTGAACCCGGGACCTGACCCTTATGCGCTTTGCACGGCTACCACTAGCCCACGGAAGAGTTCTCAAACTCTTATAAATCTGTGAAGCAGCATTCGGTAAACCGATTGCACAAAAAACTTTCCATGTTTCTTAGAGTGCCAAGCCTAGAAATCGGCATGTCATACTGTCCTCAATGGAAATGATTGAATGGGAGAGAAGTGCATATTACAACACTGAACTTATGCCCTAGTTTAAGTTACAACCCTGAACTTCAAAACTGGTTAGAACAAATCCGTAGAATTTAGCGTGCAATCTAGAATTTTCCTTAAAGTTACGTATCAGATTTTTTTTTCCGTGAGTCAATTTTGTTTTTTCACTTCTTCATCCTCCACAATTTGCCAGCAGCATATGTTCATCAACGTGTAATTTCCCCAAAAAAAAAAAAAAAACTAGCCCCTCACGTTTAACCCCAATCGACGGTACGCAAACGATTCGACGGTACGCAGCCAATGCCTGGCCCCCGGACTTTGGACCGATTTCAGGCCAGGGGATGACGACGACGGCGACGAGGAGATGGTGGAAGCGGCGCGACGGCAGCGACGACGCCGATGACCTCGTCCCCATGGACACCCAAGGTATGTGCCATCATGTCCGCCCCCCCCCCCCCCCCCGTTTCCCCTCACCCCTCTCGTGCTCGTGTTCCAGCCACCGCCGATTCCCTGAACCCCCTTTCGTTGTTGCTTGCTCGTCGTTTTGATCCGCACGCAGAGCAGGAGGAGCTGGTCCGGTCGCTGGAGCAGAAGCAGGCGCACCACAGCCGCCGTTGGAGGGTGCGTGGCACCGCCAAATCGCGAGCCATTCGTCATAGGGTTTGGATGCCTTGTGATGGGGGATTGCTCGATTCACTTCGATTTGGTGCTCACGCTCGATCGTCATTTCTTGCCTGTGCAGCTTGTATTTGCGGGATTCCTCCTCGGCTACGCGGCCTTCCTCATCTATTCCAGCTTCCACCATGCCTGGTCTCCCTGGGAGCTGGTTCGTTGCTTGGAGCTCTTCCTTTAATTCTTTACATTTTTTTTTTTGAAACGAAATTCTTTACATTGTGTTTACTATTTATCATTGATTGCATCAAATGTTCGATGCTATTTCATTAGGTGTAGAGTTTGACATTGACATTTGGCAGTACACATTGGAAATCAGTTTTGGGTGAATTTTAGGGACACTAGGTGATAGCTACTAGTTGAGTTTGGCCCATTGAAATAGCAGAGTTTTCTTTATCACGAAATGTATGTGCCGTGTAATTTTATTCTACAGTCTGAAACATTCACTAGTACAACTTAAGTGTTGAAGCATCATAATCTCCCAAATACTGTTTACATGTATTGCTGAATTTAGTTGTACTAATAATTTCATCATTTGCTAGTTGTCTGACTCATTCTTTCCAATTGAACAGCGATACCATGCTTACTTCATGGAAGATTTGCCTTCACCGATGGTCATATTTGCAGGTGACGATGGTTAGCCAGTAAATTAAATAAGTCAGTGTTGCAACACGTAGTTTTGCATGCAACATCCAAACAGCTTACATAGTGTCTGCATGTTTCTTGTATCCAACTCTTAAACATTGAGACAACTGTCAATTTCGTACTTGTGTAAGGTGCTAATATTGCATTTTAATTTTTGTGGAAGCTAACAAGTGTCAAATCTGATGGAATATATCTGGGCTTTTCCTTTTTTACTTGAATTTGGCTAGACTTAGAGGGTTAAATATGTTGCCGGTTGCTTATTTGAATTCTTGTGATCACAAGATTATGCTCAAGTCTTCATTTGTTTGCTTGATTGCCTATATGGCCATTTGCTGGAACTTGTCGATATTTTCCTGGTCCCAATGTTGTTGCCTTCTTGATCAGAGGCTTCCCTGGTCATTACCACCAATGTAATTAACACTCAGATATTTTTTACCTTTTTGATTGAGACTTGAGTAACTCCGCCTATGTCTTCTAGGCATAGCCGGTCCCAAGCCCGGGTAAAGGAGGAGGGTTGTGATAGGCTTGGCGAGCCAACGTAAAAACTAGCCAGTCCCATGGATATGAAACCCATTTGGGCGAGAGTAGTACTAGGGTGGGTGACCTCCTGGGAAGTCCTCGTGAAATGTTTCATATCTAAGGGTTGTGATAGGCTTGGCGAGCCAATGTAAAAACTAGCCAATCCTATGGGTATGAAACCCATTTGGGCGAGAGTAGTACCAGGATGGGTGACCTCCTGGGAAGTCCTCGTGAAAGGGTTTTATATCTAGCCTACCCCAACTTGTTTGGGACAAAAGGCTTTATTAAGGTTATTACTTGAGTAACCTGATTTTGAGAAATTATGATAGCATGAGAAGAGAACTAGGCTGTGGCCTAGTGGCAAAGGGCTTGCAGTGGCAACCCTGCGTCCAGGGTTCGACTCCCATCTGGAGCGAATTCCTGTGCCTCACCTGGGTGGCTGCTACCTATACAAAAAAAAGTCCTGGGTGCTAGTGCCCATGGATCTCATTTTTATGATAGCATGAGAAATTATGTCTGGTGTGCCTGTCAGTACCATCATCTTCAATTCATTCCCAAACATCTGGAAGAGTATATGTTACTATAACATACTCAAAATCATTCAAACTTCTTTTCCATTCATTCATATGTGATCATGAATATTGCAGATTGGATAGCTGCCATTGGATGCTTATTCGCGGTTAAGGGGCTACTACAAGCATCAAACTCCTCCAAGAAGTGGATGTGGTATTCATTCTATGTCGGCATGGCAGTTGCCATTTTCTGGACATACTACCTTTTGAAGTATGTTATCCTTCGACAACTCATCTATCCGTCTTATTGTCAAAACGTAACATATCAGGCTAATGCTAGCCATGACTGATGCTGGCCAACAGCATGTATAGCTTATTAGTCAGTTATAATGATTGTTGTTTCTTCTGTGCTGCAGGTTACCAAGGATCAGATGGGATATTGTGTGGCTACCTCTTGGCCCTTTGATGTATGCTTACTTATTCCTCCTTTAACCTGCTTTTCTCGGAGAATTGATCTATAATAACATTGTTGTGTTTCACATGTCTTGTTTGGTAGTGCTTCTGCATTGAGCCTCTACGTGGACCATACACTTCTGAAGTCAATGCAAGATATCAGCACATTGAGGAGCTACATGTACAACTTCAAGTCCCTGTGACGTTGAGCACATGTTTGTTCTGGATCTTGCACTCATCTGTACATGAGATAGGTTGAACCCTATCAATTTTCCCATCTTCCGTTCTCGGCCTCTGTCATCATCAAGGCAAAATGCTAAATATTCTAGTCACGTCAGCCTAGGAGTCTTTCATGTACTTATGAATTATCAGGTCACCTCACTGTACGGAATGCTGATACAATTCGTGTACCTTTTAGTTACCTGACCTACTTTTCGTCATTGCTATGTGCATGGAAAGACATTGAGAGTTCATCTTTCTTTATGGATGGCCTGTACTGTATTCCAGTATGCTGGTACTAAACTACTCCCTCCGTTCCAAATTACTTGTCTCAACTTTGTCTAAATTTGGATGTATCTTCACACTAAAATATGTCTAGATACATGCAAATTTGGACAAAGTTGAGACAAGTAATTTGGAACAGAGGGAGTACCAATGACAAACATATCGGTTTCTAAATCAGCAACGACAGAAAGCGGATAGATACACTGCCTGCGTCAAGTTTGAAGCCTCGTTATTTTAGACGGCCTAAACAATCTCAGCAGTCAGCACAGACTCTGTGGTTCAGAAATCAGAACTTGTGCTTCACTGGAACTGGTGGGCCGAAAGTATTCTCGACAGGAATAGAGCCCATTCATAAATTCAGACGATAATTGCTGTGGACATATCCCACCCAATTCTCCGGCGAACGACACGACACTCCGGTTGGAACTCAGGTGGAATGGAAGCCGCGTCCTTGCCGCTCGCCGCCTCCCGCTTCCTCTCCCCGCCAGCGACTGCGCCGTGCTGCTCCCGGCCGAGGAGCCTTCCCTTCGTCCGCGCCGCCGCCCCGAAGGCGCTGGAAGCACGTGAAGCCCCCAAAATCCTGCGGACGTCCCCCCGACGGAGCGCCGTCGCCGAGGTCAAGGCCGCCACCGCCCCGTCGCCGCCCTCACGAGGTACCATACTCGCAGCCATCCTGCCCTCACTTAATCCTTTTCCAAGCGTCCATTTCGTGCGTTGTAGTTGTAGTGATTAATTCCCCGCAGAAACCTCGGCTACTGTTGCCTGCGGATTATCCCCACTCGCGTGCTATGCGCAGTACAAATGTGTTAATCAGATGTGAACTTAAACCCTGCGAATTCACTACAGGTTCGAGCGTGTGCTGCAGACACAGGACTGCAACATAATCTTGCGCCACTATGGAGAAATCAGGCGATGGGATGTGCTTTCCAAGGTAGTTTTCAGCAACGGTTGTAATGAGCAGTTAGGGTGCAGCTGGGTGGTGTTTAATTGATGGGATGACTGTGGAAGTTTTGCCAGTAACAGTTTGACATGATTTTCTGAACGTTGTTTCAGGTTTTCGAGTGGATGCAGGAGCATGACATGCTCAATATCGCGTCTTACAGCAGCTATTTCAAGTACTTGGGTTGAGCCGTAATGCTCCCAAAGTGCTACAAGTTTACGGTGCCATCCAGGACCAGTCAACCAGAGTCCACGTCTCCGTTTGTAATTCGGTTCTTGGGTGCTTGGTGAAGAATGGGAGGTCTGACAGCACCTTCAAGCTTTATGATGAGATGAGACGAGAAGGTCTATCACCTGATCTGTTCACCTACAGTACTGTACGGGACTTGGAACCCCATCTTCCATATTAGCATTTGGTATATGCTTTATGCAACCACTTTTGGCTTGGTTGAATAGCTTTTGCATTTTTTCTGTCCAACCTCCAGCTGCTTTCGGGGTGCATGAAGTTGAGGCAGGGCTACACTAAGGCAATGGAGTTGATCAATGAGTTCAACTCCCGTGGTCTTCAGATGGATAGTGTAATATACGGTACCCTCTTGGCAATATGCGCATCTCATAACTACTGCGAGGAGGCTGAGGTATACTTCCAGAAACTGAAAGATGATGGCCATAAACCTAATCTGTTCCATTACAGTTCCCTGTTGAACGCATATTCGGAAAATTCGTATTATGAAAAGGCTGAGCTATTGATGAAAGATTTGAGGTCCTCTGGTTTAACACCAAATAAGGTATACTTTCTTTGCTTATCCTTCACTAATTAGATTTGTGATATATGCTTTTTGATTTGCTCTCTCGGTTTGATTTTTATTTTTGCCGCTCTTGAAGTCTTTACTTCAATTCTCAATAGACATGTCACATCCCTATGACAGATTGGACAACTGGTTGGTATCGATATGGAGAAATCCTAGGTAACACGTTAGGGTGTACCTTGCAGAGGTCATACCATGGTGTTTTAGACTTCTAATATGCACTTGGGTTTCTCAGCTGCACCATTTACGTTTCTTTGTTAAGTTATCCTGTTCAACTATCTTCCATCGTGTAGCATAGCAGTTAACAATGCTTGTACACGTGGGAGCAATCAAATACTTGTGCGCTAGGCCTTGAGAGACACATAACCAACACATTGTTTGCAATGCATATTCTTAAATTACTTGGAGGAAGTGTCTACGGCATACCTTATCTAGGTGTTGAAATTTTATTTGCTGCTTTCCACATGGTATGTTGAATGGGCTTTCTTGTTGGATGGCCTGGGTTAAAGTGAGGGCACTTGATCCCATTCACAAAACACTGTTATGTTGGACATCCACACAGTATGCAAAACTTAACTCGAACCACTAATTTGTATTTATATAACCAAAATAGATTATAATATTAAGAAAGTACTGAGACTAATTGAACAACTAAAGCCTAAAGGTGTAGGTTGGAACATACTTTTATTTTGCACCCCATGTTATCAACACGGTTTGACTAAAGCTATGTCCAAAAGGACAGCTTTTGTGAACTGGAGGGAGTAACTACTATCTAATTCTTTGTTTGAATGATGTACCCATACAACTGAACTTCTACACATTTTGTGCAATTATTTTTGGATGTCAGCAAAATGCTGCAGCCAAAAGTGTCAGTCTAACATCTCAGTGAAATTATCTTGTCAGGTTATACTCACCACGTTGTTGAAGGTATATTCCAAAGGTGGTCTCTTTGACAAGGCTAAGGAGTTGCTAATTGAATTGGAAGCCTCAGGCTTCGCGCAGGATGAGGTAAATCATGTCGTGTCACACACAAAACTACTCATGTCCACTCTTCTATGGTCCTATAAATTGACCAGAATTATGCTTTAGTGCATGCAGTAATAATCCCTTGAACCTTATACTGTGTACAGATGCCATACTGCATATTGATTGATGCCCTTGCGAAAGGAGGAAAGATATGGGAAGCAACAATGCTGTTTAATGATATGAAAGAGAAAGGTGTTAAATCTGGTACTACACCTAACTAGATATCAAATGAAAATACCTCGATTTCAGTTTTCATTCTAAATGTGGTGAAGCAGTTCCTGAATCTTCATTCGTAAATGTGGTACACTAGTTTTAAGCATTTGATCTTAAATTGTGTTAATGTGTCTTGCCTCCTGCTTCTAGTTTAGTCATTTTGTTGCATCGCTCCGGCGCTCTATAATTTTTTGCCATGCAAGTCCATAGCTGGGTGATATTACTATTTGTGTCCTCTTGATTTTGTCTGATGTGTTTATCTTCTTGTTTCTGCAGATGGCTATGCATTTAGTATCATGATTTCAGCATTACATCGAGGTGGTTATCGTGAAGAAGCAAAAAAACTTGCAAAAGAATTTGAGGATCAGAATTCAACATATGATCTTGTTATGCTTAATACATCACTTCGTGCTTACTGCAACACAAATGATACAGAAAGTGTTATGAGAATGCTGAAGAAAATGGATGAATTAAACATATCACCTGATCAAATTACATTTAATACCTTAATACGGTACTTCTGCAAGGCAAAGGTCTATCACCTTGCATATAAGACGATTGAAGATATGCATACAAAGGGCCATCAATTGAATGAGGTATTTTGGTTCTGATAGCCATGTTACATGCTGGATAAAGCCACAATTGTAACTTTCTTGGTAGATACGGTTGATTAGAATTACAACAATCTATTATGACATGTTTGCAGAATAGTGTGAGCATCACACAGTTTCATGCAGTATGCTTTGTATCACATTTTGTTGCGATTATCTGTATATAGTAACCGAAAGTTCAATACACCTTCTACAGGAGCTTTGTTCTGAGATAATGGTACAGCTAGGGGAAGCAGGTTTTCCTTCTGAAGCATTTTCTGTGTATAATATGATGAGATACAGTAAGAGAACAGTTTGCAAATCTCTTCATGAGAAGGTGTTAGGCATCTTAGTTCCAGCAGGACTTCTAAAGGATGCATATGTTGTTATTAAGGTACCATGTTTTTGGCATTTACTACTGGTATCTCTAATGTTTACTTTGTGTATCTTCACTAAGAAAATGCCGATCTAACAGGACAATTCTGATCTGATATCTCCACGCTCTTTGGAGAATTTTGCTGGACAGTTCATGATCTCGGGCAACATAAATTTGATTAATGATGTTATGAAAGCACTAAACCATTCAGGATGGCGTATTAGCCAGGTAATGGTTTTGTACATGTACTTTTAATTGTAGTTTCAAATTGAGCCCTGGATGGCTGGACACTGAAAAACGTTAGAATCTTAGAGTCGAATCAGACAGGGCTATGCTCATCACATGATAAAAGTTAACTTTTTTTTTTGCACTTTCGAAATGCATACAATTATTTAAATATGAAAATATATCTTATCTGTGTAATTCACATAAAACTTCATCAGTTTCCAGTCCCTGTGAATCTAGCATGGCGGTGGTAGAAGTTAATAATATATTTAGCATGCTAACTTAGTAGTTGTTCCAATGGTGAACATGATCGTTCCACGTGCAGGATATCTTTGGCAGAGCAATTCAGCGATACATACAGAAGCCTGACAAGAAGCAGCTACTGTTAAGCCTTTTGGACTGGATGACTGGTCAAGGCTATTCCGTGGACTCATCATCAAGGAACTTGCTTTTGAAAAATGTGCAACTCTTTGGCCAAAAACAACTTATAGCAGAAATCCTTTCTAAGCAGCAAGCAGCTTCAAGGACCACTGGCCAAAGAACAAAGATGTTCATTGATTAAAGAAAGATTTAATCATCTCTAAATTGGAAGTCCATCCTAGAATGTTCTGGAGGTAGCCATAGACTTATAGTTATTTGATGATCGGCAATCCCATGCTAAAAAGGATCTGTCAGGTTAGAAGTTATTACCCTCATGTTTCCAGGCTATAATCAAAACTTGTCAGAGTTTCGGAGTATGGTACGTGGTGTATGTATGCATATACTACTCTGGTCCGCAAAAAGTGTCAGGGAGAAGTTACTAGGATGGTACAAAATTCTGTACATCTCACGACACTATTTAGGGATCGGAGGGAGTAGTTTAAATTGATCTATTATTCTGTCTATTGTGGTGAAGCTGTCCGATTCAGCCAGATATACTTAGCCCACTTGAGCTGTAACTGGGACTGAAGTTAGGAACCAAGGCTTCTGGTGATAGTTAAATAACAGGAAGTTCTCAAAGTCAGCTATTGCAGGTTTGTTGAAAACACCAGGCTACTGCTCAGTTTGTTCCAAATGTGGCGTTCCTGAAGGTTGATCGATCAGGGAATAAAGTGGCACATGAGCTAGCTAAGCTAGGATATAGTGTGTTTAGTGGGCAAGTGTTGTTTGGAACAGCTCCTTCCTGCGTGGTGGAACTGATCAACCATGATTGTAATCCAAACTGTTATTCTGTATAGCAATATAAACCAATTTAAAAAAAAGGCTTCTGATTATGTTAAATACGGGATATTGGGACCTATAACTTTCTTCTTCTTGCTATTAGGGTCCAATTCTGTCAGCGCAGAAGAAATTGGTCGCCGCCAAGTTGGCCAAGGAGGCGGATGAGCACAATTCCAAGGGAGAGGCCCATGAGGAGAAGCGCATTGTATGCTAATTCGTCACGCCTTTAAGATGTGTTTGTGTTCAAGGCATGACCACTTGTTTTGCTGACAATGTAGGTTGAGCAGAAGGGTCATGTCATACGGTCAAACCATATTGACAACAAAATGAAGATGATCATCAAGGTTGCAACCCAAGGGGGTAATGTTCTGTTCGTATATGGTTCTGTTTTCTACTATGTCATTCCCATGCATCTAATATCAAACTTCTGTAACTTATGCCTTGCCCTTCAACATTATTTCATGAACTCAGTTTTCAGGTTGTTCAATGAGGTAAGGACACTTATCTTTATCATATGCATACATGTTGTTTTTATGTCATGAATATTATCCATTCTAGGGAGCTTCCATGGACTCTATCCTAATGGAAATTTGTTGTTTCCTTAGTTGTTTTGGGCACTCAGAAATTATGCAATGGAACTCTAGTTATTTTCTAGGACATGTACACGGCTCCATGATACCTTTCCCATCTACTCCCTCCGTTCCAAATTAATTGACGCAGATTTAGAACAAAGTTGTACTAAAACTGCGTCAATTAATTTGGAACGGAGGGAGTAATGAACATCACATGATAAGCCCTCATACATGCATACTCAGTTTGTTCGCATTTATTTAAGAAAGAAATCTGCTTAGTTGAAGCTGCAATTAGGTCTATATTTAGTTACTTACCTATAAACGTCTAGTTTGATTCAAACGATTTCCGTAGATTTTTTTGGAGACCATGAATCCACAAGAATTCTTCTAGTGTAGGTGGTTTGATTAGCAGGATTGGAATCCGTATCGAATTTTACGAAGAAGTCTCTTGCACTCTGTTTTCTATGTACTACTTTGTTAAAAGAAACCATGTTCGCAAAGACGCAAATTATAGGTCTTAATTTCCTTTCCAGTTGGGCAAGCGACAGACTCGGAAAGGTTTGAATCCATCATCAAGAAGTAAAGTTCTGACCATTTCATTTTCATGCTATGGACTTCCTCCCTATGATACTTTTAATATTTCTTTCTATCATCTAATCTTTTGAACTTCTAGTTTGTGGATGGCTCATCTAATTATTTGAACTTCTAGTTTGTGGATGGCTGTCTCGAAAAGCAGAACATCAATGGGCGTGGGACAGTTCACACAATTTTATTGACTGGATGATTAAAAAAATCCTTTTAGAGATGGAACAGTAGTCTAAAACACATGTTACTGTATAATATATGCCAGTTAGTCAACATTATTACAATGTTGTTACTCCCTCTGATCGGAAATGGTTGACACAAGTTTGCTAAATACGGATGTATCTACACACTAAAATACGTCTAGATACATCCATATCTGGACAAATATGTGTCAATCAGTTCCAATCGGAGAGAGTACCATTTATTTTCTCTTTGAACCGGATTAGCGTTATGTTAAAGTTGTAAACTGGTTGAACAACTGCTTGTTAGTGACTGTACAGAGCAATTTATAAATTATGTTAAATCATGTGGAGCTTTTTCCTCTGTTTTCTGCTTGCACTCTGTATCCAACAGTAGATTATCAGCTGCACCATGGTATGACATATAAATTGGCCATGCAGGTCTTGCTATTTGGGTCACACCCCTGGAATGTTTTGCCCTGTTTTAATCAAACTTGACAGAATCACATGAAATCTGCTATCTACTGTATGAACACCACTCCGTTTGGCTGGCCACCGAGCTAACAAGTGTTGGGAAGGCATAGAACATCTCCTTAGAGGATTTGAATTTGACAACTGAATGTTTGATTGAATTTGACAACTGAATGCTTAAATTTTGTCCACAAATTTGGAACTTAAGCATAACTCAATACTGCTTGCGATGTCACGTGTTAGAGTCTTTAAATCCAGCCCATCCTCATATTGACCTGTAATTGTGCACGGCATGCTTATTTACACAACCATTTGTACACTTGATATTCAAATGGGCTCATCAGTTTCTTTTTCATCCTAGCAGCTTTGGCAAAAGAAGGAACACACCATGTACCATCTAACCTAGGACAAAAGGGCCAGGCATCTTCCAATTTCTTTAAAGTAGATATACCTAATACTTTCTTTCTATATGTCTCTCCCTTCAGTGTATGGGCTTATGGGTACTAAATATGAATGTTGTGTCTTCCGATTCAGCTTAGTGGGCTTATGGTACTAAATATAAATATGGGCTTATGGTATCAAGCAGTCACACTAAACTTAAAAAAGGCTCACTTTTGAAATTGGGCAGAAAAATAAAGGAATAATGCGGATATCCGAATAAGATGGTAGATGGAAAAATTGTCATAGTGCAACTTGACATGAAAAATTAAAACAAAGCACATTCCTCCTTTTTGCATAGGAATCTGAGCCTTCGTCTGTGGTAATACCGGCTTGTCAAGCCTCGAGCCTTGTTCGGAAGGTTTAGACTTGGCTTGTCCGACCTTTGAGCCGAGCCTTGTCAAGCCCGAGCCGAGTCTCGAGCTTCATGTGCACCCCTATGTGGTATAGTGGACCTTGAACAGATTGTGTCTTATCTTCGTTGTAATTTGGCAATTTCGAACAACGAGGATGTGCCATGATATGTTAGGAAATAAGAGCTGCAGGATATATTGAATTGTAGAGGAATAAATACAGATGAGAAAAATTGCCATAGTGCAACTTGACATAAAAATTAAAGCAAAACAACATTGTCTATCTTCTTTGTTGAAATTAGCAATTTAAAACCAGGATATGTCAAATAAATCAGGGACAATAACAGTATACCATGATCTTCAGGTGAAAGGGAATCCTGATACTAGTCATAAAAGCTGGATTATTGATTGAGCCGAAAAAAGTTGCTAGCTCACTGGTTGGTGTAGTTAACTAGCTGAACGGCCGGTTTCTTATAATTGATTTGTCCTGTTAGCATATTGGCAAAGATTAAGATGGGCCAGCATGGAAACCTCTGAGGGACACATACATGTTTGGTTCCAAATTGAAGGACTGGGATAAAGCACAAGTGAAAAAAAGAAAACTCCAAATTTAGCATTAAGACTATTGAGCCCTTGAACTAGAAACAGAAAACCTTGTCACTTTTGCCTGCCGTTTGCTGACATGGTGCATAGCTCTGGACAGCTGACTGCAAGTTTTACATCTCTGTGGGAGTGTTGATTGGGTTGTTGTGCAACTGGCGTTATGGTTATTGCAGGAAACAAGTACCTGAATTGCAGATTTGAACTTCTGTCCAGGTTTTGTGAAAGCTATTGAATCGTGGAAGCAGCAGGGGTTTTCAGAGGCAACTAAATGTAATCCGGGTTACTCGGTTCCAAAAAATCGTAACAAACTTGCTGAGTTTAACGAGCCAACGTGGCATTTCACGAGCCGAGCCAAGCTTTTCACTCGTTAATGTTAACAAGCTTGCCGAGTTCGAGTTTAGTGAGTTTTAGCTAAACGATCCGAGCTTGTCTCCTTATCCACGCGTATACATGCAGACCATGTATATGTTACCCACATGGAAACCCAAGATGGTAGCTCGAAATTGGTATCACATGCTTAAGCAAAAGAACAGACTTTGAATATTTTTTAGAGGATCAGTTGTCATGGCCATGTTATCGTAGGATTGGCAAGAAACTAAGGTTCCTCCTAACAATATACTGTTTTTCTTTTGTGGCCGCAGTAATTTTCTCTCTAGAGGGTTGCCTCAGTATACTCTACAGTCTAGTTGTATTGAGGCTTGTTCTTTTATGGAGAGGTTCGAACTTCCTTGTCGTCTGTTTTGACGAAGCTTAACTGTGGGCGGAGGATACTCTGGATGTCAATTTAGAGATGCGTCCAGGGTACGCAGTGATACACATCAATCCACAGAGCAAGAATTTTGTCAACTTTTTAGACTGAGACGGCATATATTTCTTGTTCATCCGTCCCTTTCACTGAGATATTATATTTATGGTTAGCTCACTTGTAGGTACTCTATGATTGAAGTAAAGGCCTTCAAGTTAGCAGGATTTTTCCCACAAAAATATAAGTTAATTTTCGAAATGACATCATTTTTAAAGATGACATCAATTTGAGTCCACATATATTCTTGAACATCATATTTTTGCATTTATAGTTTTCGTTATCTAGCTTAATACAATCTTGCTGTAGCCTTGGCTTTAGAATTTTGTGACATGTATTTGACTATTTGTTGTCCTCTCCGATTCATGTGATCATCATATCTACTTATCTCGTAACCCGTGGTCCTCTGCTTCCCTGCAAGCAGCACCAACTAAATCAAATTCATTGCATGTAGACAGGTTTTTGGTGCAGGAGATCAATTTCAAAGTGTGCTGCAAGAATATAGCGCACCTAGATTTGTTCTGCTTTTCATTTGCGTTGTTCAGATGTCGCATTGATTATCTTGGGATGGTGACAAACAAATATGTGTCAGTACAGATGTTCGAAATCAACTAAAGAGCCAAATGCACCTATTTTCCTTATTGACATTTTATTTGGGCAGATTAGATTCTCCTGTCTCTTTTTTAAAGTCCAGCGGATTATGCCATCATCGGCGTTGCCACTACTACTAGGAAGACGGTACTTTTTTATTGGCCTAGTGGTGACTGTTCCCATGATAAGATAAGCTAAGCAAAACATCGTTCTCATAGTGAACAAATCACCAAATATAAGTAATTAAGAATACTGTATGGATGGTAGGGATTGCAAGGAAGAAGATTAGTACTGTAAAAGATATAGCAGACCAGGGCATCCACAATCAACAGGGTACTTGGGTCCATGACAGCTCGTCCACTTCTGATATTTCAGACGACGGTTTCGCCTCCCCTTAGAGCATCTCCGGTCGGAGCGCCCAAATGGCTGCCCAAAGGCCTTCTAGACAGGCCCTTTGGGCGCTGTCCGGAAGGCCTGGCGCATTTGGGCGCCCTGGCTCCCCACTCGCGCCGCCCAAACCAATAAAAATTTAAATTTAAACTTCGGCGGATTTCATTCAAATACGATTTTTTCATACGAAAGATCTTACATTTCATTGAAATTCATTAAAAACAAACATAATTCAAATCTAAACCTAGATCTAGTTCAAGGGGTAGCACGCCGGGCACCGGCAGTTGGGGCACTCGCCGGCCCTTGCGGCAGCGAGAATAGGACACCGGCGGCAGCCGGAGCAGAGGCAGTAGAGGTAGCCGCCGGTGGAGGTGGAGGCGGCGGAGGTGCTGGCGGTGGCGGCAGAGGTGGCGGTGGCGGCTATGTCGGCCTGGATGGCGAGCTGCATGTGGCCGGGATCCCACTCCGGCGTCGGCGGCCAGCTGAACTCGGAGCCGCCATCATCACCATCAGCCTTCTCCGCCGCTTGTTCGTCAGGTTGCGGCGGCGGAGGTTGCGCGCGGCGTTGTTCTGCTCTTGCGCGCCGAGCCTGCTCCATCTCCTCGTAGCGAGCCTTCTCTCGCTCCATGCTCGCCGCGAAGCTCACGTCGGAGGCGTTGGTGAGGACGTCGTCGTCGGAGTCGAACCAGTCCGCAGGCGGCTCGTCGGCGAAGAAGGAGTTCCGGCGGTACTGGTACTCGAGCTCGATCTGCTCATCCCAGTACGCCGAGTTCGGCTCGAACCTGGCGTCGTCGTGCATCTCTGGCGGCATGGCTTGCATGCACAAGGCGACGTAGTCGGCGCGCGCCTGGCCGGCGAGCCTTGGTGCGACCGGGACGTGGACTGGGTTTGTTTCCCAGCCCTCGGGGAGGCGGCTGTTCGCCGGCACGGGCGTGTTGGTGCGGATGAGCTCGCGCGCCTCGGCCTCCGTGAGCAAGTTCGCCGCCGGTGGAGGTGGTGGCGGAGGCGGAGGCGGAGCAAACGACCCCGCCTCGCGGTTGTTCCAGCTCCTCGGCTGCTCGCGCATGCGCGCAAGATCGCGGCGGCGCCGGCGGGCCGCCGTCTGTTCCTCCGCGGAGCGTCCAGCAGGGGCCATGGCGAGTTTTGGGGTGGAGATCGCCTCTTTGCCGGTGGTTATTTGGTGGAGATGGTTGTGCTGGAGACGGCAAGGTACCCGCTCTATATAGAGGCCGGGGAGGCGAACGGATGAGATCGCCTTAACTCCGGCCGGCCAACGGCTCGCCTACCGCACCATTAACGCCGACGCTTCAAAAGAAGCGCCTGGCACTGACGCCGCCGTGGCGCAGACGCTTCGTCGCCGCAGGTGAAGAGACGCGTCGCTGCGCCCGGCTAGGAAACCGAGACGCCGCCCGCCATTAATAGATGACCAAAAGTTAGGTCGCCCGCCGCTTCGCTTCATGTCTCACTGCCAGGCGTGGCCCGCGCGTCGGAGGCGGCCGTTTCGTAGTGTCCGGGGCCGCCTCAAGCCTCCCCAAGTTGAGGGCGTGGGTTGGGCGTGCCAGACACAAAACTGGGCCGCGTCGGACCAAAATCAGATTTGGCCGGCGCGAGTGGGGAAAAAAAGTGTCCGGCACGCCCCAAAGGCCTTTGGGCGGCCATTTGGGCGCCCCGACTGGAGATGCTCCTACGTTAGCATTGGTACATCTCTTCTACCTTAGTTTATTTTTTTCCTTGACTTGCTCATATCTTCAACTATCTCACTGTCAATTGCTCTCATATATCTATTTGCTCCTCGGTCTGCCGTGAAGTGGAGGAATCTGACAAGCAATTACATCCATGAATAAGACATGCTTATGCAACGTTCGTTGGTGTGCTACCTGAATCTCTGACTCTCTAGTGTGTAGTCAACTTGAATCTAACACTGAGAGCATCTCCAACTGCCTCCCCCAAACCAAGCCCAAACGTCCGGGCGGACAGCCCGGACAGCCTTTGGGCCAAAAACCTACACCCAACAGCGGTCCCCAAACCGGCCCCAAACAACCGGCTGGTCCGGCACACCCCAAACCCAGCCCAAATGTGGGGCGGGTTTGGGGCGGCCCGGACGCGTCCGCCCCCTAGTCGTTGTCACATCGAGCCCGCGTGTCGGATGAAGGCTGACCGTCCGCCCCAAGTCGCTTTCAGGTCAGGCCCGCGTGTCGGATGAAGGTTGACCATCGGAGCACACTGACCGGCGGTGTCCACGCGTCGAGTGGCTCGCCGGCGTGATAAAAACGGAGCCCCGAGCAAACCCTAACCGCATTCCCCATTCCCAAATCTCCAATCCGCAATGTCGAACTTCGACAGCTTCGACTGGGATGAGACGGAGGCGGACGCGGAGAGCAAGGCGCCGGCGGCGAATACGTCAGTCGAGCAACGCGACGAGGACGACGACCTCGCATTTTGGCCTTGGTGTCCTCCGGTCGCTGGAGGATACGCGGGGCTCGAGCACGCCGGCGCCAGGAGCGGCCAGTGGCCAGTGCAGCCGCTGGTCGGCTCCGACGCGTAGATCGTGTCGGAGAATAGTCCCCGTGAACCAGGAATCGAAGGGGCTGAACGCGACACTTATCAAACACTCGTCAACCTCGGCGACCAAACTCGACGAGCTCGAGAGAACGCATCACGGCAGAGATGGACACCAGCACGTACCCAGGTTCAGGCCCTCCTGGAGGAGTAAAGACCCTACTTCCTGCCGTGTAGTATTGCACTGCTTCGTGAGGTTACAGTACAGGGGTGCTTGCCGAGGGCAGAGCTTCCAACAATGGCAGAGCTTCCTAAGTGCAGGAACTCTCTTCTCTGAGTGGACTAGTAGTCTTAGGTGAAAGAATGGTCGATCCTTTTCTCCAGTGGTGCTCCCCCTCCTTATGTAGGCGCAGGGGCGGAAGCTAGGGTTCCTCCATGGCGCCGGTCCAGGAGGGCGGCGCACCCTTGGTCCAGGGGTTGTGGACGAGGTCCACCGCGTTGGTCTTGCTGGTCTTCGTCAGGTCCTGCCACCGTCCGTCCAGAGCGGTGGCCGGCGCTCCAGAGGTCCGTGGTGTCACTCCAGTGACGTCGCCATTGGAGCGAAGCGGCAGCGTGTCCCCTAAGCACCAAAATGGCATGCTTGGTAATCCTCCTCCTTTAGGGCAGCTTTGTTGCTCTCCTTTAAGCATGGGAATGGCAACTGCTGCCCATTCGTCAGCGTGCGCAGGCATGCGCGTCATCCGCCGCGGAGCGCAGGCCCCATGTGCGCCCTGCCAAGGTGGCAGAGCCTCGCCAAGCACTTCGAGTGCTCCGACACCCCGAGAGGGGAAAGTCTCCCGAGGCGGTCCCCTGGTCGCGGGGACTTAGCCAGTTTCTCCAGAGCAAAAACCCCCGCGAGGCGGAGAGCCTCGCGAGGCTTTCTTGATGGGCCCACTCGGCCTTTGGCGTTCTTTGGTCTCGTGCTACGGGTTGAGGCCCAGTAAGGCCGGCCCTTGATACCCTGGTTTCTATTAGGACGACAGTAGCCCCCGGGTCCACGACGTGCACGTCGTAGCCTTTACGCAGGCGAAACATCATGGGCCCAAAACAGCCGTTCTGGGCCAAGACGCGTGGCGGGCAACCGTCGTCCGACGCCGTCTCGACTTCTCCGGCCATGCTGGTTGAAGTGGCGGGCCCGGCTACTCCTGACAGAACTGCTCCACGCAGAGGTTTAAGGCAGAAGGATTGGCGCAATTCCCCATCACTCGCCCCGCTTGCCTTCGCCTTCCCTGTTCCTTTCGCTCGCCTCTACTCTGCGTTCTCCTTCGTCTTCCGCACCTCTGCCCTCCTGTTGCCATGGCTCCCAAGAGAGCTTCCGCGGCTCAGAAAGGCAAAGGCGCAGCGCTCGCGGGAGAGGCGGCCTCGCCGAGCTCCAGCGGCGGTCATAAGCCGGCATTGGAGCCTAGCCGCGTGGTGGTAGATGCGCATTTGGAGAGGGTGCGCCCCCTGGTGGCCTCTGCTTTCAATGAGTGGGGTGCGACCAACCTGAGGCCGGGCGGCGCCCCGGCGGACTCTGCGCTCCCTTCTATCCTGTATTCCTCCACACCATCTTTGCGGGCCTGGTCCTGCCGTTCTCCGCTTTCCTCCTTGCTATCCTGGAGCACTATCAGATTCAGCTCCTCCACCTTCACCCCAATTCCATCCTTACCCTCGCCATCTTTGCCAATTTCTGCGAGGGGTATGCCGGGTTCAAGCCGTCGGTGGACCTCTTCCGGCGCTTCTTTGCGCTCCGCTTCACCGCTCCTGGAGAGACCTCCGGATGTGTCTCGTTCCGCATCTCGGAGGGCATGTCTGAGCGCTATATCCCCATCACCTGGGATGGCGAGATTGCTGTCACTAGGGTGACGAAACGGGTGGACGACTTCCGCAAGCGGTGGCTTTATGTGGAAGTTGCGGAGGAGTGCCCCTTTCTCGAGGTCCCCTCCGGGCCCCCGTCTAGGCACAGCGGCTGGAGCAGCCAACCCCTGGAAGATCCGACTCTTGAGCTCTTTGAGAAGCGCCTCCTGGAGGCCCGCGCCCACGGGCTCACTGGCCAGATGGTGGCGAAGGACTTCGTGGCGCAGCGCATTGCACCGCTGCAGTCGCACCTGGAGCTGATGTGGGCGTACTCCGGCGGGGCGGACCGAATGCGGCTGAGTGGTGAAGTCTTCACGGCGGAGGTGCTAAAAAGCTTCATGGATGTCCTTTTCACCTCTCCGTAGATCCCCGAGCCAGCGAACAACTCCTCCAAGCCCCTGCACCGTTTTGTGAAGAAGATGCGTGCCAGGTACTTGGCGGGGATGCCTGCATTCACCGCGTGGGGGCTGGTCTCGCGAGGACGCATGGGGCCCCAAGAGGGCCCCGCCCTGGCTGCCTTGGCGGCGTCTGCGCGAGGCGATGACTCGTCCTCTGGCTCTTCCATGGCATCGAACGGCTGTGTCGGAAACCCAGGCGGCGCCAGCTCCTCAGGTGTCGCCGCGGGGCCCTCGTGGGCAGCCATGCCTGACGCCGACGTTCTTGATGTCTCCTCAGGCGACGAAGAGCCTCTCCGGGCCGTCCCCCGGACCAGGGCGAAACGGGGCTTGGACACGTCGGGGGGCAGCGTCTCCTCGCGCACGAGGCGTAAGGTGTGGGTGGATGTGACCACCAGGTAGGCCTCTCTCTGTCCCCTTCCTTCTATCGTTTTCGCGTCCTTCTTTTCTTCATCTTCTGCCTTGTTCTGCTCCAGGCCTTCCACCACTCCCCCTGCGGCGCCGAGAGGAAAGAAGGCTCGCGGACTCGCGGGAATCCCGGGAGCGGCGGAGGTTCCTGCTGCTTCCGCCCCTGCTGCTCCAGTGCCCTCGGGGGCAGCGGCTCCTCCCGAAGCGACGGGGCTCCTCGTGGGGGAGGATGTGGAGGCGATGCCATTGCAGGCTACGCGCCTCGAGGCAAACGCCGATACGGCCTCGTCGGGGCCAGAGGAGCTCGTCTTCAGCGGGGCCTTCCTCCCTTTCGGGCAGGCGGAGTCAGAGGCGGATAGTGAGTGGGCTCCGAGTCCCACGGCAGCCCCAGGCGCAGACGGGATGGAGGTCTCACTCCAAGCCCCCGGGCGCATTCCGTGGCAACCCCGAGCCCTCGCCGTCCGGGTCTTGAGCCTCCTGCGGGGCCGGGGTTCGCTAAGCTTCCCGTTGAGTCCCGAGCCTTGATTCCGGGGAGGCGTCAGCAGGTGGCTACTCGTCGCGCAGCTCTTTTCCGTTCCGCGAGGGCGAAGCTTGACGAGCTGGAGGCCCATCTCGCTGAGAGGGAGGTGGCCGAGGAAGAGGACCTTGAGGGCCTGGCGCGAGGTTGGTCCCAACTCCGGGAAGTGGTAGCCCGCTGCCGTCGGGAGGATGAGGCGGCGCGGGAGAAGCGCGCGGAGGCCCTTCGCTTCGCCGCTGAGACCCGTGCCAGCGTCGTGCAGGAGGCCGAAGAGACCCTCGCGTGCCTGGAGGCCAAGCGCGAGGCTCTGGAGATCGACACCGAGGCCCGGCGCCAGGAGATCACAGCTCGCGAGGCAGCAGCCTCCGCCAAGTCTCAGGAAGTTGAAGCGGGAGTTGCCGCCAGGCTCCAGGAGCTCTCTGAACGTGAGGCGAAATTTGGTGCTGACTCAGAGTTGACAAGGAAGACGATGGAGAAGCTTCGCGTGTCTCTGGAAACTCGTGGGCGAGAGCTTGACACTCGCGGGGAGGAGCTGCGGGTGCGTGAGGCGCAAGCCACTACCGCGAACTTGGATAGCCTCGTCGAGGAAGAGAGCCGCAAACTTCTCTGTGTCGCGGTGGGCCGCATCTTTGCCAACCTCCATCTTCTCGAGCCCTCCTTTGATTTCCAAAGCGTGATGGAGCCAGACGTGGGGCCTGGAGCCGCGGACCGTGAAGCCGAAATCAAGGAGGATGCGGAAGCGTACGCCGATCGCTTCAAAGCAGTTGAGGCCGACGAGAGCCCCGAGGGGTCGGTGTAGCTCTAGGGCCTGTGTTGTCTCCTTGGGCGCAGTGCACCTGGTTGTTTAACTCCGTCTTTTTAAGAACTTGCCCAAGTATTGTAATGACTTTCAAGACTTGTATGCCTGTATGTATGCCTCTCGTGAGGCTCTTGCTTATGTCTTTTCTGCTCTGCATTGTTGGGGCTTCCAGATGGGTGAGGGTTTCTTGAGACCCTGCTACCAAGGGTTCTTCTGTTGCTGCGCAGGTAACCATTGAAGCACTGGCGATAGGAGACACAAGAAAACCGGCGAGCGAAGCAATCGTCAAGTAAAAGGGGAGAAAAACCGTGGGGAGCTGAACTTAGCTGGGAGGGCCGCCTGTTTTGTCGTGGGTGCTGCGTCCCTTGCTGAGCCGAGGCTCCCTTGAACCCTGCGTGGATTCAGAAGTGTCTTTGTGCGCACAGAGGCTCCCTTAGGTGTGGCTCGCGAGGAGAGTAAACATCAAAAGCCTTTGGGGAGCAAGCCCACGCGCCGGAGCTTGGGTCTTCTGGATCCTTCGGCGCTGCTGGGGTTCTCCCGAGGTATAGACATTGTGCCCAGCCCCCGCTCGCGAGGTGTGCGTGGGGAGGAAGAGTGAGCGCCACCAATTGCCAAAATACTCACTTACCGAAGTTATATCTTTACCTAATAATAAAAACACTAAGTCTTCCGCGGTTTGGTGTGTCATTAGATTATATTTGCCCATAAAGTTATGAATAATTACCCACCTATGCCACCCATAAGTTAAAAAAAGTTTCAATTATAAGCCTTCCATGCTTTGTTTCATACATCGCCGTCTCGGTCGTTTGGTTGTGTACGTGGCGTGGTTTCCTATCGGCTATCGGAGCCTGGCCCAGCCAAGGTCACCAGGCAATGTGACGTCAGATAAGAGGAAACCGATTCCCAATCAATCCCGTCACCAACCCGATAAAATAATCTCTCGAGAGCGCCAACCCCCGGCAACGACATATGCACATCCCAGAACACGTCCTCGCCGCCGTGCTGACAGATTAAACTGCACGACTCGAGTGGAGGTGCCCTAAGCTAAGCGAATCGAAACCGTCTTCTCAGACTCCGGCCGACCAGCATCGTACGTCTCCATCTACTCTGATCATGTCTGAGCTGCTGCGTCTTCCACGCTTAGGAACGAGGGCTGTAGGGGCCGAAGCTTATTCGAGGTTCTGATCCAGTGTTCAACAGTGGCGGCGTGGAGGAGATGAAGTCCGGTAGCGGGCGGTCGGAATCGAAGGCACAAGGCAGCATATTTTTCGCGAGGCCACGATGTGCAGGCAGTAGCTGAGCGGCGTCGTGCTTGGCGTGAAGGAGCATGACCGGCCGGACAAGGGTAATGCGTGGCATGCACTAGAACGAAGGCAAGACCAGAGGCCAGTTTTGGTTTGGTTCAACAATTTCTATCCTCCATGCGGACAGATCACCGGCTCAGTTAATGTAACCGTAAGTGGAGGCGACTTCAAAAGCGTGATGCCGCGCCTGGAGAAGAATGTCAATCCGGTGTGGCGGCAGACCTTAACCTTCTCCGGCGCGCACCTCCAGTCCGGCCAGCTCGATATCATTGTCAAGGAAAGGACGTGCCAACGTGCTCATTGACATGTACTGGTACCATTTATCAGACTCCCAGGAAACAAGCTCCACCACGGCAGCCACCATGGCTTCGGCGAGACCATCCTGGCCGTGCACAGGCCAACGAGGAAAGCATGGTACTATAAGCACTTATCGCAGGAAGAGATGTGTGCTTTGTGCCTTTGTGGTGTAATATTCGCTCAAGCTCATCTACAAGGTATTTGTCATCGCAAATCATTATCTTTTTGCCGTCCAGAAGAAGGGATGGACAAACATTAGCATTGCACTATGTGCTTATTTCATACTTATACATAAGATATTTAATGCGCCACCATCTCGCGGTATAGGAGGACCATTTATTTGATTTTCTAATTTTTAAACAAGGTGCCTAGAGTAAAGAAGAGGTAGAGAATTGGACATATTTGTCTAAATTATGACGACTATATTTTATTCTGTTGCAACGCACGGGCCTGTTTCCTAGTTACATAAAAAGGCGCTGGTGCTCGCTGTGTCAAGAAGGGAAATAGTCTGTTACACTTGGAGTAGCCAAGTTACACTTCGCCATGTCTGGGCATGGGATTTTTTATACTTGGAGTAGCCAAGTTACATCCGCCAAGCTTAGGCGTGGGGTTTTTTATACTTGGAGTAGCCAAGTCACAACCGGCCATGCCTGGGCATGGGGTTCCACAGAGTGTGGCTGAGGCTCCTCGTGGCCCGTGGCGACGCGTGGTAGGGGGAGCTCAGTTGGAGAGGCTCTCGGAGAGGGAAAAGCTTTTGTGAAGATGGGGTGGGTGACGACTCGGGCGTCCTTCTTGAGACAAAAAGCTTTTGTGAAGCTGGGGGGGGGGGGGGGGGTGACGACTCGGGCGTCCTTCTTGAGACAAAAAGCTTTTGTGAAGCTGGGGGGGTGACGACTCGGGCGTTCTTCTTGAGACAAAATGAGGATTGCCTGGCGTGACTCTATCACGGGTAGAACTTGCGGAGATCTTCTATGCTCCATGGATTCTCGACGGGCATGCCACCAAGCTCCTCTAGCTGCACGGTCCCATGCTTAGCGACGCGCGTGACCCTGTAAGGTCCTTCCCACAGGGGTATGAGCCCGTGGGGGTCCTCCCTGAAGAGTATCCTCCTGAGGACGAGGTCGCCGACTTCAATATCGCGTGAGCGCTTGCGGCGGCTGTGGTATCGACGCAGCGCCTGCTGATACCTCGCCGCCCTGATGGTGGCCTGACGGCGCAGTCCTTCCAGTAGCGTCACGTCGCCACTGTGGAGCGCCTCTTGATCGTCCTCGTTGAAAGCTAATGCAGGTTGCGGCTTGGCGAGATTTTCGATGTCGTTCTCGTTGAAGGCCAGGACTCGCGGAGATTCGAGCCTCGCCTCGCCAGGGAGAACCGCTTCAGGTCCGTAAGCGAGGGCGAAAGGTGTCTCACTTGCTGGCCCGGCTGAGTTGTCCTGGAGGACCACAGTACGGAAGGGAGCTCACTGACCCAGCTCTTGCCCGAACGCTTGAGGCACTTGAAGCTCCGCATCTTGAAATCTTTGAGTTCTTCCTCTATTTCCTCTTCATATTGGTTACTTCTTCGTGGGCGCCCTGAGGCGTTGCACAGCTGAATACCGAGGGACTCGCAGCAAGCCTTGAAGGTGCCACTCACGAACTGTGAACCATGGCCGGCGACGACGCGGTTAGGCACCCCATAGCGACGCGCAAGGTTGTTCAGGAAGTCCACCGCTGATTTTGCCGAGATGGAGCGCACGGCTTCTACCTCCGCCCATTTGGTGACCTTGTCGACGGCGACGTACAGGTAGCGGTAGCCTCTGCGTGACCTCTTGAAAGGCCCCAGGAGGTCCAGCCCCCAGACCGCGAAGGGCCAGGTGGCTGGGAGCGTCTGGAGCCCCGATTCTAGCTGGAGCTCGGCCTGCTTGGCGTGGTGCTGGCAGGTTCTGCAAGTTTCGACGAGCTCCTCGGCGTCTTGAAATACAGTTGGCCAATAGAAACCGCTCCTGAAGACCTTCCCCGCGAGGACGCGTGAGGACGAGTGATGCCCGCACTCTCCGCTGTGCACGTCCTCGAGAAGTTGCCTGCCTTCTTCTGTCGGAACGCAGCGCAGGGTGATGCCATTGGGCCGCTTGCGGTAGAGGTCTTCCCCGATGACGCAGTAGGACTTGGCGTGGTACTTGGCCATGTTGAGCATTCATTATGCTTCTGCCTTCTCTTTGGGGAGAGCCCCCGTGCTTAGGAAAGCCTTGATCTCGTCGATCCAGCTCTCCTCCTGAGGCACTGTGGCTTGGTGCTCCTGCCCAGTTGTGACGCCTGCCCGGTGGGCTGCATCCAGGAGCTCCCTCGGCTGGTGAAGGCGGTGATGGTGGTGGGGCAGAAGGGCGCCTGACACCAAAGCCTTTATGAATCCCAGGCCGCGCTCTTCCGAGCGAGGGCTATCTGGAACCTCGGGGGCTTCGGAGGCGCGGATGAGCTCGGTGATGCGTTCTAGCCAGCTGGCCTGGCATTCTTTAGTAGGGAGGTAGTTCATCAGCTCTTGCGCCGCGAACAGCGCGGCTCCCGGGCTCGGTGCTAGCTGGCTTTGTGGCGAAGCCCCTGGTCTTCAGGAAGACGCGGTGAGGAGACGCGGACTTCCCCCTCCTCGGGCCCCTCGACGCAGGGCCCAGGATGGCTGCAGCTTTTGGCGCCGTTGACGCGGGGTCGTACTCGCGGGTTGCGGCCCGGCATAGGCGCGGCGACGGTCCTGCCGCTGGCGTTTGCGCGGCGAACCAGGTGCCTAGCTCGGATTCGCGCCATGGTGCTGGGGAGGTCAAAGAAGAGTTTGAACAGCGCGCCTCAGCCCCCTACCTGGCGCGCCAAATGTCGGAGAATAGTCCCCGTGAACCAGGAATCGAAGGGGCTGAACACGACACTTATCAAACACTCGTCAACCTCGGCGACCAAACTCGACGAGCTCGACTGAACACATCACGGCAGAGATGGACACCAGCTCGTACCCAGGTTCAGGCCCTCCTGGAGGAGTAAAGACCCTACTTCCTGCCGTGTAGTATTGCACTGCTTCGTGAGGTTACAGTACAGGGGTGCTTGCCGAGGGCAGAGCTTACAACAATGGCAGAGCTTCCTAAGTGCAGGAACTCTCTTCTCTGAGTGGACTAGTAGTCTTAGGTGAAAGAATGGTCGATCCCTTTCTCCAGTGGTGCTCCCCTCCTTATATAGGCGCAGGGGCGGAAGCTAGGGTTCCTCCATGGCGCCGGTCCAGAAGGGCGGCACACCCTTGGTCCAGGGGTTGTGGACGAGGTCCACCGCGTTGGTCTTGCTGGTCTTCGTCAGGTCCTGCCACCGTCCGTCCAGAGCGGTGGCCGGCGCTCCAGAGGTCCGTGGTGTCACTCCAGTGACGTCGCCATTGGAGCGAAGCGGCAGCGTGTCCCCTAAGCACCAAAATGGCATGCTTGGTAATCCTCCTCCTTTAGGGCAACTTTGTTGCTCTCCTTTAAGCATGGGAATGGCAACTGCTGCCCATTCGTCACCGTGCGCAGGCATGCGCGTCATCCTGCCGCGGAGCGCAGGCCCCATGTGCGCCCTGCCAAGGTGGCAGAGCCTCGCCAAGCACTTCGAGTGCTCCGACACCCCGAGAGGGGAAAGTCTCCCGAGGCGGTCCCCTGGTCGCGGGGACTTAGCCAGTTTCTCCAGAGCAAAAACCCCCACGAGGCGGAGAGCCTCGCGAGGCTTTCTTGATGGGCCCACTCGGCCTTTGGCGTTCTTTGGTCTCGTGCTACGGGTTGAGGCCCAGTAAGGCCGGCCCTTGATACCCTGGTTTCTATTGGGCCAACAGATCGGCGCTGCCAAGTGCCAGTCGCAGGTCAGCTCCGGCCTCGGTGACACCGCCGCGTCGTCGTCTCCCGCCGATCCAAGCCCCTTCTGGATGGAGGATTCTTCCCGATGGGGAGGGGTGGAGGCTTGTGCCAGTGCCGCTGCCGCGGGCACCAGAGATGGTGGGGCGCGCGTTCCGCCTGGCGAAGCGGGTGGGCCAATCGCTGAGCGTGGCAGCTGCCGTCGCCGGGGCTGACAAGGACCTCCCCCTCCAGGTGGTGGCCAAGTCCTTCACCTCCGTCGAGACCAACGCCCGTGGCCGCCGCCGCAAGAACCTAGAAGCGCTGGAGGCGGCCATCGCGCTGTCGCAGGCGGAGGCGGAGAAGAAGAAGGCGGCAGCCAATGTGAGCCACCACGCGGAGGAGCAGGCCCGCACCGTGCGGATCCTCGCCGGCCAAGTCGACGACAATGACGAGGAAGACGAGATCCGTACTACGCCTTCCGCAAGCACTCCAAGGGCGACGACGCCGGCGGCTCCGGCAAGGGCAAATCTCCGATATGAGATTTGCCGATCTAAAAAATACTTTTGTATGTAAGTAATTCGGCAACCCGCTGTCGGATGAACTATCAACGTTGTATAATTCTACATTGATGAACTATGCCTATATCTACGTTGCATGGCTTTGCATTGATTTGGGGTTTTCGTTTGAGGGGGACGGCTGGAGCGGCACATTTTTAGGGGTCGCCCGGTCGCTGTCCGCTGACAGTTTGGGGGCCAAATTTGGCAACTCCGACTGGAGATGCTCTGATCAAGTCAAATGTAAACCTGATCCCACCAATGGTAAGCAGCAGGTGACGACGGACATCTTCTCCGACGAAGGTGAGTTCTCGTTACAACGGATCTCGGATCCAAAATTCAAAAAATTGGAGTGTGGGGGGCATCGGCCCAGCCCTACCCGATTTGCATGCAAGCCCAATAGGCCAATCGGGCCTGGACGAGAAGAAAGAGAAGAAACACGTGATCTCTTTAGGTTTTGCGGGGGGTGGAGCCGATCGAGGGAGAGGTTTCCCTCCTACTCGTGGGGGTCGCCACTTCGAAGTGGGGGGCCCTAGTGGCACAGCCGGGGTGCCGGACAGCCCTGCGGCTTACGGCGGCTACGACGGCTATGGAGCTTTTGAGCATGATGGAGGTGAGGCGAGGTTTGGAGGTCGTTTCCATGCGGGAACGAGCTTCTTCCCTAATGGCTGCCGAGGTGCCTATCGAGGTGCGGCGGCCTTCCGTGGTCGGCGAGGAGCTGGCTACGGATACAGAGGAGGCTATGGAGGCCACGGCCATGGAGGTCACGACCATGGAGGCTACGGCCACGGTGGTGGACATGGTGGTTACGGGCGCGGTGCCGATCTCATCGTGCGTGGTCGTTTTGGCAACGGCGATGTCGCGGCAGGGAGAGGTGTGCAGGGGGCTGCGACGGCTCAGAACGGGGCAGTGGCTCCGATGCCGGCTCAGGTGGCTCCGGTGGCAGCTCAGCCTGTGCCGCAGGTGGTTGCTGTGCCAGCGCCGGTGGTGGCTGCACGGCAGCCGGTGGTGGCGGCTGCCCCTGCTGTCAACGCGCCCCCTGTAGCTGCCGGACAAGTCGCGTCGGCGATTGTGTCAGCAGAGCAACTAGCTGCAGTCGTTGAAGGGGTTGCGGCAAAGAAGGGGAAGAAGTGCTTTAGGTGCGGTTTTTTTTGGACATTTCTTTAGGTGCGGTTTGACAGGGTATCTTCTCACGGATTACCCGGCTCCGTACTGTGATATTTGTGAAGGACCCGTGCACGTCGGTTTCGAGTGTCCTTTGCTGTCAGCACCAAAGCCTCAGGTCAGAATTTTTGGGTTTGCCCATGAGGAGTTACTGTTCTTTATGATGCCACTGTCACAGACATACAAACCTAAACTGGAGAATGTTTGACTCGCTTCAGTGACGGTGTCTGGAGGAGATTTGAGTATCCCTCGCATTGTGGCTCAGTTGCAGCGTTTGGTACCATCGGAAATTTTTGATTGGGAGGTTCAATAGGTGGAGGAGAATTTATTCACGGTTCAATTTCCTAACAGGATGGACTTGGAGAGGCTGAGTGTGTTTGGGGCATGTGAGGTGCCCAACACATCATGTAAGCTCACTGTTGACAGTTGGGCGAACACGCCGGAGCCTATGGAGACGTTACCACAAATCTGGGTGCGCATCGAGGGCATCCCATGGATATATAGAGGTGATTTTCTGGTATTATGGCCGGTGGGAGATATGTTCGGTATGACCCTGAAGATAGATATGGCTTACACTAGAAAGTATGGCGTCTTACGAATCCTAATTGGGTGCTTGAATTGGTAAAAAATCCCAAAGCATTTTCCGATGTTCATAAAAGACGGCTTTTATAATCTCACTTTCATTGTTGATGGAGAGGATTGACTTAGCGGACATGGATATGGATGATCCGAAGGATGATGATGATGAGAACAATGATCATGATAAGGAATTGGGAGATGACTTCTAGGAGGCTATAGCTAAGGAGGACCAACAGAACAAAGAAAAGGCTGAAGCTAATCACGGTTTGGTGGAGGAGTGATGCATGTAAAATGTATACATGAACTTTGCACTATATTACTTATATTCCAATCATATTTGCATCATATAAGGGTTATATCAATGTTTTATAATGATTTTTGGAATATTTCATGATTTTCCTATTTTTATGGAATTAACCCTCCGCAGGCAGAAAACCCTATTTTCCATATTTTAATGTTTCAGGGACCCAAACGACGTCCAAATGACCTGGAAATTTACGAGCATCAGTTTTTGGAAGGAACAAGACTTGGGAGCGAAGGAAGCAAACAAGCGGAGGCCCGAGGCCCAAGTTGAGAGGGCCCATGCGGCCAGATTCCTTGGCCGCGTGGGACCCCCTCTTTTGGCCCTCGAGGCTCCGCTGCCGTCGATCTTTTCTCCACCGACTCGGTTTTGACCTAAAACCGACTATAAAAATAGTCCCCAACGCCCTCTGGAAAGGAGAGCCGCCGAAACACAGAAACAGAGACCTGTAGCTGCAGATTGGAGGGGGAAAACTCCGGGGGGGCGCTGCCGGCGTGGTCTCCATCTCCTCCAACGACTTCTCCACCGTCTCCATGATGAAGAGGGAGTAGTCCACCCCTGGACTATGGGTTTGTGGAAGTAACTTATGTATCTCTTCTCTCTTTGAGCTTCACTAATCTATTATATAATTAAAACACAGGACAACCGACGGTGTAGATGTGTCACGCTAAACGTAGGAGATCTCAACGGTCCAGATCTTGGACTAAAAAACGAGACGTGCGGCCGGGACTAATGCCTAAACGTACGATCGCAGGACTAGGCTTGGGAGTTGATTCGTATGCTAATTGGAGTCGTACCCAATCGGGATGCTTACGAAAACTGAATCAGACCATATGTGATTTGTGCTGCTTCTCTACTATATATATCCTTGGCAGCGGACCAGCGGTTCAAGCCCATAGATAGGTTTTCCACGAGCGAGAAATCGTAGATGATTTTCGGCGAAACGCCCACACGAAGGAACGGGAGAATGACGTCTGATTGATTTGCATGGCGTTGGTAAATCATCCATCGGCGCCGGCAGCGAAGCATGTTGGTCAACGGCAGCGGCACCCATGGCATCACCGAACGCTGCAAGCACTCACATCAATCTGACGCCGGCCGCGTCGTTCAAAAACAGAAGAATCTGACATGGGATTAATTGCGCTGGGCGGTTATGTGTCGACGAGTCACCCGTGTGTGGCTGGCAGCGTGCTTTTCAACTTCCCGTCATAATCGGTTCCAGCATACATGTTTTGCTCGATGGAGTAATCGTAATTATCGGCAGTTGATGGATCGGTGTTGCTGCCAGCGTACCCTGCAACAGCCCAGCATAAACTTCGGATGAGCTCTAGGCGAGGGACGTGGCGGACCATCCGGGCAAACTCTTAATAGAAAGGCTAATACGCTATTTTTTTAGACAAATACGATGAAAATACATGGTGCCGGCCGGCCGGAAGCCCGGGCAAGCGCCCGGGCATAGGGGCGGCTGGATCCGCCTATGCCGAGGGTGGCAATCTCACGACCATGAATTCGACGCCAACGAGCTCGATGAATATACAAGGAACCTCGAGTCTCCGACAAGTTTGTATGGCTATATTGATCCTGCGAGAAGCTTCGAAAAGTGGACAGATCGGTAATTCTTGATCTGTAAAAATCGTCAATCTTGGAAGAAGAAAGGCGGATAGGTAACTGCGAATCGTGTTAAGAGTCCTGATCCTCCGGCGCAGCTCGGCAAGACAATTCGACAAATACATAGCGATGGATTCCAGCGTTTCAGACCAGTGGGACACATGCGACCATGCCGTGAGGATGACAGTGCGCAGCTTTTGTATTGGTAGCATCTACCGTAAGCACTGCCATGAAGGTCCCGCCAGAAGACCCGCCGGCAGCCATCGATCACAAGCAAAGAAGTAGCTGAGTCGCGTACGAATTATGATCATATGCATGAGCACGGAGGGGGTTTTGCTAGAAGAAGTTTTGCGGCCGGCCAGTGTGACTTTCCGATCTTGCCGACAAGCCGTTGGGCCTGCAGCATAAGCATATGCACTGTAGATTTTAATTTGAATGGAATCACGTGTTCAAGCAAAATCAGTGTTCAACTCTAAGAGGAGATGAAATCTGTCTCCTCCATCGCTCTTCTGTTCATCTTTCAGACTTCGGCGTCTGGTACTTCTGCTGAGACAAGCCGCGAGGGATCATCGCGTAGCTACGACCTCAGTCTGAGATGAGCACGGTTAATGACCTCCTGCTGTTGCACTCCAGTCGCCAATGATTCATGCCGCGCTTACAGATTGGTATCACAAGACAAAAGTGGCGTTCTCCATGCTAATTGATGCTACGAACTGCAACACTCTCGCATGCATGTCTTTCATGTTGTACATCCTGAATTTGTTGCCATTGATGATTGGACTCCTCGGTGATCTTCAAGCTAAAGTATACTAGGTTTGTTAGTGGATTAGTTAAACTTCATTCGATAAACTGTGCTACATGGAAGTGCAAATGCAGGAGGAAACATCTCAAAGCGAGGTAATCTCATCTCTAAATTTATACTGATGATGAAGTATATGAAGGAGAAATATTGGTAGACGGACAGTTCTTTGCACTTGGAAGATCTGACTATTACTCCTTAACTCCTTAAGCAATATGAGATCGATGAGTATTTCTATGGATGACCAACTTCAGGATTATGTATGTTGATTCCTTAAGGACCTCTTGGTTGCTGTTTTTAGCCAAATGAAATTAAACATCAAGCTGATAATCCTAATTTTTATGGTTGTACAAATATCTTATTAGCAGAGAAAATACATTATTCGGGTGATTACACAATTAAGATAATGATTTTGATTGTCAATTTTACCGACAGAGCAGATGGTTTTTCAATGAAATTTGAAGTTTCGGGACCACATTGATGAAAACTATGATTCTGGGAGTCTCGGGCATCAGGATAGGCAAGATTGTTGTCACAATTGTGATTTTTTTTAAGCACAGGGGATATTGTGGTGAGCGGCAACGATAAAAATTGATGGTCTTAATAGGTAAGAAGTTGTATTTCTTAAAATCTTTTTTCTATTGCACATGCAATCGGTGAGGTTAACAACTCAAGTAAGTTTCTTTATGCTGGACCACGCAGGCTCAAGTATGCATGTTTCTTTGTGCATCTCTACTGAAATATCACCACAATATTTCAGAATTGATTTACAATGGAAAACTGTAATATGCTATAGATTTATATTTCATCCAACTAGAGACATGTGTAAGCTCTGGGCCAGCTGCTCTGGATATCGCGTGAAGAAATAATCAATTCAGAAATTAGGTAAAGGCGTGCCACTGAAGAAATCGTTAAATGGTAACTCTGTGAATAAGTTGTAATTTAAATTAATAGTCGGATTTACATATGCTTAGCATTCCGTTATGTAACAATATTTATTTGTTGCTCATATCATGCATCGGTAGGACAACATACAAAACAGGTCGAAAACAATTAGGACATATATGTTTGAAGGAACAAATGATAGCTGCTCACTCGCGGAGTTCATGGAGGTTAGAAGTAGCACAAAAGTGGCAAACAAGAATTAATCAATAATGAGAACATATGTTTCTAAGACCACTCACAAGAGGTACACATGAAAACCTCTAAGAACAATAATTTGGTATCCATAATGTGTAAATGTGTCTAACCTAGCTATTTTATGAGAAATGAGGAAGTAAAACATATTTTTGGTTGCACAAGAAAATTAGTAAGCAACATATTTTTGGTTGCACAAGAAAAGTAGTAAACAATGACCTAAGTTTTCTATTAGGTCGCTTCAATAAATATTAGATCTTCTTATCCAGTCGATGCAATACCTTGAGCCTTGGAAGGATGAACACGCTATATAATGTGTGAGAGACATCGATGCTGAATTTGTAAACAAAAGATTTGGGGGTGTGATGATAACATAGGTAAGCAGCGGAAGAGAAAACACTGAGATATTACGACTCTATTATAGCTGATGTCCCTAATGTATCTAGCTTCTACATAATCAATATTTATTAATGTTGTATGACATGGAAAAACCACTTTACCAGCACCGAGAAACAATTGATTGCTGGATTTGGAAACAATAAAAAAATAATGGTATAGGCAACTTGCATATGAGAAAACTTGGAATCCTAAACAATGAATGAATTCAGGTTTTTTATTTTTAAAATTTACCCGTAGATTGGAATATGGAAGCAATTGGCGGCTCAATAAGCTATGTATTTTCGTTGATTTTAAATAGTTTTCTTATATAGTATCCGTAATAAAATGATACATTCGATATGAAAATATGAGATATATCAATGCTAGCCGCGCAATTGCGCGGGCCACCCAGCTAGTTAGTACAGTATGAGCTGCTGAACATGATTACGGTCATCTATGTAATACCTATGTGGTGGATCTTTTTATGAGTTAATATATGTTTGAGATTGCAGTTGTTTTGTTTCAGTTATGAGTAGATGCATATTATGTACCCCGTTCTTGTTTACTTGTTTTAATCAAGCATGTTTATGAGAGCGTGTGTGGGGTGATGTGTGCATTAGTTGGAGTAACAAGGGGTGGTGAGTGCGGTAAGCTGACCACTGTAATATCGCGAGCCACTTGGGTGTTTTACCTTGCTTTGTTGCCTCACTAGGGATAAACAAAATACCATGCTACAAGGGTTGTGGATGATCATGTCACTTCTCCGTGACTAGATCTAGCATGTTCTTATTTTAACTTCATGTCATGATACTTAAAGCTATACTCTGAGTTATCTTAATTACTGAGGTGTTATGATTTAGTTTGCATCTTGGTGGAGTATAAGTGAGACTAATAAACAAAAGGTCTCTATGTTAGGATGTGATGCCCATATAATTATAACTTGTCACTAAACTTTTGTGTTGCAATCTCATATGTCAACTCTAGTATTCCATTGTCTACCATTTTATTAAAGAGAGAGTGCATTTGTGAAACCATGAACCTCGGTCCATCTTTAATCATAAGAAACACTTTTCCAACAACTTTTACCACTTTTCCATTTTCTGCCATTTAAAATCCGAAAATACAAAAACACTTTTACATCTTGCATTCATCATATAAAGCCCAAAAATATCATTTATCATTGCTACCACCATCCTTGCATATTTATTTACCACCATTGCATATTTATTTCTTGTTTGCATTGCATATTATCTTGATATTACTCTCACACCTTGTGCTTGACAACCACTAGGTGAGGTTGAAGACCAAAACATTTACTTTGTTTTGTAGGTAACCAAGAGAAGGATAGGAAGATAAATCTTTCACTACTGATTCCCCGAGAGTTCGATATTAAATCCTCGAGTCACCCCTCATGGGGAAAACACGTCTTCCACTTACTACACACTCTGCACTTGGAGTCTCAACCTAACCCATTTACTTTTCACGCAGGTAACTACGTGATGGGCCATTAAGGACCCGGGGGTACCGCAGCAAGATGGACCTTCTGATGGGCAGAAGCAGCATCTTCCTTTATCCCAGAAGGTGACGGGGGTGGTGTTCTCCCCGCTGGTCCGGAGTTTGAGCAAGAAAGCTAAAGAGGAGATTGCTCTTATTCGGATGAAAGAAACTTTGAAAAATTCTCCAGCCTAGTTAATGAGGAGACTCACTCTCCACAACCACAAAATAGCGACGTCGGCTCGCAGGTGGCGGATGTGGAGTGCGGTAGTGACAGGGTCGTCGATACACCTAAACCTACAGCGGCATACTCGAGGTCGGCAGGGACTGCTCTTGATGTGGTGCAGACTTGTGTGTCTCTATCTTCAAGATGCATGGTGGTTGATGACGGTGTCCTTATGGAGGCGGGAGTCGAACCCAGCAGCTCGTCTGGTTCCCTTTCTCCGACCGGCGATGGACCAGTCTCCCGCTGCCTTGATACCTGCGGTGGCGGTCGTCGGGTGGCGGGTCTACGGTGGCGGCTGCTCCCTCTCCTTGTACCCCAGGTAGGTGTATTGGATCGAGTGGAGCGTTGGACACGACGAGTGTGCGCCTTCCCACGGGTGCCCCAGACGGGGGTGCTAGGGAGGCCGAGCTGTTGTTGTCTCCCCTATCGCTGGGGAGAGCGGTGGTTTCATCTCCGGCGGGTGCTGCCCACTTCTCGGGTGGCGTGGACAACGCTGCTGCTAGGCGCAAGGTGGTGGAGTTCGGGGGTATCCAAGACGGTGCTGTGCGTGGGGTGTGGTCTAGTGGTTGCATCCAAGCACAACACAATGCCGATGCCACGTAGATGGAGCGGACAACCGCATTGGCGCAACGTCGGGACCTCACGGAAGGCACAAATCTAATCCCCTTTTTTACGATTTTGTCTTTCTCGGACGAGCAGATAATTGCTAGAGCTGCTACTTCAGGTGTGTCGTTGGGGTCATCTCAATTGGAAAAAATTAATTCAGCCAAGGCAATAAAAGATAATGAACTTGATAAAACAATTCATTTGTTGAATAAGAATGTCGGTTCTATTGATTTAGATGATCCCCAAAATCTGATTTAGTGGAAGATGAGGTAGCTAGAGATTTAGAGGATCAATTGGACCCCATGGTTCCTTTCGAGAAGACCAAGGTATCATGGCCTAGAAAGGACTATTCCACTTTGACTCGACGCCGGAGTGTTAGACTTAAGAAACAAAATAAAAGATCAAGATGAGTGATTTAAGAGGTTTATTTTGGAATAGCGAGGGGTTTCGAAACCCCGGAAAAATGTTTATTTATTCAGGGGACAATTAGGGAAAGAAGATTAGATTTTCTTGCACTCTCGGAGACGGGGAGGTCAAATTTCTCTACACCCTTCTTGACACATTTAGCTGTCGGGCTAGATTTTTCTTGGTTCTGTCTCCCGCCACAGGGACGATCGGGAGGGATGTTAATTGGTATAACCATGGCCACAATTCAAGTAAAAAACGTGGATGTAGGTGACTTTTGTGTCAAGCTCTACGTTAAGGCTAAGTGCGATGGGTTCGAGTGGGTTCTAGTGTCGGTCTATGGAGCTTCTCAAGACGATAAAAAAACTCAGTTTCTTTCGGAATTTGTCCGTATGTGTAAGAATGAACCATTGCCATTGATGGCGGGTGGGGATTTCAATATCATTATAAAACCAACTGAAAAATGATAATTTTAACCCGCGGTGGTCTTTTATGTTTAATGCCATCATCGAAGGGATTGGTCTAAAGGAGATTGAGATGTCTGGTCGACAATACACTTGGGCTAGTACGAGAGAAAATCCGACTTTCAAGAACCTAGATCGTATTCTGGCCACTTTGGAGTGGGAGCAAAAATTCCCACTGTCGACGGTCCAGGCCCTTACTCGCATAGGGTCGGATCACACTCCGTTATTTTTGGATTCTGGAGTCCATGCTCATCTGGGAAATTCGGCGCATTTCTCTTTTGAGTTATCCTGGTTTCGGGTTGATGGCTTCTATGAGTTGGTGGCAGCCGAATGGGCAGCCTATAATAAGGGTAATTCTCCTATTGAAATTTGGCAAAACAAAGTTAGGCATGTAAGGCGGTACCTTAAAGGTTGGGCAAAAAATTTGAGTGGAAAGTATAAAAAGGAGAAAGAAAAATTACGAAACATAATCGACGAACTTGATGTTAAATCTGAAACTTGTCCGCTCACGGAGTCGGAAAGGAGTAGGCTGTGAGAGGCTAATGATCGCACTAGTAGCTTGCGTCAAGATGAAGAAACAAAGTGGGCACAACGCGCCAAGGCGAAACATGTGCGAGAAGGTGAAAATAATACGAAGTATTTCCATCTTATTGCTAATGGTAAACATAGGAAAAAGAAAAAAAATCAACTAGAGCAAGACGATGGAACCATTATGGGCGATGAAAATCTAAAGGTCTATATTACTGAATACTATAAAAAATTATTTGGTGCATCGGCACCGAGTAACATCTTGCTTGATGAGAGTGTAACACATGACATACCGCAGCTTTCCGTCGAGGAAAACAAAATTGTAACTGCTAACTTCACTGAGAAGGAAGTACTAGAGGCAATTTCACAGATGGAAACGAACAAGGCGTCGAGCCCTGATGGTTTTCCAGCTGAATTTTACAAAAAATTATGGGGCATAATTAAGGATGATTTGATGGCTATGTTTGCTCAGTTTCAAGAGGGGATTCTACCTCTTTATAAACTGAACTTCGGCGTGATCACCTTGCTGCCTAAGAAATGTCTCCTCAATGTCAGTTTCAATTTTTTACAAAAGTGAGTACTAATCGCATTACTGGGATCGCCCATAAGGTTATTAGACCCACGCAGTCGGCCTTCATGCCTGGCCGACATATACTTGACGGGGTTGTGATCCTCCATGAACCATACATGAGCTTCAAAGGAAGAACTGGATGGGGTTTTGTTTAAAATTGATTTGAGAAGGCATATGATAAGGTTAAGTGGCCTTTGATACGTGCAAGGCACACGTTCGTTCGGAGACCCCAAGAGGAAGGTATGATGAGTGTAGCAGCAAGTTTTCCCTCAGTAAGACACCAAGGTTTAATCGGACCAGTTAGGAGATCGAAGTCACTTCTGAAGGTTGTTGGTGAAGGAGTGTAGTGCGGCGCAACACCAGAGATTCCGGTGCCAACGTGGAACCTGCACAACACAATCAAACTACTTTGCCCCAACTTAACAGTGAGGTTGTCAATCTCACCGGCTTGCTGAAAACAAAGGATTAGGCGTATAGTGTGGAAAATGATGTTTGTTTGCAGAGAATGAAAAAGAACAGTTCTTGCAGTAGGTTGTATTATCAATGTAAAAGAATGGACCAGGGTCCACAGTTCACTAGTGGTGTCTCTCCATAAAAGATAACTAACATGTTGGGTAAACAAATTACAGCTGGGCAATTGACAATATTGAGAAGTGCATAACAATGTGTGTACAAGTTATGACGGTACAATGAGATTTACTTGGGCATTACAACATGGTACATAGACCGCTATCCAGCATGCATCTATGCCTAAATAATCCACCTTCAGGTTAGCATCCGCACCCCTTTCAGTATTAAGTTGCAAGCAACAGATTATTGCATTAAGTAAAGTGCATAATGTAAGCAACACAATTATCCTTAGACAAAGCATCGCTGTTTTACCCCTAGTGGCAACAGCACATCCACAACCTTAGAGGTTGCTGTCACTCCCCCAGATTAAATGGAGATTGAACCCACTATCTAGCATAAATACTCCCTCTTGGAGTCACAAGCATCAACTTGGCCAGAGTATCAACAAGCAACAGAGAGCAGGCAAGATCATAAATAACATGTGTATGATAATTCAATAATCAACTTGACATAGTATCAATATTCATCGGATCCCAGCAAACACAACATGTAGCATTACAATAAGATGATCTTGATCATGATAGGCAGCTCACAAGATCTAAACATGATGGCACAAGAGGAGAAGACAACCATCTAACTACTGCTATGGACCCATAGTCCAAGGATGAACTACTCACACATCACTCCGGAGGCAGGCATGGCGATGTAGAGCCCTCCGGTGATGATTCCCCACTCCGGCAGGTGCCGGGAAGAGCTTCAGAACCCTCCCGAGTTAGGGTTGACGGCGGCGGCAGCTCTGGAACTTTTCGTGGAATATGGCTCGTGTGTCTAGGGTTTTCCCGAAAAGATGAATTTATAGGTGAAGGGGCGGCGTCGGTGGACACCCGTGGGCTCCTCACCACGTGGCGGCGTGCCAGGGGGTGGGGCCGCGCCACTGTATGGTGAGGGCGCCTCGGTGCCCCTCTCCGTCTCTCCTTTGGAATCCGTGTACGTGACAGAAAATTAGGGATCTGGCCTTTTGTTTCGTCCTATTCCGAGAATATTTCGAGAACAACTTTTCTGGAATACAAAAACAGAAGAAAACAGGAACTGGCACTGTGGCATCTTGTTAATAGGTTAGTCCCAGAAAATGCATAAAAATGATATAAAGTGTAAATAAAACATGTAGCAATTGGTATAATATAAGCATGGAACAACAGAAATTATGGATACGTTGGAGACATATCAAGCATCCCCAAACTTAGTTCTAGTCGTCCTCGAGTAGGTAAAACGATAACAACAAAATAATTTCGGAGGAGACATGCTACCACACAATCTTGATCAAATAATATTGCAAGGCTCATGTTATGAATGAAGTGACTCAAGGCAATGGTCTATAGTTTGCTAACAAATAGATAAAGAGTAGACAACTGAATCATATAAGAAAAAACTTTTCATGAATAGTACTTTCAAGACAAGCATCAAAAAGCTTTGCATAAGAGTTAACTCATAAAGCAATAGATTCTAGGGCTTATCGTTTCTGTGCCCTACCTACCTCAGTTGTATCTGTTTGTGCCACCCCCGCGTAGTTTCTCTCGTCCGTGCCATGGCTGGGCCGCAAATGGCCAGCGCACGGCCAAGACGGCCGTTTCCGTCTGGTCAACTTCGTGTCACCATAACTTGGCCTGACTTGTGGGGTCGGCCTGGCGCGGCTCGGTTGGAATTTCCTGGGGTCGGCTAGTGGGGTCGGCTAGGGGGCAGCTCATTTCGAATTGGACCGTTGGTAGGTTTGAATCATTGTTCCCCCCCCCCAATCCCGATCTGACGCCGCCCGCCCCGTGCCACCGTCCTAGCCCCGCCCCGCCCGTCCCCGTCCGCCGGTGGTGCACTGCACCTCCGCTTGGACGACGCATCCATGGCGGCAGTTCCAGGCCCCGCCGTTCCGCCCGTTCTGCCTTATGCTTATGCAGGCGAGGACTGGGTAAAATCAGATTCAGATAACACTTGGATGAGGAGGTAAGTACACAATCTCTCGATTGTCTCGATTAATCTATCGATTGTCTCGATTTCGTGATGTATGTAGTTGAATACGGCTTCAATTTGACCTTATCGCCATGAATTTTGTTCAATAGGATGAATCTGAATACAGCTTTTCGCTTGTCAGTCGAAATGGTCAGTCGCTTTCAGCCGGATCTCGAGTTCTGCCCTCCTTATTGGTTTCAGTTGGTGGTAGAAATGACTTATACGTTAAAGGAATTGTTGAAGGCTTGCTGTGACAAATTCAGCTGGCGGACAGTTGATACTGCTTCGCTCCAATACTGGTCAGTTTTGGAGGAGTGTTTCGTCCCAATGCCCGATGACTCTGCAGCTGGATTCTTATTTGCTCAGACCGCGACCCAGCGATTCGGTAAAATTAGGCTTGAGGTGGTTCGGAAACCAATTCAACATGAATTGCCAAAGACAAAGGGAAAGGGGGCAGCTGCTAATGATCAGCTTCCGCCGTTACCTCGTAGTCAGCCCAGTGGCAGTGCAAGTCAACCCAGTGGCAGTACAGGTCAGCGTCCTCGCAGTACAAGTCAGCCCACCAGTGGTAGTGGAAGTCAGCGTGCTCGCGGTACAAGTCAGCCCACCAGTGGCAGTGCAGATGCTGTTAATTCAGACGATGAAGCGGTGCCCGACGATGCCGTGCCGCGGAACGACGATGAAGATGAGAAGATGTTTCCTGAATTTGCGAATGAATTGGGCCATAGGTCCTCTGTCGCTCAGCTTGTACAAGATAGTCTTGAAGAGGAGGAGGAGAACGTTGACATGTTGGTTCCAGATGAATACGATGGCGATGACATGCCAGCGCTTGAATGGGATAGGAATTGTCCTATACTTTCTCCAGGGACAAGATTCAAAAATATGGATGAACTTCGGAAAGCTTGTACAATGTCCAGCATCCTCAGCAACAATATTTTCAACATTGAGAAGAGTCAGACAGACAGGTATACGGTTCACTGCCCAGACATCAGGTGCCAGTGGAAGTTGCATGCCACTCTTGTAGAACAGAAGATTCGTGACAAGGATGACGCGAAAGACATGGTAGAGGTAAGGTATAACAACTATGAGCACACTTGTCAATCTAAGGTGGCATGGCATAAAGAATACTTAGCAAGCAAAGGGTGGCTGACAGAGGTGATGACTCCTATGCTAAGAGAGAACCAAAGCCTTGGACCAACTTCCCTCGGCAGGCTAATCACTGATAAATATAAATTTGAGACGAAGCTAAATTACTCGAAGCTATGGAAAGCTAGAGAACAGGCCATGGCGAACATACAAGGTCCTGCGTGGGCAGAAAGCTTTCAGTTGTTGTACACATTCAAAGCTGAGGTGGAGAAGGCAAGTCCAGGTAGTGTGGTAGAAATCAATCATGTGGCTGTGCAGTCCACAGGGAAAGGGAAAGGGAAAATGCAGGAGAGACATATCTTCAGGAGGGCTTTTGTCTCTTTCAAGGCTTGCCATTTCAAGGGTTTCTAAACGGTTGCAGGCCATATTTGGTTGTGGATGCAACTGCTCTAACTGGAAGACGGAAAGGACAGTTGGTAGCTGCTTGTGCAGTTGATGGACACAACTGGCTTTTTCCAGTTGCTTTTGGTGTGGTGGAGGTGGAGTCCGAGCTTAGCTGGAGGTGGTTTTTGGACAATTTACACAAGGTTATAGGGGACCCTCCTGGATTGGTAATCCATACAGATGCTTGCAAGGGTTTGGAGAAAGCTGTAGGAATTGTGTTTCCTGAAGCAGAGCACAGGGAATGTATGAGACATCTTGTTACTAATTTCAAGAAGCAGTTTAAGGGGAAAGTATTTGATGAAAACCTTTGGCCAGCAGCGTACACATGCAGCGAGAGGAAGTATAACCGCCACTTGAAGACCATGTACGCTGAAAATGCTGCTGTCAAAGCATACTTGGAAACACATCACGAAAAGCTGTGGTCGAGATGCTTATTTGGTCCAGAGTGCAAGGTGGACTATGTGACAAGCAACCTTGCTGAAAGTTTCAACGCAAAGATTAAGCACCTGGAAAGTCTAATGGTGTGGGAAATATTTGACAAGATCAGGCAGTTGATAATGGAGAAGATGGTATTGCGCAATAGAATTGGACAATCATATGATGGCCATATCATCATCCCAAGTGTGATCAAGAATTTACATGCGCGAGGAAGAAATATGCAGGGTACGATGACTCTGCGAAGAGTAGACAGCACTACGGCTGAGCTGACATATGTCTTCGGAGAACTGAGCTGGAGGTATCCAGTGGATTTGGGAACCAAGAAATGTACTTGTAAGCGATGGGAGATCAGTGGCAAGCCATGTATACATGCCCTGTACTTCCTGAACTTCATCGAAACCGTTGTTGATCCATATGTGTCTAAATATTTCTCTGTTGCCAAGTTTAAGGCAGCATATGCTGAAAACGTGCCTGCTTTATTGGAAAGAGAACAATGGGATGAGTATGATCCAGGATTCAAACTAGACCCTCCGGCGCTAAACAGAGCACCTGGAAGGCCAAGGGTACAAAGAATTAGAGGAGCTGCAGAGGGTGCACCCGTAAAGCAGCGTCCGTGCAAAAGATGTGGAATATTGGGGCACATTCAAAGGCTATGCAACAATCCAGCCCCCTCTGCATTTGTAACAGAGCAAGGATGGGGCGTAGATGAAGCAGCCGCAGCCAGAGCAGCACAAGCAGCCGTAATAGCAGAAGCAGCCGCAGCCACAACACGAGCCGTAGCAAAAGAGTTTGCTGACCTGTATGTGTGTCTAGAATGGTTGTCGTATGCACTAGTAAACATATTTTCCATATTTGTTAATATCTGTTTCACTTGTATTTCGTATGCCAGGGAAAAGACGCACAAGAAGGGTAAAACTAAAGACCACTGGCAGCCAAGGACTCGTGCAACAAAGAAAAGAGCTGCTCATGAAATTTGGGAGGAGGCAACAGAAGCTGATGATCCAGATCCTGAAGAAGAGGCATTTGTATCGGCAGCATGTGCTGGAATGGAAGATGATGATAGAGAGCCATTTGTAGCTTCGCCTACGAGACCACCAGTTTCGGCTACTGGTAGTACCCGGGTTCAAGCATCACCAGTAGCACCAGCAGCACGAGCATCACCAGCAGCACGAGCAACACGAGCATCACCAGCAGGAGCATCACCAGCATCAGGAGCATCAGCAGCAGGAGGAGCATCACCAGCAACAAAGAACAAACAAGCCAAGAAGCACAAGAAGGGGGAGGTCATGGACCCAACTGGCCCAAATCCAGCATGGAACACCTGGAGCAAGGCCGTAGCTCCTTCTAGTCACACAAGGAGCAAGTCAAAGCTGTGAAGATTTGAGGAAATTTGTAATATTTGTTATTGTACTTCTGTCGAACACCTTAAGTGCGCACTCTGGACGCGCCATGGTGTGCTCCGGACGCGCTCAGAGCGCGCCACGGCATGCTCTGGGCGCGCACTGGCGCACATTTGTGTAAAATTTGGGCGCGAACTATGCCTAGACTATTCTTAGTCACTCCTAAATGATACTTTCGTGAGTATTTTGAAATTATCATGTTGCAAGTCCAAAAACACTTCTCTTTACGCTTGAGTTCATACGACATAGTTCATACGACATGCATTTCTCGTCTGAATGTACGTAGACCTTGTTTATCAACTTGAATCGTTAGTATATGATACAAGACGACTATGTGCGCAGGATTTTCCATTTTTTGATTTTTTGTGAATACTTGAAGCTCATTTCAAATTTCGGTCAACTTAACGTTAACCGACATTTAAACAAGTTTAAAACATGAAAATGAAAAACTAAGCATGGATCCTTCTTAGTCACTCCAAAATGAAACTTTGTGAGGTGTTTGAACGTTTTATGTTGGAAATCCAAAACCCCTTCTCTTCACCCTAGAAATCATAGAGCATAGTCTGAGATATCACCTTAGATACAGGCATTTCTCATATGAAATGTTTATAGATGATGTTTATCAACTTGAATCGTTAGTATATGACATAAGACGACTATGTGCGCAGGATTTTCCTTTTTTTTTTATTTTTTTTGAATATTTGAAGCTCATTTGAACCTCGAGTTCATACGACATAGTTTGGGGATATCACTTAGATACATGCATTTTTCATCTGAATGTGTATAGACATTGTTTATCAGCTTGAATCGTTAGTATATGACATAAGACGACTATGTGCGCAGGATTTTCCATTTTTTGAATTTTTGTGAATATTTGAAGCTCATTTCAAATTTTGGTCAACTTAACGTTGACCAACATTTAAACAAGTTTAAAACATGAAATTTGAAAAACGAAGACTCGATCCTTCTTAGTCACTTCAAAATGAAGCTTGGACACTTTATCAAACTTTTCAAAAACACGTTGAGTGCCTTCAAACCCCGTCGAGTGCCTCCAAACCCCATTTGAACAATGACCGTCGAACTAACCCTAGCGCTGAACTGCAGCCGTCCGATCGTTCCTCTAGAAGGAATCTGCAGGCAGACTCGGGGCGATCCGCGAGAAGCTCATTCTGCGATCTGATTGGACGCGCGCGTAGGACTAGGGCTTTACCCACTGACGAGTGGACCACGACATACCCAATGGTGATTTTGGCTCGCCCACCCCCATTTGCCTCAGTGACACAAAATGGGGTTTTTGGCACACCAAAACTTTTCCATATTCATCGTAACTTTTCCATATAAATTTTCCAAACTTTTCTAAGCAAAAATGGTGGACTCGCTGAAAAATGTGTTCCAAATGAGCTCCAAAGGTAGGGTAAACGGCCCCATTTCTAAGCAAAAAACAGTGGACTCGCTGAAAATGTGTTCCAAATGAGCTCCAAAGGTAGGGTAAACGGCCCCATTTCTAAGCAAAAAACAGTGGACTCGCTGAAAAATGTGTTCCAAATGAGCTCCAAAGGTAGGGTAAACGGCCCCATTTCTAAGAAAAAACAGTGGACTCGCTGAAAAATGTGTTCCAAATGAGCTCCAAAGGTAGGGGAAACGGCCCCATTTGTAAGAAAAAACAGTGGACTCGCTGAAAAATGTGTTCCAAATGAGCTCCAAATGTAGGGTAAACGGCCCCATTTCTAAGCAAAAACAGTGGACTCGCTGTAAGAATGTTTTCATACGTACTTTTCAAAAAAATCAGAATTTTGCGCGCCATATGCGTAGCATTTCCCGCCTACTACGCGGCCATTTATACCCTTCCATCCGCCTTCTCGCCATCCATCTCGCCACCCATCTCCGTTCTCACCGCCATGTCATCCCCATCCGAGAGCGACTACGAGGCGGAGGAGCGCCGCCGCCGTCAATCGAATGTCATTGCAGTGAGGAGGAGGAACGTAGCTAAGAGGAGGAGCGCCGCCTGCGCGGTGCACGGTCGACGCCCACCGCAGCGACGTCACGATGGGGAGGCTGGGTCCTCGCGGGCCTCGCGGGCCGCCGCGCTTTTATTTGGAGACCCTACCGCAGCGACCCCACCGCCGCTGCCGCCGCCGCCGGCACCGTTTACCTCCTCCAGGGACGACGACGAGTCCTACTCAAGTCTCGAATCGCCCTCCACCGACGACGGCGAGGACCTCCTCAAGATCGTTGACCAAGTCGAGCTGGATGCGCGTGTTTTCGCCAAGTCCATGCGTTCGTAGCGCGGGGCGGAGAAGCGTCGCCGTGCGGATGCCAAGTTTGAGGAGGTGATGAACGAGGTGCGTCTGGAGCAGGGTCTGCGACAGGACACCGAGCACACCGCTCGCGCGCGGGAGTGGGAGGAGGTGCGCCGCCGCCAACGGCTCAACCAAGCCTTCGCCGCCTCCGATAGTGAGTAGCCGCAGATGGTCCAGTGGCCGCTTTAGTTTAGATTTGGGTCTAGATTAATCCTAAAAATATGTATGAACTACTGGCTACTTATGAACTACTGTCTACTGTTTTTTTACTAAGATCATCAGAATCATTTAAGCAATATTTTTGGTCAAGTTTTCATATACTAGCTCTAGCTATGTCGGTCGCGTTCCAATCGCGTACTTGCGTTACAGCTCGATCGCTCACGCCAGTCTGCGTAAATTTATGTCTACATTGACCATATGGTAGAAGGAGCGACACATATCCGTTCATGTTTGGGTTACCCTTCATGTTTATCCGTTCTAGCGTGAAAGGAAGAATCCAAAGCAAATCAGTTTTATAAATATTTCTTTTTACGAGTCGTACGATGAGACACATCTGAGAGCCTTCCAGTTCGTGGCACTGCGTGAACATTGAATACGTGCGTGGCATGCCGTAGTCCACCCTGCCGTCTATGTAGCGTGCACGGATAGGCATGGCCATTGAACGCGTCGCAGAACTGCTTCCTCACCACCGCTAGCCTAGCCTAGTCGTCATGTCCAATCACGGTGTAAATGCATTTGCCAAACAAGATAGGCGATCAGAATAAAGATTAACTTCATAGAAATAAACGATTATCTCCATATAACACAATCAGTTACTACCTTAAAACAAGAACAAGAACTACTACTAATACTACTTCTACTACTACCCCTTCTTCTTCTTCTTCTTCTTCTTCTTCTTCATGGGTGCTGCGGTGGACTGACGGGGACAGAGACGTCGGAGGCGACGGGGGGACTGACGGTGACATCAGAGGCGTCGGAGGCGTCGGATTTCTCCTCGTCGTCGGAGTCGGAGGCGTCGGAGTCATCCTCATCGTCGCAGTCGTCCAGGTCGTCGGAGTTCCCCTCGCCAGAGATGTCCTCGATGACAACATTGGGCTCGGCAATGGGCGCAATGACGACGGGCGCGGGCGATTGGTCCACGACAGCAGGCCCGCGCTCCTCGTCGGTAGGGCTCGTCCGATGACTCCGATGCCCCGTACTCGTAGACTGGGGATTGCGGCGGAAGATCTCCACGCGCCACTTCGTATGGTTGCTCTTTCTTCTCGCGCAGAGGGGAGAGCCCTTTCTGCTTCCGGAGAAGGTTCTGCTCCGCTAGCCACTCCTCCCGCTCCTCTCGCTCCATCTCCTGCATCTCGTGCAGTTCCTGAGGAGAGTAGAGCTCCGAGTCCGGCATCGGCGAGTAGGGGCTCTGCGGCGAGGGCGTGCTCCAGCACATTTTCGAGGGAGGGAGGGAGAGAGGGAGAGAAAATGGGCGTCTCTCCGGCGAGGGCGGCCCCCTTTTATTAGCCGTGGCGGGGGTGGGCGGGGAAACCCTAGCTGACCCCACACGCCGACCCCACGCGCCGACCCCACGCGCCGACCCCACTAGCTGACCCCAGGAAATCCCAACCGAGCTGCACCAGGCCGACCCCACTAGCCGACCCCAAGAAATTCCAACCGACCCGCGCCAGGCCGACCCCACCAGTCAGGCCAAGTGACGGTCAAAGGAGGTTGACCAGACGGAAACGGAGCATTTGGCCGTGCGCGGGCCATTTGCGAGCCAGCCAGGGCACATACGAGAGAAACTACGCGGGGATGGCACAAACAGATAAACTAGAGAGAACCAGGGCACAAAAGCAATTATCCGTAGATTCTAAATAAAAGGCATTGAACCAACACATAGGAAGATTTAAGTTTCAGCAATTGCTTACAACTTTCAACATGTATATCTCATGGATAATTGTCAACACAAAGTAATATAATAAGTGCACAAGGAAGCATATAGGAATTGTTGCACACAAAGTTGACACAAGTGTTTGCTTCTGAGATAGAAAGAAGTAGGTAAACTGACTCAACATAAAGTAAAAGAAAGGCCCTTCGCAGAGGGAAGCAGGGATTAAATCATGTGCTAGAGCTTTTTAAGTTTTTGAAATCATATAGAGAGCATAAAGTTAGTTTTTGAGAGGTGTTTGTTGTTGTCAACGAATGGCAGTGGGCACTCTACCCCCTTGTCAACCAGACTTTCAAGAGAGGCTCCCATGAAGGACGTTATTTCTACCCAAGGTAGATCATCCCTCTTCTCTTTTGTTCACACATGCACATTTATAAATTGGTATGACACTTCTCCCAACCTTTGCTTACACAAGCCATGGCTAACCGAATCCTCGGGTGCCTTCCAACAATCACATACCATGGATGAGTGCCTATTTGATATTGTTTAACACTTTGAAAATTTTCTTCTGATAAATCATGGCAAAACATGTGAAGAGAATTAAGCGGTTAAAGTTATAATTAATTGGGATTGGGCACCCCATTTGCCAGCTCTTTTTGCAAATTATTGGATAAGCGGATGTATATGCCACTAGTCCATTGGTGAAAGTCTGTCTGACAAGATTGATAGAGAAAACTCCACATAACTTCCTCATGAGCTATAAAATATTGACACAAATAAGAGATAATAGCTTTTGAATAGTTTAAAGGTAGCACATGAAGTATTTACTTGGAATGGCAGGAAATACCACATAATAGGTAGTTATGGTGGACACAAATGGCATGGGTTTTGGCTCAAGGTTTGGATGCACGAGAAGCATTCCCTCTCAGTACAGAGTTTAGGCTAGCAAGGTTGTTTGAAGCAAACACAGGATATCAACTGGTACAGCAAGACTTACATGAAAACATATTGCAAGCATTATAAGACTCTACACTGTCTTCCTTGTTACTCAAACACTTTTACCAGAAAATATCTAGACCTTAGAGATACCAAACATGCAAACCAAATTTCAACAAGCTCTACGGTAGTTCTCCACTAATAGGTTTTAACTACATGATGCAAGAGCTTAAACATGATCTACTTGAGAGCTCAAAACAATTGCAAAGCATCAAATTATCCAACAATGATCAACAAGAATAAGTATGTCTTTTCAATATACCATCTACCACATGTAGCATTTTCTGTTTCCAACCAAACACCAATCAACTTATTTCAACAAAAACTCTCCAAATAATTCAACAATGAAACAAGAGAGTACTTCTCTACAAGAACTAACAGCTCTGAATAAGAGATGCATGAAAAACAGGAGCTAAAAGCATTGCAGTAGCTAGACAAGAATACTCAACAAATATAAGTGAAATAGTATTCAATGAAAAAGCGGAGCGTGTCTCTCTCCCACACAAGAATGCTAGGATCCAATTTATTCAAAAATAAATAACAAAGCAAAAATAAAAGCACACAGACGCTCCAAGTAAAGCACATAAGATGTGAAAGAATTAAAATATAGTTTCACTAGAGATGACCTGATAAGTTGTTGATGAAGAAGGGGATGCCTTGGCATCCCCAAGCTTAGACGCTTGAGTCTTCTTGAAATATGCTTGGGTGACCACAGGGGATCCCCAAGCTTAGGCTTTTCACTCTTCTTGATCACATTATCATTCTCCTCTCTTGATCTTGAAAACTTCCTTCACACCAAACTCAATAATTCTCATTAGAGGGTTAGTGCATAATCAAAAATTCACATGTTCTGCAAGACACAATCATCTCCAATACTTCTGGACATTAGCTACAGCCACTGATATTTTGTGGAGCAAAGAAATCCACTCAAACATAGTAAAAGAGAGAATGCAAAATAAAAGGCAGAATCTGTCAAAACAGAACAGTCCGTAAAGACGAATTTTTTCGAGGCACTTAAGTTGCTCAGATCAGAAAATTCAAAACTAATGAAAGTTGCGTACATATATGAGGATCACGTCTGAATGTTTTCAGAATTTTTCGATTTTTCTGGAGTGCGTACAGCTCAAAACGGTGGACAACAAAAATCTATCTCTGCGCAGAAATCCAAATCTAGCATCAACTTTCTATTAGAGACTTTACTTGGCACAACAATGCAATAAAATAAAGATACAAAGGAGTTGTTACAGAAGTAAGCAAGCTCCAAGACTCAAATAAAAGAAAAAATACAGAAATAAAACATGGGTTGTCTCCCATAAGCGCTTTTCTTTAACGCCTTTCAGCTAGGTGCAGAAAGTGAAAATCAAGTGTTTCCAAGTGAAGAAGCATCAACAGAATAATGTGTTCTAATAATAGAATCAAAAGGTAGCTTCATTCTCTTTCTAGGGAAGTGTTCCATACCTTTCTTGAGTGGGAATTGGTACCTAATGTTTCCTTCTTCATATCAATAATGGCACCAACAGTTCTAAGAAAAGGTCTTCCCAAAACAATAGGACAAGATGCATTGCATTCAATGTCCAAAACAATAAAATCAACGGGGACAAGGTTATTGTTAACCATAATGTGAACATTATCAATTCTCCCCAAAGGTTTCTTCATAGCATTATCAGCAAGATAAACATCCAAATAAAGTGTTCCAAAGGTGGCAAATCAAGCATATCATAGTTTCTTAGGCATAACAGAGATACTAGCACCAAGATCACATAAAGCATTACAATCAAAATCATTCACCTTCATCTTAATGATGGGCTCCCAACCATCTTCTAACTTCCTAGGGATAGAAGCTTCATTTTTAATTTCTCTTCCCTAACTTGCATGAGAGCATTTGTAATATGTTTTGTAAAAGCCATATTTATAGCACTAGCATTAGGACTTCTAGCTAGCTTTTGCAAGAACATAATCACTTCAGAAATATTACAATCATCAAAATCAAAATCATTATGATCAATGGTAATGGAACCATTGTCTCCCATATTTGAAAAATTTCAGCACTTTTATCAGGAAGTTTAGTGGTTTTGGGCAATTTCAAACGTTTTGCAGAAGTAGTAGAAACATTGCCAACACCAATTATGTTACCATTGATAGTGGAGGTTTACTAGCATGTGAAACATCAGCATTACTAGTGGTGGTAATAGTACAAACTCTAGCTATACTATTCTCTTTATCAATTTTATCTCTCTTTCCCACCTAGCATGCAATTCAGCCAACATCCTAATATTGTTGTCAATTTTAACTTGGATAGCATTGGCAGCAAAAGTCTTGTTCTCTTTAACATCATTAGGCATAACTTTTATTTTCAAAAGATCAACATCAAGAGCAAGGCTATCAACTTTAGAAGCAAGAACATCAATTTTACCAAGCTTTTCCTCAACAGTTTTATTAAAAGCAGTTTGTGTACTAATAAAATCCTTAAGCATGGCTTCAAGATCAGAGGGTACACTTCTATTATTGCTGTAGGAATTACCATAGAATTGACATAACCATTACCACTATTAGAAGGATAAGGCTTATAATTGTTACTACCAAAATTATTCCTATAAGCATTGTTGTTGAAATTGTTGTTTTTAATGAAGTTCACATCAACATGCTCTTCTTGAGCAACCAATGAAGCTAAAGGAACATTATTTGGATCAACATGAGATTTACCATTCACAAGCATAGACATAATAACATCAATCTTATCACTCAAGGAAGAGGTTTTTCAACAGAATTTACCTTCTTACCTTGGGGTCCTTTTGGTGTGCCATTCAGAATAATTAATCATCATATCATCAAGAACTTTGTTGCAGCACCCAAAGTGATGGACATAAAGGTACCTCCAGCAGCTGAATCAGAAGGTTCTTGAAGAAAAATTCAGTCCTGCATAAAAGGTTTGGATGATCATCCAAGCAGTCAGTCCATGGGGGACAATTCTTTACCAATGATTTCATCCTCTCCCATGCTTGGCAACATGTTCAATATCAAATTGTTTGAAATTCATAATGCTACTTCTCAAGGATATAATCTTAGCAGGAGGATAATATTTTCCAATGAAAGCATCTTTGCATTTAGTTCATGAATCAATACTATTTCTAGGCAAAGATAGCAACCATTCTTTAGCTCTTCCTCTTAAAGAGAAAGGAGATAATTTCAGTTTTAATAATATCTCCATCTATATCCTTATACTTTTGCATCTCACAAAGTTCAACAAAATTATTAAGGTGAGCAACAGCATCATCAGTACTAACACCAGAAAATTGCTCTTTCATAACAAGATTTAACAGAGCAGGTTTAATTTCATAAAAGTCTGCTTTAGAAGCAGGTGGAGCAATAGGAGTGCATATGAAATCATTATTATTTGTGCTAGTGAAGTCACACAACTTGGTGTTCTCAGGAGTACTCATTTTAGCAAAATTAAAGCTAGGCCGAAATAAAAAATAAATGCAAGTAACTATTTTTTTTGTGTTTTTGATAAAAAGAAGCAAACAAGACAAAATAAAAATAAACTAAGCAAGACAATAACAAAGTAAAGAGATTGGAAGTGAGAGACTCCCCTTACAGAAGGCTCAACCTCCCCGGCAACGGCGCCAGAAAATATGGCGTCGTGTCGGGAGTGCAAGACTTCCAGAAGTACCTCCTCTCTCCCCGGCAACGGCGCCAGAAAATATGCTTGATACGTGCAAGGCACACGTTCATTGTTAGACCCCAAGCGGAAGGTATGATGAGTGTAGCAGCAAATTTTCCCTTAGTATGAAACCAAGGTTTAATCGGACCAGTAGGAGATCAAAGACACTTCTGAAGGTTGTTGGTGAATGAGTGTAGTGCGGTGCAACACCAGGGATTCCGGTGCCAACGTGGAACCTGCACAACACAATCAAACTACTTTGCCCCAACTTAACAATGAGGTTGTCATTCTCACCGGCTTGCTGAAAACAAAGGATTAGGCGTATAGTGTGGAAAATGATGTTTGTTTGCAGAGAATGAAAAAGAACAGTTCTTGCAGTAGGTTGTATTATCAATGTAAAAGAATGGACCAGGGTCCACAGTTCACTAGTGGTGTCTCTCCATAAAAGATAACTAACATGTTGGGTAAACAAATTATAGCTGGGCAATTGACAATATTGAGAAGTGCATAACAATGCATGTACAAGTTATGACGGTACAATGATATTTACTTGGCATTACAACATGGTACATAGACCGCTATCCAGCATGCATCTGTGCCTAAATAATCCACCTTCAGGTTAGCATCCGCACCCCTTTCAGTATTAAGTTGAAAGCAACAGATTATTGCATTAAGTAAAGTGCATAATGTAAGCAACACAATTATCCTTAGACAAAGCATCGTTGTTTTACCCCTAGTGGCAACAACACATCCACAACCTTAGAGGTTGCTGTCACTCCCCCAGATTAAATGGAGACTGAACCCACTATCTAGCATAAATACTCCCTCTTGGAGTCACAGGCATCAACTTGGCCAGAGTATCAACAAGCAATGGAGAGCATGCAAGATCATAAATAAATGTATATGATAATTCAATAATCAACTTGACATAGTATCAATATTCATCGGATCCCAGCAAACACAACATGTAGCATTACAATAAGATGATCTTGATCATGATAGGCAGCTCACAAGATCTAAACATGATGGCACAAGAGGAGAAGACAACCATCTAGTTACTGCTATGGATCCATGGTCCAAGGATGAACTACTCACACATCACTCCGGAGGCAGGCATGGCGATGTAGAGCCCTCTGGTGATGATTCCCCTCTCCGGCAGGGTGTCGGGAAGATCTTCAGAACCCTCCCGAGTTAGGGTTAACGGCGGCGGCGGCTCTGGATTTTTTCGTGGAATATGGCTCGGTGTCTAGGGTTATCCCGAAAAGATGAATTTATAGGCGAAGGGGCGGCGTCGGTGGACACCCGCGGGCTCCTCACCACGTGGCGGCGCGCCATGGGGTGGGGCCGCGCCACTGTATGGTGAGGGCGCCTCGGTGCCCCTCTCCGTCTCTCCTTTGGACTCCGTGTACGTGACAGAAAAATAGGGACCTGGCCTTTTGTTTCGTCCAATTCCGAGAATATTTCAAGAACAACTTTTCTGGAATACAAAAACAGCGGAAAACAGGAACTGGCACTGTGGCATCTTGTTAATAGGTTAGTCTTAGAAAATGCATAAAAATGATATAAAGTGTAAATAAAACGTGTAGCAATTGGTATAATATCAGCATGGAACATCAGAAATTATGGATACGTTGGAGACGTATCAGCCTTTTCTATTACAGGCATTACGCATGAAAGGCTTTTCACACGAGTGGTGTGAATGGATTATGCAGTCTGTTAAAGGAGGTAGTGTCGAAATTCGTCTAAATGATGACATTGGTCATTATTTTCAGACAAAGAAGGGACTTAGACAAGGAGATCCACTGTCCCCGATACTTTTTAATATAGTAACGGACATGTTAGTTGTACTGATTGCAAGGGCAAAGGCAGATGGCCAGGTAGGAGGCCTCATTCCTCATCTCGTTGAGGGTGGGGTATCCATACTTCAGTACGTAGGCGACACTATGTTGTTCATGGAACATGATTTAGATAAGGCCATAAATATGAAGTTAATATTGTGTATTTTTGAGCAACTTTCTGGTCTAAAGATTAATTTCCACAAGAGCGAAATTTTCTCTTTTGGTAAAGCCAAGGAGGTAGAAGAGCAGTACAAGCATATTTTCGGATGTGAGTCTGGCTCTCTACCTTTCAAATATTTAGGTGTGCCCATCCATTATAGAATACTTCGTAATGCAGAATGGAATCCAGTAGAGGGCGGTTTGAAAGCAAATTGGGATGCTGGAGGGGCAAGTTACTCTCACATGGAGATCGGCTTGTCCTTATCAATTTTGTATTGACTAGCTTACCGATGTTCATTTTGTCTTTCTAGGAAATACCTAAAGGGGTACGAAAAATACTAGATTTTTATCGCTCACGTTTCTTTTGGCAGAGTGATGAGCATAAAAAGAAATATCGGCTAATTAAATGGAACATCGTATGTAGACCGAATGACCAAGGTGGTCTCGGCATTGAGGTGTTAGAACTAAAAAAAATAAGTGTTTGCTCAGCAAATGATTGTTTAAGTTGTTGAATGAAGATGGGGTCTGGCAAGAATTACTTCGAATTAAATATTTAAGCAACAAGACATTAGCACAAGTGGAAATTAGCCCAATTGATTCACCATTCTAGAAAGGTCTAATGAGAGTTAAAAAGGAGTGCTTTAATCGAAGCTTTTTTAGAATTGGAAACAGGAAGATTGAAGGTTTTGGGAAGATATGTGGTTAGGAGACACCCCACTTCAGCAACGATATCCATCTTTATATAACATTGTGCAGCAAAAAAATGTTCTGGTGCACGATGTTTTAAACGGGGCGTCTCATTTAAATATTAGTTTTAGGAGGGCTTTGATTGGAGACAAGTGGGATGCATGGTCACACTTATGTCTTTGTTTGATGGATATTAACTTGACATATGATACTGATACTTTTGTGTGGAAACTTACAACCAATGGAGTATTTACGGTTAAATCCATATATGAGGATTTGATGAATGGACATACCAAATTTTGCGTAAATATTTGTGGAAGTTGAAAATTCCGCTCAAAATAAAAAATTGCATGTGGTCAATAGGAAGGTCTTGCTCACAAAGGATAATCTACTTAAACAAAACTGGCACGGATGTTCTAAATGCTTTTTTTGTGGATATGAGGAGTCTATAGATCATTTATTCATCTCGTGTCCCTTTGCTCGTTTAATATGGCGTGTAGTGTTTTGCACTTACCACCAACAAATGTTCCAATATGTTTGGAAATTGGTTGAATGAGATTGACAAAAGACCACAACTAGGATTCGTATTGGCGTTTCAGCGATATGTTGGTCTATTTGGAACTGCAGGAATAATATATTTTTTTAATAGGAAAATGATTTTTCATGCATTACAGGTTATCAATATGGCAGCTTACTGGACCCAGTTATGGGCTACCCTGCTTCCTTCGGACCAGCAGGAGCTTATGGTTACTGGATGCGCTCGACTTCTGTTGGTGGCGCATGAGTTTTCTCCCGACATACGTGGCAGCATATTAGGAGACTTTTGTAGTTGAAACTATATATGTTGCTATTTCGATGGTTGATACATGTCTCAACCTTGTGTGATCGTTGAGTTGTAGTAAGTTGATACTTGAATGATTTTTAGTAAATAGTTGTGTGCGTCACTCGATGCAGAGGCCTGGCTTCACACCATTTCTAAAAAAAAAACGTGTCTTTTGTGTAAACCAGACTCGTAACTCTAGTTGTGCTAGGGTTTGGTATGCACAGCCGCTAAGAGGATTATTCTCTCGGTTTCCCTAAAATGAAAATCATACTCGAAGTGAGCTAGGTAAATATAGATACCATGCATATGCATGTATCAACCGCGTATCATGCTCATACAGTTTTTTTTTCTTAAACATGACGATATTTAAACACGATGATACAAAATGTTGCAGCAATCATCGAGATGCTATCGATATTTCCAGGCCGGCCGTCAGATATTCACCGTGTAGGGCATCTCCAGTCGTTGTGTCCACAGAACCAAAAACGACGCTATTTTGGCCGGTCTGGGGGCAAACAGAGCTATTCAGGATCTAGGGGGCGCGTTTTCCAGCCGTGAACTCAGGCCGCCCCCAGCCGGCGAGTTTAGGCATATTTTGGCATAAACAAAGGCCGACCCATTTTCGCATACAAATTCACACATAGAAATAATTTAACATACAAATTCACACACAAATAAATAGTTCAACAATGCAAGCAAATAAAAGAAATTATACTAGCATTGGCATTGTCATTGCCCTTGCGCGCCCACAAGTGCTGCACCAGATCATTCTGTAGAGCTTGATTTGCTGCAGCGTCTCGAATCTTCTGATGCGTGGCGAGGAAGGCTGCCCATGATGCCGGCACCTGGTGATCAACATCTGCAAGAGGACCCTGTCGATAGTATGGTGCCCTTTCCTCAGTCTCAGATACCTGGTGATCCCGCTCACTCTCAATGATCATGTTGTGCAAGATGACACAACATTGCATCACCTCCCACATGTTGGACTTCGACCAAGTCAAAGCTGGGTACCGGACAACAGCGAATCGAGACTGCAGCACGCCGAATGCCGGCTCAACATCCTTCCTGCAAGCCTCCTGGCACTTGGTAAACCAAGCTTTCGCGCTTCCTGGCACAGGGTTGGAGATGCTCTTCACAAATGTTGCCCACTTCGGGTAGATGCCATCTGCAAGATAGCAACCCTTTGTGTACTGGTGCCCATTGATCTCGTAGTTCACAAGGGGAGCATGGCCTTTGACAAGCTCGGCAAAGACATCCGAGCACTGCAAGACATTGATGTCGTTGTGAGTTCCTGGCATACCAAAGAATGAATGCCAAATCCATAGATCATATGAAGCCACGGCTTCGAGATCGCCGAGCACTCTCCTTTCTGGCCCCTTGTACATGCCCTGCCAATCAAATGGACAGTTCTTCCATTCCCAATGCATGCAGTCGATACTACCAAGCATCCCAGGAAAACCTCTTGCCTCATTGCTAGCTAGGATGCGAGCAGTGTCTTCCTCATTGGGTGATCGCAAGTAGGTTGTGCCAAACACTGCCCGGCAGAACTTATTCAAGCACTCAATGGCCGTGGACTCACCCATGCGCAGATAGTCATCTTGTGCATCAGCGGGAGCACCGTATGCAAGCAACCTCATGGCCATCGTGCACTTTTGAATTGAGGTAAATCCTACCGTGCCGGTGCAGTTCTTCTTCAATTTGAAGTAGGTGTCGAACTTCCGGATGGCATGCATGATCTTGAGGAAGAGCACGCGGTTCGTCCTGAAACGGCGCCAAAACACATGCTCGTCCTGCAGGGGATCATCGGCGAAGTAGTCAGAGTAGAGAATGCAGTACCCCTCGTACGCTGCCTCGGCTTGCTCTCGCGGCGACCATACACCGATCCAACACGCCGCGGCATGGCGTCATTGGCGAGCAGGCCGGCGAGGCAGCCGAGGATCACCAAGTGTCTTCATCGTCGACAGCGGCCTGATCTTCCTCATCAAATAGCTCGGCGAGCATCTCCTCGGCGTCGGAGTCCATGGCTGGGTCGGACTAAACGCTGAACACCTTGCGGGCGGGGTGGGCGCGTTTCGCCCCGAGAATCGCCTTGGAGGCTAGATCGCGGCGGAGGGGAGTGGGCGGCGCCGGCGGCGTGGCGAGGCTAGACGGTGGTTTTCCTAGCTGCTTGTGTGCGACGGCGGAAGGAGGGGTGGTGCCGGCGGCGACATGGCGACGACGAGGCTGGCAGAGGCAAAGGCGAGCCGGGTGGAGAAAATGCGTTGCCTCGCCGACAGCGTTGTCCCACGCGTGCTTTTCCTTCCGCCGGTCCCCCAGACGGAACCCAGTGGGCTGGGTTCGGCCTGGGAGCGCCGGCCCTAATTTCCGCCGAAACAACGCTATTTAAACTTGTGGGGGCGACTGGTAGAAAAACGACGCTATTTATCCGAAACGGCGCTATTTTGGACTCGGGCCGCTGGGAAACGATTGGAGATGCGCTTAGGATGACTCCAACGGGGCGACCCATCGAGTCCGCGCGCGTCCATCCCTGTCCGCGGGAGCCAAAAACACGGCCCAACGGCGCGACGCAAACGGACCACGGTCCGTTTTTTGGTCCGCCGCGACGCATTCCTGGCCCAAATTTGGGTCACCGATGCGTCGGGCCCGGACGCGAGCGGACCGTTCCTGCATCCTTCCCGTGTCCGCCCTGGCCCCGCGTGTCATCGACCCCAACGGCCACCTACCCATAATAACTGTGGGCGGTGGAGCTGTATAAATCGCGCCGGCCGGCCAAACCCTAGGGCACAAACCCTAGCACTCCTCCCCAATCGCGCCGGCCGGCCAAACCCTAGCCACGGCGGCCACCATCTCCAAGCTCAGATCCACGCGCCGGAATGGATCCGCCGCCGCCGCCGCCGCATCTGGTGGACGAGGCCGAGCGAGCGCGTATGAGCGCGCGCGGGCGCTATCGCGGCAGCTTCTCGCGCCGGATGGCGACCAGCCCGGCATGGGCCGGCATGATTCCCCAGCCGCCGCGTCCGCGCCTGACGGACGCCCAGAGGAGTGCGGTGGAGGCGGCGTTCGCGGACTGCGCCGACAGCGACGAAGAAGAGTACGCCGCCGGTGTCGCGGCGGCTGCTGTCGCGGCGGCCGGTGTCGCGGGGGATGGCGCGCCGCCGGAGCCTCCCATTGGCGTGGGCGGCCCTGCTCACATCACCGAGGAGGAGGCGGTGAATGCAGCCCACATGCAGCTGAACGCGCAGAGGGCGGCCGCGTTCATGTCCGCCGCGCGCGCCTGTGCCGACGCTGCAGTGGGGAGGAGATGAAGCAAATGCGCCGCGCCGAAGAGTCCAAGAAGCGCGCGGCGAGGCGCAAACGGCACCGGGAGGCCTTGGCGGCGGCCGAGGCCGCGAAAGGAGCAGGCAGCTCCGCCTGATGTCAGCTCCACCGCGAAAGGAGCCGAGGCCGTGGCCGCCTATGTGCGGTTCATTTTCCACTAATACCGGCGCCCGCTACGTGTTTCGTAGATACAAAATGATCAAAGAAGATTGAGTCAGCCAGCCCTGGCTGGCCATGGGCGCGATGAAGGAAGAGCCAGCAAGTCCGTTGCAGAACGGGCATGCTGCGTGACGTTCCTCAAGGCCGCAGCCCCTCTTTGATCTTCCCCCTTGCCGGCCGGTGGTCGGTTATTAATTTCCTTCAAGTTTAGGTTTAGGTTTTAGGGTTTAATGTTAGGAGAAGGTCCTAAATTTAACTATGTAATTTCAGTTTCTAAATGTAATCCTAGTATTAAAAAAAAGTTTAGAAAATAAAAGTGGCAAGCGGACTCAATGCGTCGGCCCCATTGGGGGCACTGGCCAGAAAGGGGCGGACATGGGCCGGACGCGCGTCCGTTCCCCGACCCAAATGGACAAAACGCGGACCGAACGCGCGTCCGTTTGGGTCGGCCCATTGGAGTCATTCTTAGCTCTGCATTCTGATCCAGGCGGGCGGGCTCACCTAACGATAGCAGTAGACAGTAGCACAATGGGAGCGTCTCTTTCCGTGTGTGTCGGCATCAGAAACGCATGTCTACGGCTGAGATTCCTCTATCTTTCCACGTTACGAATGGATGAGTTGGAGAATCTGGACCAGCCCACAAATCTGCTCCCCAAACGTCATCCGAGACATCACTCAGCAATCCTCTGGCTTTTGACGACGCTGACAGCGACGCGAGAGTACTGTGTGAGGTTTCTTTTTTCTTTTACTTTCTCTCATTTCTGTGCCGGACAGATAACTTAATGGAGGGATTTTCCTTCAGCGATGAAGGCCATCAAAGAGCGTGAGCTTCCTTCTTAGAGACATAGGCTCGGTACAGCTTAGGGCAACTACAATAGCATCCCACATTCCATGCCAGTTTGTATTTTGGTGTCCACCTTCTATACGTTGGAGTCGTCAGACGCGAGCTACGGAGTGTTTTCTTAAAAGTAAAACAAAATTTGGCTATAAGTTGGATATTCTAATTACCTTCCACCTTCTCCATCCATCGGTTTCCCCTGATCGGGTCGTTTTTTTTTTTTTTTGAAAGGGAGTTCGTGTACAAGATCATACAACTGAAGAACACACACGCACGAACAGAGGCAGAAGCCACACCCAACACGACGAACACGGCACCACCAGCAGCGCACCGCCGGGAAAGAAGGAGACGAGCTCACCTCGCACCGAAGCAGCCAGCTCGACCAACCTTGTTGAGATGCCGCAGAAGCCATCCGACGCAGGCGCCGGAATCTTGACGCTGAACGAGCATCGGCTCCGAGCCGCTGCCAGACCACCGTCGCCGCCTCACGCCGGAGACGAAGACGAAGGCTCCACCCGTCATCCACCAAGCCCACCGAGTCCGCCGACGAAGGAGAAGAACCCGCCTGCAAACTCCCAGCGATTTTAAGCAAAAGCACCACCCCGCACGTCGGCGAGGGAAGCAGGACCCCAAGGACAAGAGCCGCTGCCGCCACCACGGACGCCGGCTCGAGGGGAAGCACGCCGCGGCTCCGGAGAGCAGCGGACGCACCAGAGGCGGCAGATCTGCCCATGGCCTCCACCGGAGCACCGTGGACAGAGGAGAGGACCGCCGCCTCCAAAAGCTTCTCCGGCCACGCCTCCGCCTCCATAGCGCCGCCGGCAAGCAACCCACGCACACCTAGACTATTTACACGCCGGGATCCGTCGATTCCCCGTCCTCCCGCCGCCGGAGCGGCCGCGGAGGGCGAGGGATCGAGCGGATCGCCGGCGGCGAGCTGGTCCGCACTGGTGTCGCCCAAAAATCGCCCTCAGTTCACTGTAGGTGGGGAACGGGGAGAGGTCCATAGTGTTCTGCTTCATCTATCCCTGATCGGGTCGTTCTTGCCATGTTCGGGAGAGCTGGGAAACCAGCCCATAAATTGGAGATTCTAACTTTTTTGCTAAGTTATTTAGGGCTTGTTTGATTCAAAGGAACTGATCAGTGGCATATTTGTATTATTTGTGGCACCACTTCTTGACCTTTTGGCATCATTTAAACTTGATTCCGGTTATAAACTGATTCCTGTAAGTACAATATTTGTTGAAATGAACATATTCACAGTCCTGCAATGTATTTTGCAGATCGGTGCGACAAGGCACGTTTTCTTCACATTTTGGACAAGCTGCTGATGTACAAATATTCAGAGGGACTCGTGTATGAAGTAAAAGAAGATGGCAAGGGCTCAGATGAAACTTGTGAAGAAAGGAGAGAAGTGGAGGGACAAAGATGAAAAAGACCACACCAGATCGGGAGAAAAGGGCCGCAGCCTCCATGTCTTTGGTAGGCCTGGTATCTTCTTCCCTAATCCCCGTGCTGCTCCATCAGCGGCCGCCGCCGCCGCGGCCAGGCCAGGCGCGACGGCGAGCCACCAAGCCACCACACGCCGCTCCCCTACATCAGAAGCTGCTGCTCTACCCCTGCCCTGCGACACCTGCTGCTCGACACCAACCCAGCGCAAGCGACGAAGACGACGGCGACCTGAACCTGCTCTTCCTTCGACCCCCCTGCTGCTCTTCCTTTGATCTCTGCTGTTGCTGGTATTCCTCAAGATCTCCACGACCTGATGCTCTTCCCCAAGCGCTAGCTGCTCTTCCTCAATCCCTTCGTGCTGCTCCTCAATCACCAAACCAGGAGCTGGTTGAACCTACGATCCTCTCTCCCTTTCTTATGTTCTGAATAAATACATGTGCTTGTGTGTGTAATTCAGTCACAAGTGAACCTGTGCTAGTACGTGTGTGTTTGTGCTTGTTAAAACTGCTACTCGTGTATGCAAATCTGTTGTAGATCTTTGTATTTCGAGCTGCTTTTGTCCTTTATTTGTGAACTTGGTTGCTGTACAAATTCCTGGTTGTTGTGTTGTTATTCTTCCCTGTCTCACAAATTTGCTTCTTGCTCATCCTCATATATGCTAGTTCCTGTGTGTCTTCAAGTATTTGTTGTGCTGTTTAGTGTTTGTCTCTAAATCAAAAATACCAAAAAGATGCTCTACTAGTTTAGATTAAATTCCTGCAAATCCATCTTATTTGTGACCTAGCTTTAACCGAAACACAATAGTCGTCGCCTAGTCCCTGTGGAGAACACGACACTCGCAGTTTTGGGTGAATATCCTACTGCTATTCTGCATTGATCATTTTGGCGCCGTTGCCGGGGACTAGGGTCGAACAATTGTGTTAAGTTAGAGACTAGGTTTAGTGTAGTTTCTTGTTTAATTTTCTGTGATATTTCTTTCGGTGTTTCTTTTATCTTCTCCTTATTTGTTGCTTCGGCTTATTAGGATACTAACCCTCTCACCAGTGGTTGTTGTCTGTGAGTGTGTGTAGGAAACTTTTGCAGGTTGATTGGTAGTTGAACTTGTGCATATGGCTTTAGTTCGTGATCTTTGGATGCCAAGTTGTTTGGACAAAGTTACAGGGCCAATTTGGCCATCAATTGAAGCAGAAAACTTCGAGTTGAGGCCTGAACTTATTGCTCTGGTACAGCAGAATCAGTTTAGAGGATTACCAAGTGAAGACCCTCATGAGCACATCCATAATGTTCTGGAGTATGCTAACACAGTCCAACACCATGAAGTTTCTCGGGATGCTATCAAGTGTATGTTGTTCACGTTCTCTCTTAGAGATGGTGCAAAATATTGGTACCGTTCTTTGCCATCCAGATCATACACTTGGGGAGAAATTTCTCAAGCTTTCTTGGAGCGATATTTTCCACTTTATAAGCAATCTGCAATTCGCAACCAGATCCTCAGTTTTGCACAAGATGGCAGTGAGAACTTGTATGCTGCTTGGGAGAGATATAAGGATCTGCTTAGAAAATGTCCTAATCATGGGCTAAATGATTGGTTAGTGCTGCAGACATTCTATAGAGGGCTGACATATTCTTCAAGAGATCACATTGATATGTCAGCTGGTGGAACAATTATGAACAAAACCGTTGAAGGTGCAGTTTTGCTCATTGATAACTTAGCCTTCCACCAATTTCAGTGGTATGGCGAGAAGCCCAGCTCAGACCTGTTGGCTTGCGGCTATCAATATGTTACACATCAACAGTCAATACTTGCTCAAAAGCCTCAACCAGATGCTCTATGTGAGAAGATTGAGCTTGCATGGGTCTTGTTTGATGATGATGATGTGATTCTAAGTGACACACACCTGGCAGCTTCTATGAGCACTACTGCAACAAATTCAGTTTTTCACTTGGCTGATTCTTTTATGTGTGAGCCTGAGCTGCAGTCAGTTGCTTTTGATGTTGAAGAGCTTCCTTCCATTGCTATTGATGATGAGCTGCTGGAAATTGATATGGAGAAGTTCACCTTCCAGGATGTTAGCAACATTGATTCTACTTCTTTTGAGCCTGAGATGGAGATCTTCACGGTTAATGATGATGAGGGTACTTCAGATGTCGACAAGCCGAGCTCTCCAACTTCCATTGTTGACATTGCCCCACGGGAAATTTCTACTACCGCATCTTCCATGACATCTATAATTAAGGTAGTCCCGAAACTCTTCCTCAACCATCTCAGGTATGATTTCAACCTCCTTAACAAAACACACAGAACCATTGATAATGCCTATGCAATCTATAGTTATGCTTATGTCATAGGGCACTCTATTGATGATGTAGAGGGAACTGTCCCTATCACTTGTGTTGGCTGCTTGGTTTTGAGCTTTTTCAGGATTTTGCTTGTGCACTACTCATTGAGGTCGTACATGGTGCGAGTCGACATTCCATGGGATCCTGGTGGATTCATGGTATGGCGTTGAGGAGAATAGTTGGATTGGAGCAAGGATGAGCATCAAAAGAGCATGAAGACAAGGAAGAGTAGCGAGTCTCAATAGGCAGTGGAAGCCATAGCTGATCCGTCAGGTGAAAACGTTTCAACATTTTCATTTCAGCAATACTTTTGGGAACTGAAGTTATGGATTCGATCATTTGCATGATACACTGCAAAAGATATATTCGTTCCCTGCGCTAAGTGAGATTGCAATGTTTTCAATCCCTTTTAGATATGACTCCATGTTTCTGTGAACCTATTTCTAGTACTATTTTTGAATTGTGCAAAGTTGTGTTCCGTATAATCTTTCGGTCATAAATTCCTTTATTTCTCCCCTTAAAAAGCTTTGCAAAACTTGGGATGCCTATTTTTGAAATGAACTCGAATTTCATAATCCACTTGAGAGCCTTGTTACTAACTTTTTCGCATTAGCCTATCATGATCTCGGGATCGGTGATAGGTGAAGCACTAACCTCCTTGCATATTTATCATTTTGTAAATAAACCATAATTAACTCTGTTTGCATTAGCATATCGTAATCTCTGGATTGGATATGTGAAGCACTAACTTGGACAAGTTTTGGCAGAAATCCCTTTAAAAAAGGATGAAGCACTATACTATCAAGCGTTAGCATATGTTGATCTCTGGATTGGATATGTGAAGCACTAACAAAAGTTAACTAAAAGCATCCGCATACTAACATTTGCATAAGCGTTAGCATATGGTGATCTCTGGATTGGATATGTGAAGCACTAACTTTTGTCTCCTGGCTCAATTCTGGATTATGCTATTTGATTTTATTTCGAAATTTGTATCTCCGTTATTGCAATTCCTTTTAATTGGAGAAAAATTGGAATGTCTAACTGAATGTTTACTCAGGAACCATTTTGCATAACTCATAGATAATCATTGGAACTAAGATCATAGTCAAATGGATTGATATATTCTTGGGATTGCTTATTGTTCAATTTCATTTAGTGTTATATCTTGCCTTTGCTTGAGGACAAGCAAAGATTCAAGTGTGGGGGAGTTGATCAGTGGCATATTTGTATTATTTGTGGCACCACTTCTTGACCTTTTGGCATCATTTAAACTTGATTCCGGTTATAAACTGATTCCTGTAAGTACAATATTTGTTGAAATGAACATATTCACAGTCCTGCAATGTATTTTGCAGATCGGTGCGACAAGGCACGTTTTCTTCACATTTTGGACAAGCTGCTGATGTACAAATATTCAGAGGGACTCGTGTATGAAGTAAAAGAAGATGGCAAGGGCTCAGATGAAACTTGTGAAGAAAGGAGAGAAGTGAAGGGACAAAGATGAAAAAGACCACACCAGATCGGGAGAAAAGGGCCGCAGCCTCCATGTCTTTGGTAGGCCTGGTATCTTCTTCCCTAATCCCCGTGCTGCTCCATCAGCGGCCGCCGCCGCCGCGGCCAGGCCAGGCGCGACGGCGAGCCACCAAGCCACCACACGCCGCTCCCCTACATCAGAAGCTGCTGCTCTACCCCTGCCCTGCGACACCTGCTGCTCGACACCAACCCAGCGCAAGCGACGAAGACGACGGCGACCTGAACCTGCTCTTCCTTCGACCCCCCTGCTGCTCTTCCTTTGATCTCTGCTGTTGCTGGTATTCCTCAAGATCTCCACGACCTGATGCTCTTCCCCAAGCGCTAGCTGCTCTTCCTCAATCCCTTCGTGCTGCTCCTCAATCACCAAACCAGGAGCTGGTTGAACCTACGATCCTCTCTCCCTTTCTTATGTTCTGAATAAATACATGTGCTTGTGTGTGTAATTCAGTCACAAGTGAACCTGTGCTAGTACGTGTGTGTTTGTGCTTGTTAAAACTGCTACTCGTGTATGCAAATCTGTTGTAGATCTTTGTATTTCGAGCTGCTTTTGTCCTTTATTTGTGAACTTGGTTGCTGTACAAATTCCTGGTTGTTGTGTTGTTATTCTTCCCTGTCTCACAAATTTGCTTCTTGCTCATCCTCATATATGCTAGTTCCTGTGTGTCTTCAAGTATTTGTTGTGCTGTTTAGTGTTTGTCTCTAAATCAAAAATACCAAAAAGATGCTCTACTAGTTTAGATTAAATTCCTGCAAATCCATCTTATTTGTGACCTAGCTTTAACCGAAACACAATAGTCGTCGCCTAGTCCCTGTGGAGAACACGACACTCGCGACGGGGCGGCATCCTGAAGCACACCGGGTATAAGAGGCAAGGCAAGAAAAGTTCGACTAAGGGAAGAGACGATTTCTTAAGTGATTAATTTTTAATTTTAAGGGCTTATATGAAAATAGTTCACACAGATCTTAACAAGACAAACATACTTATATTCCACAAACATCATATCAAGGAGTTCACAACAACTTCAAGCTTACAACATCAAGCTTACAACATCACCTTACATCTAAGGTACATAGCATCTGGTTTCCAAAAGAACTACTACTCCGACTCGACTAGCGATAGGGTCAACCTAATCCTGCGGTAGTGATCAAGTCACTCGCCTACTGAGGTGGAACCTCCAGCGCGGTCAAAGTGAAGCTGAATCCTAGTGCGCAACAGATCATCCTGAGTGCACTCAAGCAAGATCTCCATGTCCATGATGTAGCTCCCAAACATCGGGTGGTAAGGTGAAGGAGTAGGGTGTCCATCGCAGTTGCGCCTCCCGTAGAACCGGAAACGGGAGTCTACTAACTCCGCCTTGTGCTCCTCACAAAGTCGGGCTAGCATCCTCTGTGTAGAAGTACAGAGACCGTCAACCCAGGTGGCCTCCTTGGTGGTGAAGACAAGTGTCCTGGAACTGGGAGACTTGATGTTCCTGCGAACTGACGACCTGATGAGCCAGCTCAGCCTTCCGATACCGTGAACGTCAACCTGAGCTCCCTCAAACTCTGGAGCGGGGCGACCTAACAGCTTGCTCAACTCGAACAAGTCCCTCTCAAACGTCAGCTTGCTATCCTTCTCAAGCTGAACGAACTCGGTCCAATGGAGTGCCATCTACAGATTTTAAGCAAAATTTTAAGTTAGTGAGATGATGAGTGTACAAAATTTTAAGTGTAGTAGGGCAACAAGTGAATCAAATTTTTAAGCTTAATGTGAGGTGTACATAATTTTAAGGGTACAAAGGAATATGTAATATTTAATGAGAGTAAAACTTTGCATAAGTAAGAGGATTGGAGATAAGCAGTTTTCAAAAATACTTCATTCCTTTCTCTTTAGAAATTCATCTTTTTGTAACATTTGACAAACGACCATGCTAACTAAGGTTTCCTAAAGTCAGGATGGCTCTGATACCAAGTCTGTGGGGACCCCGGACTAGCTGTCCGAAATACCCGATTATGCTTAACACAACGATCCCGTGATCAGTCTGCCGTTGCACATAATCCGAATTGGATACCAAAGTTTACATCCATTACAATACCGAATTAAAAGTCTTACATAAATGGTCATTTAGACCAAGTCCTTACATAGGTGCCTTCAAGGGCCAAACCAAAATATCAGCGGAAGCTACGGCGTAGTAGACATCATATTCTAACGATGACGACCCGACAGGCAGCTGACTTGTGGAGATCCTTAGTTCGCATAGAAGTCGCCATACTCCTGCTCGGCGTAGTGCTCCTCCTCGTAGTCTGGCTAGGACAATAGCCAGGGACGAAACCAATATGAGTACATTTGAATGTACTCGCAAACTACCCCAACATGAGTATGCACTAGTTTTATTTTAACTTACCACTTTTATTTATTTAAACATCTCTATATCTTTATTGAAAAAGGTAAGAAGAGTTTTATAACTATCTTTAAAAGAAATCACCATCTCATTTGTTTCTCCAAAACTCTTCCTTTTCCTGACCATGGCTCACCACGGTCCATTTATTCCAACAACTCATACCACTCCATTTGGTATAGTTGTGTCACACCATCACCAATTCATTTTTCTTTAAGACTTAAAATCTTTTCCAAAACTTGCACATGATCTTAGGACAGCCTCCCAATTGTCCATATCCGAGGACTCGGCTATTCGAATAGTTTTGACCCTCTGCAGAGGTAGCACGCTTTTTATCCCACATCCATCCGGTAACTCATCGTGTCAGCCACGTCCCGCCATACAAGGTGTATGCGAAGTTGAGCCACCGACCCTAGCCTCTCCTTTGCTCATGCTAGTATAGGATCCTACCCATATGATAATTCCCACCAACACTCAGTCCGGTCCCCGTCGGCAACCCTAAGTGTGAGGACTCATATGTTTTTCCCGGCGACCACATTTATGAAGTCTTCAATCCTCCTCCTTATCTTTCCATAGAGTTTGAGCGAGGACCCGGATCAGGGGAGTTCTCCAAACCATCCCCTCATGCATGACGGAGTCATCTCCATCGATGAGGTATCCCATACTAATAAGAGCAAATTATATGACTAAGCCCCGTTCCCATATGGGGGTAAATGTGGTCGCACAGATTAAGATTGGTTGTCATAGTACTAGGACACTGTGCATTTTTCATAAACATTCCCATTTTTCCACTTCTCCACTTTAACACCGACACCTCGGTATTCCATAACCACACAAGTATTTCCAAAGGAGTTTTGAATAAACAACATTGTTTTCCATCCTAAAGTTTCATATAGCTACTACATAGGGTGGCAAAATAATTTACATACACTTTTTGAAAAGGTTTTGTAAACCATTGGTTTTAAGAATAAATCATTTGATCTAAGTAGATGCATATATATTTAGGTGCAAGCTCAGAGAGTAGCTTGCCTTGCTTGGCAAAGTGGTCTTGCTCTTGTTCTTCAAATTCAGCAAACTCTCCTTCCTCGATATATCCGACAACGTTCTCGTCTAATTAATAAACAAACAATGCAAACAATCACTAATCTATACAAGAAATCATCTCAACAAAACAATCATGAACATCACACATAGCTACTGCACACATCAAACCATACAATTTGGTTTCAAAATATTTGAATTAAACATCATTTATTTATGTTCAACATTATGGCAGAAACTTGGGGAACATGTTTAATTCAATAACTTGAGTTCTGTTGGTCACAAAAATACAAACTAAATTTCTATGGAAAGCTACTGATGTGTAGAAGACAACACCATTTGAGTTGGTCCAATTGGAGTGACTAAACTCCCTACACATTTGTTTGAATTCAGTAACTTACTAATCAAGTTTTAGCAACCAAATAAGTTTTGTTGCTCCTAAAATTAAATCCTTTTAGGGGTAACTAAACATGACTAAATGTGACCTAAAAAAATTGGTCCTAAATCATTTGGGTTAACCATTTAACATATTTAAATGTTTGAGTGCAGAAGGGTGTTCAAACTTCAATTTCATACTAAGCAATTAATACTGCACAAATAATTCTACCAAACTTAGGGAAACTAATACATGGCAGTACTAAGCTAGCAAAATTGGTTTGGAAATATTTGGACTAACAGAGTATCAGAAACAAACAAGTTTAGAATTTAAACCTTCTGTAGTATTTTTAATAATACTTTTTATCTATTTAATTAAATGACATGAATCCAATTGGGTTAGTTAAACATTTTTATAAGCTTTCCAGAACAATTGAATTTGAATTATTTGGATGTATAAATCTCAAGTTATTGATTTTTGAAGTTGATATCAGTATTGAAATTTGCAGAGAATTTAAATTAAGAAAATCCACTGTTCTGGATAGTGTTCAAACTTCTGACTAGTGGGGCCTACATGGCAGTGGCACAGTGCACGCGGGGAAAAATAATAAAATGCCGACAGTGGGGTCCGCCTGTCAGCGATACACTTAAGTGAAGCGGTATGCTACCGTAGATCGAAGATCTAACGGTCCATGTTCAATCTCATCCGCGACGACCTAATTCCGGCAGCGTTGCCGCGCCGGCGACGGCGAGCGTGGCCAGAGAGGGGTACCTGAGGGGCCTAGGGGCGGTGGAGTGGACGCGTTCGACGGCGGGGGTCGTGGGGAAGCTTGCTGGAGCAGCGGCACGAGCTGGGACGGACTGGTTCGACGGCGGCGATCTCCCGCACTTCCACGGCACGGGCTGCAGCTCCGGCGATCTCCTGACGACGGGCCTGTGCATAATCCAGAGGGAAAAAGGGCGGGTGAGTGTGGTGAAGCTGTGGCATCATGCTACGAGGCATAGAGGGGAGAATAGGGTAGAGCAGCGCGGCGGCCGTGTCCGACCTTGACAGCGGCCGTGGCGCAGCAATGTCCGCCCTTCGGGCAGAGCACGGTGAAATTGGAGCGGGGAAAGGGAGATGGGGTGGTGTGGAGTGAGCAGAGGGGGTCGGGGGTGGTTTTATAGCGGCGGATGCCGGCGTTCATGGGCGAGGTGCACGGGCATGTCCACGGCGCACCGGCAAGATCTTTTGCTCGAGGCTGACGAGGCACGGCGAGGGGCGGGGCAACGCGGTGACGAGCGAGGCTCTAGTGTCTTCTAGAAGGCCTGGGCGGAGTGGCACGCGTCGAGGTGCAGAGGGTGGGGCGAATTTCACCGGCGGTGCTCGTGCTCTACCGCGGCGGCATCGGGGAACAGGGGACGGCTTCGGGTCAAGGAAATGCTCGAGCGACTGCGGCGGACGCAGAGGCGGCGAACGTGGACGATCACAGGCCAAGGGCTGGCCAGAGGGGGGGGCCTGGGACGGCGACGATGGTCATGGCGACATGGCGACGGTGACAGGGAGATAGGGGATGACGTCACTTTTGCAAAAAAAACCCTGGCTCCTGTGCTCTGCTCCTTTTCCTTCTTCTTTCTTCTAATTACTTTTTAGTCCTTCTGTTTAATTGAAGTAGTACTTCTTGATTTTATTTGAGGCACTAAATCAATTTAGAAAAATTTGGCAAAATTTGTGGGGCCTTCTCATAATGTGCAGAAGCTCCACAAAAATTGGCTTTGCAAAATAAAATGTTTTGAAACATTTTCTTTTATAGTGTTTCAATTATGGTATTTTAATTTATTTCTACTTTGTTTACTTTTGAATTTTAAAACTAGTTTGAAAATATATTTGAGAGAGATAAGTAGTAAGGATGAAATGGGAGGGTTTGCACTACCACTCCACTGAGTTTTGTTGGAAACAAATTGAGATCCTCACTTGGAGAATTTGTGTGGCACTTGCCACATTTATTTTCTTGTTTTGCTTTTACTTTATTTCTCTCCTTTTCTTCATGTTTGTCTTTAGAGCAAGCAACACACAACAAGAAGAAATAAACAACACAAGCAAGAATATGAGATCAACACATATAATTTAACAAAAGTTTTTGTTGGCTCTCATTTTTGGAATAATAATACTGTTAATATTTTTGGGATGTTACAATCCTTCCCCCTTAAAATAAATCTCGTCCCGAGATTTGCTAGGCTTAGGTACTAAAGAGGTCTGGAAATTCGCTTCGAAGATAATCTTCGCGTTCCCAAGTTGCTTCTTCTTCAGAGTGGTTAGTCCACTGGACTTTGTAAAACTTGATCGCACGTCTTCGGGTAACACGAACATCTTCTTCGAGAATTTTGAGGGGTCTCTCGCGATAAGTCAGGTCTTGGTTCAGGTCGATGGAGAGGTGGTCGATGTTTTTGAAAACATCAGGCTGGTCAGGAACTTCAAGACACTTCCGGAGCAAGGAAATGTGGAAGACATCATGATAATCTCCTAACTCCTGGGGCAATTCCAGCTGATAGGATACTTCTCCTCGACGAGATGATCTTGAAGGGTCCAATATACCTTGGCGCTAACTTTCCTTTGACATGGAAACGCTGCATTCCTTTGAGGGGTGTCACTCGGAGATAAACATAATCTCCGACACTGAAAGTGAGGTCACGGCGCTTGGTGTCAGCGTAACTCTTCTGACGGGATTGGGCAGTTTTGAGGCGTTCACGAATAAGCTGAACTTGCTCTTCAGCTTCACGGAGGGTATCTGGTCCAAACAATTTGCTTTCTCCGGTATCGGACCAATTCAGGGGTGTACGACACTTCTTGCCGTAAAGGGCTTCAAAAGGGGCCATTTGCAGACTGGACTGATAACTGTTGTTGTACGAGAACTCTGCAAACGGAAGACAATCTTCCCACTTGGAACCATAGGATAGAACACATGCGCGAAGCATGTCCTCCAATATCTGGTTCACTCGCTCAGTTTGGCCATCGGTCTGGGGATGATAAGCTGTGCTAAATGCTAACTTGGTTCCGAGGGCTTCATGAAGGGATTTCCAGAATCTTGAGGTGAATTGCGTGCCTCTATCAGATACAATCTTCTTAGGCACACCATGCAGGCTTACTATTCTGGAAATATACAGTCTGCTAACTGGCTCCATTGTGAGTGGTCTTGACAGGTATAAAATGAGCAACCTTGGTCAGTCGATCAACGATGACCCAGATTGAATCATGGCCTCGGTTGGATCTTGGAAGTCCGGTAATAAAATCCATTCCAATCTCATCCCACTTCCACTCGGGAATTTTCAAAGGTTGAAGCAATCCAGCGGGCCGCTGATGTTCAGCCTTGACTCGCTGACAGATATCACACTTGGCTACGAAAGAACCAATCTCTCGCTTCATTCCATGCCACCAAAATCTTTCTCGAAGGTCTTGGTACATTTTGGTTCCGCCGGGGTGGATTGAATAAGGGGTCTCATGGGCCTCTTTCAGGATTAACTCCTTAAGTTCCGTGACATTGGGCACACAGATACGGTCATTGAATTTCAGCACTCCTTCAGCATCTTCGGTAAAACCGGGTGCTTTGCCGAGGGAAATCTTCTTCCTAATTCCTTCAATGCTTTCATGACCTTTTGGGCTTCTTTGATTTGATCCATCAGGGTTGGGGTTAACTCTAAATTGGCGAGATAACCATGGCTAACAAGTTCTAGTCCAAAGTCTTCGAACTCTTTGAACAAGGCTGGCTGTTCGGCTTGGATCAGGGCATTCAGGGTGCAAGGTTTGCGACTAAGGGCATCGGCAACTACATTAGCCTTTCCAGGGTGATAATGGATTCCAATATCATAATCCTTGATTAATTCCATCCATCTCCTCTGTCGCAGGTTCAATCTTTCTGGGTGAAAATATACTTCAAGCTTTTGTGATCTGTATAGACCTCGCAGCGATGTCCCGCAAGATAGGGACGCCACTTTTTGAGAGCAAGAACAACAGCAGCTAACTCCAGTCATGGGTTGGGTAATTCTCTTCATGCGGTCGCAACTGCCGGGACAGGTACGACACAACTTTGCCTTCTTGCATCAGAACGCAACCAAGTCCGAGGCGTGATGCATCGCAATACACGTCGAAACTCTGGGTGACGTCTGGCATAATCAATTGGGGCTGAGGTTAGTCTCTTCTTCAGTTCTTGGAAACTATCTTCACTTCTGAGTCCATTCAAATTTCTTGTCCTTCTTCAACAGTTGGGTCATGGGTTTGGCTATACTGGAAAATCCTTCAACGAACTTGCGGTAATAACCGGCAAGTCCGAGAAAGCTTCGGATTTCAACACTGGTTGGGGATAACCAGTCAACAATGGCTTGGATCTTCTCGGGTCAACAGAAATTCCTCCGGCAGATACAACATGTCCGAGAAATGCCACTTTACTGAGCCAAAACTCACACTTGCTAAGCTTGGCATACAGCTGGTGCTCTCGGAGGGTCTCCAAAACTAGACGCAGGTGTTCAGCATGCTCTTCTTCGGTCTTGGAATAAATAAGGATGTCATCAAGGAAAACTACCACGAACTTGTCGAGGTACTCCATGAAAATCTTGTTCATGAGATTCATGAAATAGGCTGGGGCATTGGTCAGACCAAAGGACATCACGGTGTATTCAAACAAACCGTAACGGTGGTGAAGGCGGTCTTGGGAATGTCTGTCTCTCGGATCTTCAACTGATGGTAACCTGTCCGAAGATCGATCTTGAAAAGACTCGGGCTCCGTTCATTTGATCGAACAGATCCTCGATCTTGGGAAGAGGGTACTTGTTTTTAATGGTCACGTCATTCAGCTTGCGATAATCCACACACAGGCGTGTGGTACCGTCTCTCTTGTCCACAAAAATAATGGGTGATCCCCAGGTGAAGCGCTTGGACGAACAAGACCTTTGCTGAGCATATCAGCCAACTGCTTCTTCAATTCAACTAGTTCTTCCGGATTCATCCGATAAGGCCTTTGGGATATGGGGATGTTCCTGGGATAAGCTCAATTATGAACTCAATATCCCGGTCTGGCGGCATACCAGGCAATTCTTCTGGGAAAACATCCTTGAACAGGTGAACAACACGGATCTCATCTAGGGGGTCGAGCTATGCTCTCATGGCAGCCTGGTTGGGAGTGATTGGTTTCAGACACATACTCCACTTCTACTTCTTTGTCGGTGGTGATGGATACAGCTCTTCTGGCACAGTCTATTCGACCATGGTACTTGGCTAGCCAATTCATACCGAGTATGACATCTATGCCCTGGGTTCCTAGAATAATTAGGTCGGCTGCAAATTTTTCGCCTGAAATCTCAATGGCAGTATTTGGACAAAATCTCTTGGTTTCTATGGTGGAGCCAGGGATTTGTATACTCAGGGTTTTATTTAGGAAGCCTTCTACTAATCCTCCCTTAGCGACAAACTCCTCGGTAACAAATGAATGGGTTGCACCAGAATCAAACAGAACAGTTGCAGGTACTGAGTTGACAAGGAACGTACCCAGCACAACATCTGGCGCCTCCTGAGCTTCTTCAGCATTGATGTGGTGCAGACGACCCTTGACAACAGCAGCATTTCCGCGGGGTGCGGCATTCTTGCCATTACCATTTCCATTGCGGCCTTGACCATTGTTCGGTGCATTGGGGCGCTGAACATTCCTCTTAGGATTGGGGCATTCCTGGAGTAGTGACCTTTGTTGCCACATTCAAAGCAGACAACATTGGCATTGGGGTTGAAGTTGTTGAAGTTTCCTCTGGGACGGTTATTGTCATTGGGGCGGTTGAAGTTGTTTGGGCGGTTAGGGAAATTGGGGCGTGGGGCTTGGGTGGACGATAGGCAGGCCTGGTGTTCTGCTGAAAGATACGAGGTTTCTGGCTGCTCGAACCTTCCTGAGCATTCATCCTCCTCTTGCGACCTTCAACATAGACTTGCGCTTGGTCTCCAGCTGGATGGCTTTGTCCACAAGTGACTCCAGATCACGGAAGTCATGGATAACCAGAGCACACTGCAGTTCATCATGAAGTCCACTCATGAAACGCTCCATCTTCTTCTCTTCTTTGTCGGTGTCATCAGGAGCATACCGAGATAAGTCGGTAAACTCATCCAGATAACCGACCACATCTTACTTCCCTGCCTCAGCTTGCGGAATTCATCCTTCTTCCTCTCAATAAGTCCACTGGGAATATGCTTCTTGCGGAATTTCTCCTGAACTCAGCCCAGTTGATGACGTGACCAGCTTGCTGGAGAGCCTTGGTAGTTTCCCACCAAGCTCTTGCAGGTCCAGCGAGATAGTGGGTTGCATACAACACTTTCTCATTTTCTCCCACAGCAGCAACTTCCAGATTGTTGTCGATGGTGCGAAGCCAATCATCGGCTTCCAGTGGGTGAAGTCCCTTGGAGTAGGTGGGTGGGTTGGTTTTCTGGAAATCGCCTAAGGTGGATCGCTGGTTTCATCGCCATTGCCATTACCACCATTGTTGTTGTTGTTGTTGTTGTTGTTATAAGCGGCTGCGAGTTGTTGCAGGGCAATGAGATGAGCCTGGCGCTCCTGCCGGGCATTTTCACGTTCCTCCATGATAAGCGCGAGAAGTTGGGCGGGGGTTGGGTCCGGTGGTGGTGGTGCTGATCCTGATCCTCCCGTATTGTCGCGACGGGGCGGCATCCTGAAGCACACCGGGTATAAGAGGCAAGGCAAGAAAAGTTCGACTAAGGGAAAGACGATTTCAAGTGGTTAATTTAATTTTAAGGCTTATATGAAAATATTTCACACAGATCTTAACAAGACAAACATACTTATATTCCACAAACATCACATCAAGGAGTTCACAACAACTTCAAGCTTACAACATCAAGCTTACAACATCACCTTACATCTAAGTACATAGCATCTGGTTTCCAAAAGAACTACTACTCCGACTCGACTAGCGATAGGGTCAACCTAATCCTGCGGTAGTGATCAAGTCACTCGCCTACTGAGGTGGAACCTCCAGCGCGGTCAAAGTGAAGCTGAATCCTAGTGCGCAACAGATCATCCTGAGTGCACTCAAGCAAGATCTCCATGTCCATGATGTAGCTCCCAAACATCGGGTGGTAAGGTGAAGGAGTAGGGTGTCCATCGCAGTTGCGCCTCCCGTAGAACCGGAAACGGGAGTCTACTAACTCCGCCTTGTGCTCCTCACAAAGTCGGGCTAGCATCCTCTGTGTAGAAGTACAGAGACCGTCAACCCAGGTGGCCTCCTTGGTGGTGAAGACAAGTGTCCTGGAACTGGGAGACTTGATGTTCCTGCGAACTGACGACCTGATGAGCCAGCTCAGCCTTCCGATACCGTGAACGTCAACCTGAGCTCCCTCAAACTCTGGAGCGGGGTGACCTAACAGCTTGCTCAACTCGAACAAGTCCCTCTCAAACGTCAGCTTGCTATCCTTCTCAAGCTGAACGAACTCGGTCCAATGGAGTGCCATCTACAGATTTTAAGCAAAATTTTAAGTTAGTGAGATGATGAGTGTACAAAATTTTAAGTGTAGTAGGGCAACAAGTGAATCAAATTTTTAAGCTTAATGTGAGGTGTACATAATTTTAAGGGTACAAAGGAATATGTAATATTTAATGAGAGTAAAACTTTGCATAAGTAAGAGGATTGGAGATAAGCAGTTTTCAAAAATACTTCATTCCTTTCTCTTTAGAAATTCATCTTTTTGTAACATTTGACAAACGACCATGCTAACTAAGGTTTCCTAAAGTCAGGATGGCTCTGATACCAAGTCTGTGGGGACCCCGGACTAGCTGTCCGAAATACCCGATTATGCTTAACACAACGATCCCGTGATCAGTCTGCCGTTGCACATAATCCGAATTGGATACCAAAGTTTACATCCATTACAATACCGAATTAAAAGTCTTACATAAATGGTCATTTAGACCAAGTCCTTACATAGGTGCCTTCAAGGGCCAAACCAAAATATCAGCGGAAGCTACGGCGTAGTAGACATCATATTCTAACGATGACGACCCGACAGGCAGCTGACTTGTGGAGATCCTTAGTTCGCATAGAAGTCGCCATACTCCTGCTCGGCGTAGTGCTCCTCCTCGTAGTCTGGCTAGGACAATAGCCAGGGACGAAACCAATATGAGTACATTTGAATGTACTCGCAAACTACCCCAACATGAGTATGCACTAGTTTTATTTTAACTTACCACTTTTATTTATTTAAACATCTCTATATCTTTATTGAAAAAGGTAAGAAGAGTTTTATAACTATCTTTAAAAGAAATCACCATCTCATTTGTTTCTCCAAAACTCTTCCTTTTCCTGACCATGGCTCACCACGGTCCATTTATTCCAACAACTCATACCACTCCATTTGGTATAGTTGTGTCACACCATCACCAATTCATTTTTCTTTAAGACTTAAAATCTTTTCCAAAACTTGCACATGATCTTAGGACAGCCTCCCAATTGTCCATATCCGAGGACTCGGCTATTCGAATAGTTTTGACCCTCTGCAGAGGTAGCACGCTTTTTATCCCACATCCATCCGGTAACTCATCGTGTCAGCCACGTCCCGCCATACAAGGTGTATGCGAAGTTGAGCCACCGACCCTAGCCTCTCCTTTGCTCATGCTAGTATAGGATCCTACCCATATGATAATCCCCACCAACACTCAGTCCGGTCCCCGTCGGCAACCCTAAGTGTGAGGACTCATATGTTTTTCCCGGCGACCACATTTATGAAGTCTTCAATCCTCCTCCTTATCTTTCCATAGAGTTTGAGCGAGGACCCGGATCAGGGGAGTTCTCCAAACCATCCCCTCATGCATGACGGAGTCATCTCCATCGATGAGGTATCCCATACTAATAAGAGCAAATTATATGACTAAGCCCCGTTCCCATATGGGGGTAAATGTGGTCGCACAGATTAAGATTGGTTGTCATAGTACTAGGACACTGTGCATTTTTCATAAACATTCCCATTTTTCCACTTCTCCACTTTAACACCGACACCTCGGTATTCCATAACCACACAAGTATTTCCAAAGGAGTTTTGAATAAACAACATTGTTTTCCATCCTAAAGTTTCATATAGCTACTACATAGGGTGGCAAAATAATTTACATACACTTTTTGAAAAGGTTTTGTAAACCATTGGTTTTAAGAATAAATCATTTGATCTAAGTAGATGCATATATATTTAGGTGCAAGCTCAGAGAGTAGCTTGCCTTGCTTGGCAAAGTGGTCTTGCTCTTGTTCTTCAAATTCAGCAAACTCTCCTTCCTCGATATATCCGACAACGTTCTCGTCTAATTAATAAACAAACAATGCAAACAATCACTAATCTATACAAGAAATCATCTCAACAAAACAATCATGAACATCACACATAGCTACTGCACACATCAAACCATACAATTTGGTTTCAAAATATTTGAATTAAACATCATTTATTTATGTTCAACATTATGGCAGAAACTTGGGGAACATGTTTAATTCAATAACTTGAGTTCTGTTGGTCACAAAAATACAAACTAAATTTCTATGGAAAGCTACTGATGTGTAGAAGACAACACCATTTGAGTTGGTCCAATTGGAGTGACTAAACTCCCTACACATTTGTTTGAATTCAGTAACTTACTAATCAAGTTTTAGCTACCAAATAAGTTCTGTTGCTCCTAACATTAAATCCTTTTAGGGGTAACTAAACATGACTAAATGTGACCTAACAAAATTGGTCCTAAATCATTTGGGTTAACCATTTAACATATTTAAATGTTTGAGTGCAGAAGGGTGTTCAAACTTCAATTTCATACTAAGCAATTAATACTGCACAAATAATTCTACCAAAATTAGGGAAACTAATACATGGCAGTACTAAGCTAGCAAAATTGGTTTGGAAATATTTGGACTAACAGAGTATCAGAAACAAACAAGTTTAGAATTTAAACCTTCTGTAGTATTTTTAATAATACTTTTTATCTATTTAATTAAATGACATGAATCCAATTGGGTTAGTTAAACATTTTTATAAGCTTTCCAGAACAATTTCATTTGAATTATTTGGATGTATAAATCTCAAGTTATTGATTTTTGAAGTTGATATCAGTATTGAAATTTGCAGAGAATTTAAATTAAGAAAATCCACTGTTCTGGATAATGTTCAAACTTCTGACTAGTGGGGCCTACATGGCAGTGGCACAGTGCACGCGGGGAAAAATAATAAAATGCCGACAGTGGGGTCCGCCTGTCAGCGATACACTTAAGTGAAGCGGTATGCTACCGTAGATCGAAGATCTAACGGTCCATGTTCAATCTCATCCGCGACGACCTAATTCCGGCGGCGTTGCCGCGCCGGCGACGGCGAGCGTGGCCAGAGAGGGGTACCTGAGGGGCCTAGGGGCGGTGGAGTGGACGCGTTCGATGGCGGGGGTCGTGGGGAAGCTTGCTGGAGCAGCGGCACGAGCTGGGACGGACTGGTTCGACGGCGGCGATCTCCCGCACTTCCACGGCACGGGCTGCAGCTCGGCGATCTCCTGACGACGGGCCTGTGCATAATCCAGAGGGAAAAAGGGCGGGTGAGTGTGGTGAAGCTGTGGCATCATGCTACGAGGCATAGAGGGGAGAATAGGGTAGAGCAGCGCGGCGGCCGTGTCCGACCTTGACAGCGGCCGTGGCGCAGCAATGTCCGCCCTCCGGGCAGAGCACGGTGAAATTGGAGCGGGGGAAAGGGAGATGGGGTGGTGTGGAGTGAGCAGAGGGGGTCGGGGGTGGTTTTATAGCGGCGGATGCCGGCGTTCATGGGCGAGGTGCACGGGCGTGTCCACGGCGCACCGGCAAGATCTTTTGCTCGAGGCTGACGAGGCACGGCGAGGGGCGGGGCAACGCGGTGACGAGCGAGGCTCTAGTGTCTTCTAGAAGGCCTGGGCGGAGTGGCACGCGTCGAGGTGCAGAGGGTGGGGCGAATTTCACCGGCGGTGCTCGTGTTCTACCGCGGCGGCATCGGGGAACAGGGGACGGCTTCGGGTCAAGGAAATGCTCGAGCGACTGCGGCGGACGCAGAGGCGGCGAACGTGGACGATCACAGGCCAAGGGCTGGCCAGAGGGGGGGGGCCTGGGACGGCGACGACGGTCATGGCGACACGGCGACGGTGACGGTGAGATAGGGGTAGGGGACGACGTCACTTTTGCAAAAAAAAAACCTGGCTCCTGTGCTCTGCTCCTTTTCCTTCTTCTTTCTTCTAATTACTTTTTAGTCCTTCTGTTTAATGGAAGTAGTACTTCTTGATTTTATTTGAGGCACTAAATCAAATTAGAAAAATTTGGCAAAATTTGTGGGGCCTTCTCATAATGTGCAGAAGCTCCACAAAAATTGGCTTTGCAAAATAAAATGTTTTGAAACATTTTCTTTTATAGTGTTTCAATTATGGTATTTTAATTTATTTCTACTTTGTTTACTTTTAAATTTTAAAACTAGTTTGAAAATAATATTTGAGAGAGATAAGTAGTAAGGATGAGATGGGAGGGTTTGCACTACCACTCCACTGAGTTTTGTTGGAAACAAATTGAGATCCTCACTTGGAGAATTTGTGTGGCACTTGCCACATTTATTTTCTTGTTTTGCTTTTACTTTATTTCTCTCCTTTTCTTCATGTTTGTCTTTAGAGCAAGCAACACACCAACAAGAAGAAATAAACAACACAAGCAAGAATATGAGATCAACACATATAATTTTAACAACAGTTTTTGTTGGCTCTCATTTTTGGAATAATAATACTGATTAATATTTTTAGGATGTTACATCCACCCTTCTTCCAGCCGACGCAACGCCATCCAGGCCCACCAGCCGCATCGCCCAAACTCCGACAGACGCCGCCCCCCTCGCCCAAATTACGCTACATTCTATTCATGTGTAGTTTTGTATTCCTGTGTTTTAGATTCCAACGTTCCGAACAGAGCCTTAGCTTGCCAAAACGTTTTATATGATTGAACCGAGAGAGCAAAGTACTCTTTCAATGATTCAGGTTAAGGTTTTATTAGCCACTTCTTCTTTCCATGTGGATGAAGGGAGTAGTATTTACAATAGTGCTCTTTGGCCCGCATGTTGTATGTTTCTCCCCGACGACAATTGCGGTAATGAATTAAAAAATTGTGGGTATGGTCTTTCAGAATTTTACTTGCAAGATACAATTGAGAATTTATCTCATGGTTGTCAAGAGGAGGATGGTCTTTGCAATATTTGTTGGCCATGAACAATGGTGGTTCATACTCTCAGTTGGAGACGTGGACAAGGCAGTTTGGTTATTTGTTCCTGCAATGGTAGTGTTGGTTAATTACTTTAATTGCATCTTCTGCGCTACTGCCCAAAATAAAACTTATTGTAGAACCCTCATAGATATTCACGGGTTTATTGTTTGATCTCTTAGCCATTTTCCTATACTACATGATTACGTCATTGGAGAAGAAAGAGTTTGAAGATCTTGTCATGGGGACGTCATGGTAATAACAATCGGGGTTGGCTTAAGGATCAGTGTGAGGCAAGACGAGCAAATGATATCGGGGAACGAATTAAAACACGGTGTATCTACGTTTGGCCCTGACGATGGAGGTAAGGATTGATGACGTGAAGACACACATTTGTTATGAGACCCCAAGAGGAAGGTATGATGTAGTGCAACATCACTTTTCCCTCAGTAGGAAACCAAGGTTATCAAATCCATGAGGAGTAGGAGCACTTAAGAAGGTTGTCGCTGGCGCTGTTTTCTCGATCACCGACGTGGAACCTGCAGACAACATAATCAAACTATTTTGCCCCAACGAAACAGGAAGGTTGTCAATCTTCTGAGCTTACTGAAAATAAAGGATTAAACGTATAGTGTGGAAAATTGTATTTAATTGCAGAAAGTAAAAGAGAACAATTGTTTGCAGTTGGTGGTTTTATCAGTGTAAAAGAATGGACCGGGGTCCACAGTTCACTAGTGGTGTCTCTCCATAAAAGATAGTAAGTAACATGGTGGTGAACAAATTACAGATGGGCAATTGATAAAATAGTGAGCGCATGACAATGCATTAATATGACAAGATGATTACTATGAGATTTAATTGGGCATTACGACAAAATACATAGACCGTTATCCAACTGCATCTATGACTACTAATCCACCGCCAGGTTAACATCCGTGTCCCCCGTTGGTATTAAGTTGCAAACAAAAGATTATTGCATTAAGTAAAGTGCATAATGTAAACAACACAAATGACTGTAGACACATAACATTGTTATGTTATCCCTAGTAGCAACATAACATCCACGAACTTAGACGTTGCTGTCACTCGCCTGATTACCGGAGGCATGAACCCACTATCTAGCATAAATACCCCCTCTTGGAGTTACAAGCATCTACTTGGCCAAAGCATCTACTAGTAACGGAAAGCATGCAAGATCATAAATAACATATAAAATAGATTGATAATCAACTTGATCATAGTATTTAATATAAGCATTACAATAAGATAATCTTGATCATGATAGGCAACTCATAAGATCTAAACATGATAGCACAAAGTGGAGAGACTACCATCTAGCTACTGCCATGGACCCGTAATTTAAGGATGAACTACTCACGCATCACTCCGGAGGCAGGCATGGCGATGTAGAGCCCTCCGGTGATGATTCCCCTCTCCAGCAGGGTGCCGAGAAGAGATTCAGAACCCTCCCGAGCTAGGGTTGACGACGGCTACAGCTCTGGAACTTTTCGTGTCACAAGGCTCGGGCCTTTAGGGTTTTCGGGGCAGGAGGATTATATAGCCGAAAGGGCGGCGGCAGAGGGCACCCGAGGGGCCCACGCCACCCCTCGGCGCGCGGCAGGAGGTAGGGTCGCGCCAAGCCCTGGCGTGGCCGCCTCGTGGCGCTTCTCTGTCTCCCCTTTGGACTTAATGATCGTGTCGGTGAAATATTGTGGTACGTTGATTTTTGTCCAATTCCGAGGATATTTCCATAACTGATTTTCTGGAATACAAAAACAACAGAAAACAGGAACCGGCACTGTGGCATCTTCTTAATAGTTTAGTCCCAGAAAATGTATAAATGCTAAGAAGTGTATATAAAACATGTAACAATTGGTATAATATCAACATGGAATATCAAAAATTATAGATACGAGTTTTTGACGTATCAAGGGTCCAATCCTGCTTGTCTGGCATTATGGATCTCTCGCGAGATGTGTAGGCTCCATGCAATAGCTTCTAGAAAACGGGTGTAACGTACCCTCGAGTTGCCCCCCCCAGCTTTATATGGGCAGCTAAGGCTGGGTTTACAAGTGTATACTGATTTCCATCAATTACAAGAGTCCTAGTAGGATCTATCAAACGTATTACTGTCGTCGGCTCCAACTGTTCAGGTATCATGTAGTAGTAGGACTCTGGCTTATGGCGCGAGAGGCTGCCCAACCCAAGTAGACAACCTCTTGTTAGTCGTATGCCACCATGGGTTGTTGGTCCGTCACCATGTCGTGGGTCTACCCGGTTGGTATTACCTCGTATTGTTCGCCTTTGTCCTGGACGACATGGACCTTGATGGACTCCTAAAATATCGAAACTATAATACCACGAAATACAGAGTTAGAGCATCTCCAGTCGGGACGCCCAAATGGCCGCCCAAAGGGCTTTGGGGTGTGCCAGACACATTTCCCCCCCCCCCCACTCGCGCCGCCCAAATCTGTTTTCGGTCCGGCGCGGCCCAGTTTTGTGTCCGGCACGTCCACCCCACGCCCTCAACTTGGGGCGGCCCCGGACACTACGAAACTGTCGTCCCCGACACGCGGGCCACGACTGATAGTGAGACACGAAGCGGTGGTCGTCGTCAAAGGTGCGTGACGCCTCGGTTTCACTGCCCGGCGCAGACGCCCAGTGAGCAGGCGCCAGTGATGAGCCGTCGCGTCGCCTCCCTCGCCGGAGTGAATGCGGCGCGCCTTTTTGAGAACGGCATTAATGCCCACCGCTCTCCGGCGACAATAAAAAGGCCGCCCCCCCCCCCCCCACCCCCCGCGCTCACTCGCCACTCCTCTCTCCTCTCTCCTCTCTTCCTCCACCGCCTCCTTCTACACCGCACGCCACCGCACGAGATGGCCGGCAACTGGCGACGCGCGGGAGAACAGCTACCCCGTGCCTCCCGACATGCGCGTCAGAGGAGGTTCGCCATCAGCGTCCGCGGCATCCCGGTGCCGCGGCCGCTCACGCGGACGAAACACGACTTCTACGCCGCGCAGATCGCCCATTATTGGAACGATCTGACGCCAGAGCAGCGCGAGGACCAGCGCTAGAACCCGGAGGACGCGGGCAACGCCCCCCGCTACGAGGAGGCGTTCTAGCGCTCCTTCGAGGAGGAGATGAACCGCTGGGACGGCCCCGGCCCGGTGCTCAGGGACAAGAACGTCCTCGGGCATGAGGCGTTCTGGAGCGTGCCTCGCCGCACGCTCCCTGCTGTCATGGAGCACATTGCCAACGGCGGCTCCATGCTGGAGTGGCCGCCGGCGGCGCATGTTCCGTCTCCGCCTCCGCCAGCCAACAGGTGGGCATCGCCAGCCAACAGGTGGGCACCGCGGGGGTCGCCTCCTTCCTCGCGCTCGACGGCATCCTCCTCGCGTGCATCCTCCTCGTCGTGCTCTTCCTCCTCCCGCTCCCGCGCCGCCGGGCTGCTGACGCCGAAGCCGGAGCCGATGAAGATCAAGGCGGAGCCGGGGACGTCGCAGGCAGCGTTGATGCATGTAAAATGCATACATGAACTTTGCACTATATCACTCATATTCCAATCATATTTGCATCATATAAGGGTTATATAACTGTTATATAATGATTTTTGGGGATAAAATATTTATTTCCTATTTTTATGGAATTAACCCTGCGCATGCAGAAAACCTTATTTTTTCCTTTTAAGTTTCAGGGAGCCAAACGACGTCCAAATAACTTGGAAAAATACAGGCATCAATATTTTGAAGGAGGAAGACTTGGGAGTGAACGAAGCAAGCAAACGGAGGTCGGAAGCCCAAAAGAGGGGGGCCCACGCGGCCTCTATACCTGGCCGCGTGGGGGCCACCCTTTTGGCCCTCGAGGCTCTGCTGTCGTCGATCTTTTCTCCACCGACATACTCTTGACCTAAAAACGCCTATAAAAGAAGTCCCACGGCGTTCTCGAAAACAAGCGCCGCCGTATCACAGAAACACGAAAACATATATCTGGAGCTGCAGATTGGAGGGGGAAAACTCCGGCGGGGCGCTGCCGGCGTGGTCTCCATCTTCTCCATCGACATCTCCACCGTCTCCATGATGAAGAGGGAGTAGTCCACCTCTGTACTATGGGTTTGTGGAAGTAACTTATGTATCTCTCCTCTCTTTGAGCTTCACTAATTAGTACCGTATGAGCTGCTGAACATGATTACGGTCATCGTTGTAATTCCTATGTGGTGGATCTTTTTGTGAGTTAATATATGTTTGAGATTGCAATGTTTGTTTCAGTTATGAACATAGATGCATATTATGTACCCCGCTCTTGTCTATTTGTTATGATCAAGCATGTTTATGAGAGCGTGTGTGGGGTGATGTGTGCATTAGTTGGAGTAACGGGTGGTGGTGAGTGCGGTAAGTTGACCACTGTAATATCGCGATCCACTTGGGTGTTTTACCTTATTGTCACCTCACTAGGGATAAACAAAAATACCATGCTACAAGGGTTGTGGGTGACTTGCCACTTCTCCGTGACTAGATCTAGCATGTTCTTATTTTAACTTCATGTCATGATACTTAAGGCTATACTCTGAGTTATCTTAATTACTAAGGTGTATGATTTAGTTCGCATTTTGGTGGAGTATAAGTGAGATTAATAACCAAAAGATCTCTATGTTAGAACGTGATGCCCATATAATTAGTAACTTGATATCAAACCCTGTGTTGCAATCTCATATGTCAACTCTATGTGTCAATTGTCTGTCACTTTATTAAAGAGAGAGTGCATTTGTGAAACCATAAACCCCGGTCCATTTTTAATCATAAGAAACAACTTTCCAACAACTTTTACCACTTTTCCATTTTCTGCCATTATTAAATCCGAAAATACAAAAACGCTTTTACATCTTGCATCTATCTATTATATTATTAAGACAAACAAACAATCAACGGTGTAGATTTGTCACGCTAAAACTAAGATGTATAAACGGTGGAGATCATCAAGCTCGCGTAACCACGTATAAGGCAAGAACGGAATTTCAATATAAAACAGAGACCGATCCAACTCAAAAAGCGGAATACGCATATGCAAATCTGGAAAGAATCCAGCGTCAACACGTACGCACATCTAATCTAAAAGTACACCGATGCCCAATGCAGATTTGCACGCATGGACTCCAGGCAGATGTCGGCGAATCAAAGACACGACAATGAGATGCCCCATGACAGATCGATCGAAGGCTCGCCAACGTCAACAACTGTCGCTTGCATCGGATATTGACGGCAGCTGATCAAAGTCACGCGACGCCGGCGGCGAGTTGGAGAGCGGCGATCTCCCATCCTACATTCGCGGGTGGAAGGAGATTGTGTTCACGGCGAAAGAGTCAACACTGGTAGAGATGTTTGCCCTCCAAATCCATAGTTGCCCAATTCGTCGGACGCCGCTGCCGCATATGGATGTCTTGCAATTGTGCCATGTATCTATGGCATGCATGCAGTTCATCGAGACTGGAATCCGACGGACGTCGGAGGGCCGGCACGTATGAATCAGGTTCGGCCTGGATTGGATAGACTACAATTCGCCGGATGCCGCTGGAGTTAGATTGGCAGCAATCAACTGTAGCAATCGACGATTTCTCCCTCTCGCTGAACACCTACATATTGCATGCGCCGGCTTGAACACGATCCACAATGTGTATATTTGCTGATGGCAGATGCTCTAGGACAGTGGCGGCTCCAGGAAATGAACAATGGGTATTCCTCCCAAAAAAATAATTTTGCTCTAAATGTACCAAATGACCCAAACAGCACAACACTAGCAATATATAGATAAAACAACACTAGCATAACAGTAATAGCAATATTTCAATTTATAAGCCCATAACGACATGAATACATAGTAACATAGGTAGTACCTTTTGATTGATACAGTGATGATATTCCATCTTACATATAAACTTTGCGGTTGCCTTGTTGGAAGAGATTGATGACATCCTCATCCTTTACTTGCCTGAATAGCTCTCTCTCAACAAAAGTAATCATACAGTGGTTCAAATAGTCATCACCCATTTTGTTCCTTTGCTTATTCTTCAGATAGCTCATTGAAGAGAATACCCTTTCAACATCCGCAGTGGCTACTGGCAGAATCAGTACCAACTTAAGAAGCTTGTAAACAATAGGATAGTATTCATGCTTCTTTGTCTTGACAAGCATTCCAGGATCATGTTCGAGTGCCCCCAAGTCTGCTTGCATCGGTTCATCATCTTCATCAATAGAATCATCATCTTCTACTTCTACATGAGGTGTTGAGGTTTCTCCTCTACTCTCCGGTGCTTGCCATAACACCATTTGCAAATTGCTCTCAACATGAACATCACTAGATGCAGTTGTTGTCTGATTCGGTGTGGATGTTTCATTTGTTTTCCTTGTTTTTGCAGCCTTTTCCCACGTTTTGTTTATGCTACTGCTACCAAAAACATTCTTCTTCTTCTACAATACAAGAAAATAAGCAACAGAAAATTAAAACTTACATCTAGAAACTTGCATCTAGAAAATTAAAGATTGGGGCGAGCATGAAGGCCGTACCTTGACTGCCTGCTTCTGCGCTGCAGCTCGGGGACGGGAGGAGGAGCTCGGGGGCTGGGGCGGGGCGGCCGCGGCCTGGACGGGAGGAGGGGCAGCTGCTCGGGGAAGCTGGGGCGGGGCGGCCGCGGCGGCCTGGACGGGAGGAGGGGCGCGGGTCGGCGGGGGGCAGGGCGCCGCCGCCGCTGCGGCTCCGTCGCCTGCTCCGGGCTGCATCGCCGGCGGCGGGCGGCCGCGGCCTGGACGGGAGGAGGGGAGCGGAGCCGTCGGGCGTCGATGGGGATTGCGGAAAGAAGAGGCGAGGGCGCGTCCTGTCTGCCGTGCTGCGTTCGTCGTGCGCGTCGACGCGAGGAGAGGGCGAGAGAGGCAGCGTCGCGACTCGCAGCGAGCTGGGCCTGGCCTGTTTTTTTTTTAATCTGGGCTGAAATATGTATACGTATTTTTTTTTGTGTCCAAATCTTGGGTATGCCTGTGAATACAGGGGCATACCCCAGCGCCGCCCCTGCTCTAGGAGCCGACGAACGTACGCCGCCTGTCGGACGGTTGCACAGAATAGCTACAGGGTCAGGGACTGACGTTACTTGATGGGCTTTATTCACAGACGGTGGTGACCCACAACAGGTTTTGATACATTGTTGAAAGCTGAAACTATACTTCTCTTTTTATTCGAGCTAACCAATTAAATTCTCACTCTAGGTATGCAAAATTAAGCTTGAGATGCGGCACTCGGATGATAAATCAGAAGAGGTATAATACATTTGATCCTTAACATTATAGATTGAATTGTTTTGTAGATTATTTTTTAAGAATCTTCATGTTTTTTTGAACAGGATTTGATGGATGACGAACTGGACATCTTAGAACAGGAAACGAAAAAATTTAACGAGCCAGTTCGAAAGGTGATTGAATACCTGACAACATGCAATTTTTAACATGTATCTTACTTAATCGTTGTAATTGAGATTTTGCAGGTACTGAACAACAAATGCCAACCAACCAAAACACATTGACATGGTCTATGTGAAAGAAAAGAGAGAAGATAAAAGCAACGGGAGTACTGTAAATAAAAAAGCATCAAGATAGAAAGTTATCAATCAGTGTCAACGACAAGAGGAGACAAAGATCTATTGCAGTATCTCATGACTCAGAAAATGAAGGAAATGAAAAAGGTAAAATCCAAAACAGAAGAAAAAAATGCGTTCTGTTACTGCAGCAAGAAGGATGTCTTGAAGCTTGGCTAAAAAGGCTAACGGCATGAAAATAGAACACATGATGTAATATGCATGGACAGAGGACCTAAGAGAGAAAGGAAATTGTCTAGAATTTTTTCGAATTAGTAGTTTATCTGTCTAAAGTAAGCCATATTAGTATCTTATTAGAAAGCACAAGATATTCTATAGTTAAAGAACTTTCTTCTGACTATTCCATATACATTACTATGATGTACGTTAGATTCAAAGATATTCAGCATGGAAATCCAATTTGACGTTTCTGCTTTCATTTATGATTTATTTATATGCATAGTCTAACATTTGTTCTTAGCTAATTAAACATTTTGGAAGATCAACATTGCATCGGTGTCCTTGGTCAATGCTCTTCTATACATACATAGAACAGTCGCAGAAACTTCAATGTACTATCATCTCCTATGATAGCTAGATCTCCAAATATTAAGTTGGTAACCAGTCTAAAATACTTTGAAAGAAAATAAGATAGGTGCTTACAAGGAAGACTTTGTGTGGACACTTTTTCTGGCAGGTCATTCCAGCACGTACACCTAGCTCTATTCCGTTAATGTCTGGAATAGCTGGGGAAAATGGGCTATTGAACAAGGCTATGTTTACTGGTGCTTGAGGTAAAACAAAAAGGTACATGCCACACCCAGGAGGCATTCAACTCAGCATGATGTTATATTCTCCTTTGGCAAAGAAGCCCTAAGAAAATTAAAAGGGTAATATAAGATACATGATTGCAAGTTAGCTACTATTTTCTTGCCTATCTTCCATTATGCATTTCAAATATAAGGGGATGCCCACCAAAGTCAGCAGGCTGAACAAAACATCAATCTGTCTAATTTGCACACACAAAATTATTTTTGTAGGGGTGCGGAAAATAGAGAATTTGATCGACCCAAATGATCTCTTGGATATATTTGTTCTGAAATCAGATATTGATGTCAACTGCTAGCGGTTCAGGTGTGCTTAGGATGGTCGCAAAACTCCTGAAGAGTGATTGATTGCTTGCCTTTCTCAGATAATATCATCCTCTAATTGTCGGCATGGCTATGTATCTGACGAAGAACTAAATATATATGTACTCTGCAGCTGGGATAAATTTAGATTTGGGAGGGAGATAGGATGGCGGCTTTACATGTGGCTGCTTCTGCTACAAGATAAATTAACAACATACCTGTAATTAAAATTTGGGGGAAAATGAGGAAGCGGCCGAAAGGGGGGACTGGAGTAGTGAGGCAGCACCTTGGATGCTGGATGCGAGCTGCAGCCGCTGCCTTCTTCGTCGTCGACCACGTCCAGGACAGGCCGGGTTGCGCACAGTACGGTCCGCACTGACCTCGGCCACAACACTGAAAATCAGGGATGGCGAGATGCAGCCTCGCGGGCGGCCAACGCCATATCCGGAGCTCCAGAATCGCCTCCAAGAGCATGGCGTGGAAGGAGAGAAGAGAAAGGGGCACTGTTTTGAGAAGAAATGTAGAGATTGGACCATCATTCACAATCAGACCGTCTTCCTTGAAAAAAAATCACTGACCGTGCCCTCAAATATATAGTGACAAAAATAATAGTGAGATAAAATTGGAAAAAATCTCGGCTAAATAATCTGGGTAAAGACATGTAAATTAAAAAAGTCAAAAGATAAAAATACGGCTAAAGGAAAATGTCATCTAATTACTAAAAACATCAAAATTATAATTTTAACTCCAATAAATTCAATTCAGAATTGTAAAATATAAAGATGAGAAAACTAAAGCAAAGAGGAAGGAGATACATACAAAAACAGGAATCGGCAAATATTTAGTTGGACTCAACGACATAATAAATGTCAAACTAAGTAAAAAATGGTAAGCGCTAATATACATGAACTTGAGAAGAAAAATGGAACAAAAAAATCTAAGCTACACTAATATACATGAAACGTTTGAAAAATACGTAACGGTTCTCAAAATATTAAAGTTTTAGTCATCGGATAATCTTTCTCTAAATCTAGAAAATGTGATAGGAAAATACAACATCAAATAGACAATCTAGCCGCACAAATGCGCGGGCCACCCAGCTAGTTCATCATAAAAAACCAAAAATATCATTCATCATTGTTATCATCATCCTTGCACATTTATTCACCACCATTGCATATTTATTTCTTGTTTGCATTGCATAATTATCTTGATATCATTATTACACCTTGTGCTTGACAACGACATGTGAGGTTGAGGACCAAAACATTTAACTCTGTTTTGTAGGTGACCAAAAAGAAGGATAAGGAGATAAACTTTTCACTACTGATTCCCCGAGAGTTCGATATTAAACCCTCGAGTCACTCTCGTGGGGAAAACACGTCTTGCACTTACTACACACTCTGCACTTGGAGTCTCAACCTAACCCATTTACTTTTGACGCAGGTAACTACGCACCGGAGATCAAGACTGTTTTCTGGAGCCGTAGATCAACCTCTTTAAGGGCCATCAAGACTGTTTTCTGGCGCCGTTGCCGGGGAATCATAGCTGCGAAGGTTTATCCAAGGAGATCACAACAAAGTCAACATCACCAACTTGTGCTAACACCTAAGCTTGGGGAGGTTGCACCTACGTGAGCATCATCTTATCCATCTTTACCTTCAAAGCAAAATTATTTGTTTTGTCATTGTCTTGCATTTGTAATTCGGTTTGCATTTGTGAGACTCATTTTATTTTCAGTTTTGCATTTATAATCATAAAAACCAAGAAAATAGTGCTGTTTTTAGTATGTGTGTTAAAGTATGGAGAAACTTTCTGGAATGTCTATGGGTAATGATTATTTTAAAAGGTATGACGCCTACTCTGAATATCAATCAACCAAAGAGGGAAATAGAGTGGGTAAATTGCTTAAAACTCTTCACAAAATAGCTATTCAGTTTTGTTAATTACATGGTATAACTTGTTGCAATAGAAGAGTTGTTAAACATTCCTACTATCAATGCAAGTATAATAGTGATCCTATAATTGCTTGTTATCGTGAAGATGAATGTTTATGCCCTGATATAGAACAAGTTGACAAATATATTGCTTATGTTGGAGCCCATGAGATAGACTCTCTTCTTGATAAATTTCTTGCAACTAGTCATGTAGCTCGTGAAATGAAAGGACAAATTTCTATTATTCTCCAAATTTGCAAAAAGGAATTTAGTGATAATGTTTACATTAAAGAAAGGATTCTTGCTGCCACGGAAAGCACTAATATTTTGTAGAAAGAGGATGATGAAAACATAAGCTTGGAAGAGGAAGTATGTGAAGAGGAGATTGAAATGGATATGTTCCAACCTAAGCTTGGGGAAGAGTTGAATCTCCCAACTTCACCTTCAACAAATGATAGTAACACTCAAACTCAAAAATCTTTTGTTATTTATGAGAACCCATGTTATGATGAGTGTCAAACTGAAACTTCTATGGTCCTATATGATAACCCATGCTCTTATGATGAAAGTAATAATGCTCCTTTACTTTTTAGTAATGCTACTAATGAACTTATTGATGATAATGAGGAGTGTTGCTTAGATATGTTATATGATAATGCTTTAGATGATGGTCCTATGCTTATTGATAATCCTCCATGTTTAGTTGTTACTAAATTATGTGAGGATAAAATGATATACTTGTTGTTTGTGAAAATACTCTTACTAATGAGAGTCCTACCGTGTTCTTGAATTCTCCTAACTACACCATAGAGGAGAAGTTTGCTTATGTTAGGAAATACTTATGTGGTTTGCAATTATCTCTAATTCCAAATATTTGTTGCAGCCATGATATTAAACTTGATATTGATCTTAATAACTATTTTGAAAGAGGGAAGCATGCTAATGAATTTCAAAATAAATTTAATGATCCTCTTTATGTGCCTAAAATACCTAAGTTGGAAGACTCTATTAGTTATATGGTTGAATATACTTCTACTACTTGCAACTATTATGAAAGAGGAGGTGTTGAGAGCCCTCCTTATGTTACTAGCAATTATATGCTGCAAGTACATACTCATAATATAAGTTGGCAAATTCCTATTTATTGTTATTCACCTATATATAAAATGCCAATGCATAGAAAGAAAGTTAGACTTCGTTGTTATTACTTTTGTGTTTTGCTTTTCTCTCTACTAGGTTTCAACTTGAATATTATTTTCATTGGTTTGAGAGCACCATGTGATCCTGGTATTATGCATGGAACACTTCCCAAGAAAGAGGGGAAACTCAAAGCTCAAGCTCCCTCATGAGATTCATCTTCAATAAACAACAAGTAAGAAGTCTAGCTATATGGCTATAAAAAAAGCGCTTTGCGGGAGGCAACCCGGTTATTTTTATGTGTGATTTTCTTTGTGTCCTGTTGATGTAACAAGAGAGTTTATTTTTAGTTTAGTTTCTGGAATTTTGAATAAAGTGTCAAGTTTTACCCATATTGGTTTGAGAAAGTTGCTTATAGCGTTCGGAGATTTTATTCCTGCACGAATCTATGCACGGTATGATTTTTAATTCTTATTATGTAACTCCGAATGAGCTCATATTTGAACTGTAGTTGCAACTTTTCATCCTCTATATGCAAGAATTGTTGCGGAATTTTCCGGCAAAGTTTGGTAGGGTAGAAAAATACGTTTTGCTGCTGCTGTTTTTCTGGACAGACTTTGTCCCATTTTGTTTTTATGCATGTTTTGAACTTTTATCTTGAATCTTTTTGATTCAAATGAGTTTATGAGTAGGCATACAACATTATATACTTTCTGGACATTCATATGATGTTTTGTTTAAGGATTATATGCAGCAAGAAACCTATTTGTTTATCACTACTAATGCACCCCACAGAAAAGAAAATGGGAGAAACGGTGTTTTGAAATTTTTTCACAGGGATTGGAGGAGATGCACCAAGAGCTATCCAAGGATGGTGAAGACCATAAGCTTGGGGATGTGAATACAACCCCACTGGACCTACACACTCTCGGTTTGCACACGTCTAACTTCTGTTTTTCGATCGAAACACTTTATCGCATAAACTTGGAGCGTCTTTTTGTTTGTTTTTGGTTTGATTGTTATTTTGTGAGACCACCAAACTATCATTTATATGAGAAAGAGCTACTGGAAATATGGGTTGAAATATGTTGGATGCTTTTATTGTATTGGGAAAAGGGATGTTTGAGTTGATTTTTAATGATACATATAGTTGCATGATTCATGAGCTTGTTTATGAGTAATAATTCGCAAATGCTTTACAAAGAGCTATCACTTATTCATGTTTTGATGCTGAAAGTTATTTTACTTTGTTTAACATGGATTAGTTAGTTCTATGGACACTCATGCATGCATCTAGATGGTCAACTTTCTCCCTCTTGCTAGCCCAAAAATTTCAGCAAGTAAAAACTTGTTTTCAACACCTTCAACCAAAGTTATTCCAGTGAGTCCACCATATCTACCTAATGGCTTTATGCTATTCCGAGTATGTTTATCATGATATTTGTGTTATCTATACCTCTGAATGAAAATGTTTATGTTATTGATTGTTATGGGAAAAGTTGGTTATATAACTCTCTCGAACTTGATGCACAACTTTATTTTTATTGCATAAATAAAACATGACCCATTGTGATTAAGATTATGATGTTAGTGGCTTGATAAATGTCCGAGGTTGGTAGTTAGCCCATATGTGCTGTCACATGCAAAGCTTTCAACATGCTCCTTCATCTCATTTAGTTGATATCATGTACTTTTGTTTATGGATGCCTATCATGGTGAAATGAGGTGGAAATGAAGTACTACCTCTGATCCGAATTAATGGTCGCGAGTTGTACACCACATTTGTACTATACTAGCTATCCGTCTGCGACCGTTAAAAGGGATCGGAGGGAGTAGTTTAAATGAGTTTGTATAAATGGTTAGAGAGACGCCTGGGCCGCTAATCTAAGCCATGCATCATTCATGGTGGAAATTTACTTACATGCTATGGTGAACCGTCTGTGATGCACCTTATAATAAAAAGCTATTCCAATGGTAAATAAAAAGGGTGTTGAGGTTGTTCATCCTGTTTGTTTGTCTTGTCATTTTGATATGGGCTTGTTTCATATCCTGAGACAAGAGGTACCCTAGTTGACGCTCTTGATGATACTATTATTACTTACAATGATATATAATTCGAACTTGATTTGTTTCCTAAGTTGAGTAACTCATTGTGTAGGTACTTGTATTCAAGGGCATGAGACACCTAATCTTTACTTTATCAAGCACACTACTCATATTTGCTTTCACATTAAACTTTAATCATTCAAGATGCTATGATAGGGGTAATGAGAGCTTGACACCAAGAATTCCACATTGCAATCATTAACTTACGCAGAAGAGTTTGGAAGTTAGATGAAACTGATGCATGCTTTACCTCTACTCACATCTACATCTTTCCAAAGTGTCCACCTTTTACATTCAGATTTTCATCTACACTCTATGACCAATGTAGGATGTTCTTACTTATCATTATGCATACATGTGGTCCATATTACTATCTTCTATGTTACACTTTGTGAACTATCATTGAACATCCTTGCTTGAATATTTGATATCACTTCATAAACTATTTTGCATATTGATACTCCTTTGAAGAATGAATCATTTGACTCTATGTAGCAGTAGCAATCATCTTTGATATCCATTGTTAGTGCTATATTGCAAAGCCCATGTTAGTTTTATCACCTTCATACTCGAGGACGAGTATTGGTTAAGCTTGGGGATGTTGATGCATGTAAAATACATACATAAACTTTGCACTATATCACTCATATTCCAATCATATTTGCTTCATATAAGGGTTATATCACTGTTATATAATGATTTTTGGGAAAAAATATTTATTTCCTATTTTTATGGAATTAACCCTGCGCAGGCATAAAACCCTATTTTTTCCTTTTAAGTTTCAGGGACCCAAACGACGTCCAAATAACTTGGAAAAATACAGGCGTCAATATTTTGGAAGGAGGAAGACTTGGGAGCGAAGGAAGCAAGCAAACGGAGGCCGGAAGCCCAAAAGAGGGGGGCCCACGCGGCCTCTGTACCTGGCAGCTTGGGGCCCACCCTTTTGGCCCTCGAGGCTCCGCTGCCGTCGATCTTTTCTCCACCGACATACTCTTGACCTAAAAACGCTTATAAAAGAAGTCCCACAGCGTTCTCGAAAACAAGCGCCGCCGTATCACAGAAACACGAAAACAGATATCTGGAGCTGCATATTGGAGGGGGAAAACTCCGACGGGGCGCTGTCGGCGTGGTCTCCATCTTCTCCATCGACATCTCCACCGTCTCCATGATGAAGAGGGAGTAGTCCACCTCTGAACTATGGGTTTGTGGAAGTAACTTATGTATCTCTCCTCTCTTTGAGCTTCACTAATTAGTACCGTATGAGCTGCTGAACATGATTACGGTCATCGTTGTAATTACTATGTGGTGGATCTTTTTGTGAGTTAATATATGTTTGAGATTGCAATGTTTGTTTCAGTTATGAACATAGATGCATATTATGTACCCCGCTCTTGTCTACTTGTTATGATCAAGCATGTTTATGAGAGCGTGTGTGGGGTGATGTGTGCATTAGTTGGAGTAACGAGGGTGGTGAGTGCGGTAAGGTGACCACTGCAATATCGCGATCCACTTGGGGGTTTTACCTTACTTTGTTACCTCACTAGGGATAAACAAAAATACCATACTACAAGGGTTGTGGGTGACTTGCCACTTCTCCGTGACTAGATCTAGCATGTTCTTATTTTAACTTCATGTCATGATACTTAAGGCTATACTCTGAGTTATCTTTATTACTAAGGTGTATGATTTAGTTCGCATCTTGATAGAGTATAAGTGAGATTAATAACTAAAAGATCTCTATGTTAGAACGTGATGCCCATATAATTAGTAACTTGATATCAGACCCTGTGTTGCAATCTCATATGTCAACTCTATGCATAGTCTAACATTTGTTCTTAGCTAATTAAACATTTTGGAAGATCAACATTGCATCGGTGTCCTTGGTCAATGCTCTTCTATACATACATAGAACAGTCGCAGAAACTTCAATGTACTATCATCTCCTATGATAGCTAGATCTCCAAATATTAAGTTGGTAACCAGTCTAAAATACTTTGAAAGAAAATAAGATAGGTGCTTACAAGGAAGACTTTGTGTGGACACTTTTTCTGGCAGGTCATTCCAGCACGTACACCTAGCTCTATTCCGTTAATGTCTGGAATAGCTGGGGAAAATGGGCTATTGAACAAGGCTATGTTTACTGGTGCTTGAGGTAAAACAAAAAGGTACATGCCACACCCAGGAGGCATTCAACTCAGCATGATGTTATATTCTCCTTTGGCAAAGAAGCCCTAAGAAAATTAAAAGGGTAATATAAGATACATGATTGCAAGTTAGCTACTATTTTCTTGCCTATCTTCCATTATGCATTTCAAATATAAGGGGATGCCCACCAAAGTCAGCAGGCTGAACAAAACATCAATCTGTCTAATTTGCACACACAAAATTATTTTTGTAGGGGTGCGGAAAATAGAGAATTTGATCGACCCAAATGATCTCTTGGATATATTTGTTCTGAAATCAGATATTGATGTCAACTGCTAGCGGTTCAGGTGTGCTTAGGATGGTCGCAAAACTCCTGAAGAGTGATTGATTGCTTGCCTTTCTCAGATAATATCATCCTCTAATTGTCGGCATGGCTATGTATCTGACGAAGAACTAAATATATATGTACTCTGCAGCTGGGATAAATTTAGATTTGGGAGGGAGATAGGATGGCGGCTTTACATGTGGCTGCTTCTGCTACAAGATAAATTAACAACATACCTGTAATTAAAATTTGGGGGAAAATGAGGAAGCGGCCGAAAGGGGGGACTGGAGTAGTGAGGCAGCACCTTGGATGCTGGATGCGAGCTGCAGCCGCTGCCTTCTTCGTCGTCGACCACGTCCAGGACAGGCCGGGTTGCGCACAGTACGGTCCGCACTGACCTCGGCCACAACACTGAAAATCAGGGATGGCGAGATGCAGCCTCGCGGGCGGCCAACGCCATATCCGGAGCTCCAGAATCGCCTCCAAGAGCATGGCGTGGAAGGAGAGAAGAGAAAGGGGCACTGTTTTGAGAAGAAATGTAGAGATTGGACCATCATTCACAATCAGACCGTCTTCCTTGAAAAAAAATCACTGACCGTGCCCTCAAATATATAGTGACAAAAATAATAGTGAGATAAAATTGGAAAAAATCTCGGCTAAATAATCTGGGTAAAGACATGTAAATTAAAAAAGTCAAAAGATAAAAATACGGCTAAAGGAAAATGTCATCTAATTACTAAAAACATCAAAATTATAATTTTAACTCCAATAAATTCAATTCAGAATTGTAAAATATAAAGATGAGAAAACTAAAGCAAAGAGGAAGGAGATACATACAAAAACAGGAATCGGCAAATATTTAGTTGGACTCAACGACATAATAAATGGCAAACTAAGTAAAAAATGGTAAGCGCTAATATACATGAACTTGAGAAGAAAAATGGAACAAAAAAATCTAAGCTACACTAATATACATGAAACGTTTGAAAAATACGTAACGGTTCTCAAAATATTAAAGTTTTAGTCATCGGATAATCTTTCTCTAAATCTAGAAAATGTGATAGGAAAATACAACATCAAATAGACAATCTAGCCGCACAAATGCGCGGGCCACCCAGCTAGTTCATCATAAAAAACCAAAAATATCATTCATCATTGTTATCATCATCCTTGCACATTTATTCACCACCATTGCATATTTATTTCTTGTTTGCATTGCATAATTATCTTGATATCATTATTACACCTTGTGCTTGACAACGACATGTGAGGTTGAGGACCAAAACATTTAACTCTGTTTTGTAGGTGACCAAAAAGAAGGATAAGGAGATAAACTTTTCACTACTGATTCCCCGAGAGTTCGATATTAAACCCTCGAGTCACTCTCGTGGGGAAAACACGTCTTGCACTTACTACACACTCTGCACTTGGAGTCTCAACCTAACCCATTTACTTTTGACGCAGGTAACTACGCACCGGAGATCAAGACTGTTTTCTGGAGCCGTAGATCAACCTCTTTAAGGGCCATCAAGACTGTTTTCTGGCGCCGTTGCCGGGGAATCATAGCTGCGAAGGTTTATCCAAGGAGATCACAACAAAGTCAACATCACCAACTTGTGCTAACACCTAAGCTTGGGGAGGTTGCACCTACGTGAGCATCATCTTATCCATCTTTACCTTCAAAGCAAAATTATTTGTTTTGTCATTGTCTTGCATTTGTAATTCGGTTTGCATTTGTGAGACTCGTTTTATTTTCAGTTTTGCATTTATAATCATAAAAACCAAGAAAAATAGTGCTGTTTTTAGTATGTGTGTTAAAGTATGGAGAAACTTTCTGGAATGTCTATGGGTAATGATTATTTTAAAAGGTATGACGCCTACTCTGAATATCAATCAACCAAAGAGGGAAATAGAGTGGGTAAATTGCTTAAAACTCTTCACAAAATAGCTATTCAGTTTTGTTAATTACATGGTATAACTTGTTGCAATAGAAGAGTTGTTAAACATTCCTACTATCAATGCAAGTATAATAGTGATCCTATAATTGCTTGTTATCGTGAAGATGAATGTTTATGCCCTGATATAGAACAAGTTGACAAATATATTGCTTATGTTGGAGCCCATGAGATAGACTCTCTTCTTGATAAATTTCTTGCAACTAGTCATGTAGCTCGTGAAATGAAAGGACAAATTTCTATTATTCTCCAAATTTGCAAAAAGGAATTTAGTGATAATGTTTACATTAAAGAAAGGATTCTTGCTGCCACGGAAAGCACTAATATTTTGCAGAAAGAGGATGATGAAAACATAAGCTTGGAAGAGGAAGTATGTGAAGAGGAGATTGAAATGGATATGTTCCAACCTAAGCTTGGGGAAGAGTTGAATCTCCCAACTTCACCTTCAACAAATGATAGTAACACTCAAACTCAAAAATCTTTTGTTATTTATGAGAACCCATGTTATGATGAGTGTCAAACTGAAACTTCTATGGTCCTATATGATAACCCATGCTCTTATGATGAAAGTAATAATGCTCCTTTACTTTTTAGTAATGCTACTAATGAACTTATTGATGATAATGAGGAGTGTTGCTTAGATATGTTATATGATAATGCTTTAGATGATGGTCCTATGCTTATTGATAATCCTCCATGTTTAGTTGTTACTAAATTATGTGAGGATAAAATGATATACTTGTTGTTTGTGAAAATACTCTTACTAATGAGAGTCCTACCGTGTTCTTGAATTCTCCTAACTACACCATAGAGGAGAAGTTTGCTTATGTTAGAAAATACTTATGTGGTTTGCAATTATCTCTAATTCCAAATATTTGTTGCAGCCATGATATTAAACTTGATATTGATCTTAATAACTATTTTGAAAGAGGGAAGCATGCTAATGAATTTCAAAATAAATTTAATGATCCTCTTTATGTGCCTAAAATACCTAAGTTGGAAGACTCTATTAGTTATATGGTTGAATATACTTCTACTACTTGCAACTATTATGAAAGAGGAGGTGTTGAGAGCCCTCCTTATGTTACTAGCAATTATATGCTGCAAGTACATACTCATAATATAAGTTGGCAAATTCCTATTTATTGTTATTCACCTATATAAAATGCCAATGCATAGAAAGAAAGTTAGACTTCGTTGTTATTACTTTTGTGTTTTGCTTTTCTCTCTACTAGGTTTCAACTTGAATATTATTTTCATTGGTTTGAGAGCACCATGGGATCCTGGTATTATGCATGGAACACTTCCCAAGAAAGAGGGGAAACTCAAAGCTCAAGCTCCCTCATGAGATTCATCTTCAATAAACAACAAGTAAGAAGTCTAGCTATATGGCTATAAAAAAGCGCTTTGCGGGAGGCAACCCGGTTATTTTTATGTGTGATTTTCTTTGTGTCCTGTTGATGTAACAAGAGAGTTTATTTTTAGTTTAGTTTCTGGAATTTTGAATAAAGTGTCAAGTTTTACCCATATTGGTTTGAGAAAGTTGCTTATAGCGTTCGGAGATTTTATTCCTGCACGAATCTATGCACGGTATGATTTTTAATTCTTATTATGTAACTCCGAATGAGCTCATATTTGAACTGTAGTTGCAACTTTTCATCCTCTATATGCAAGAATTGTTGCGGAATTTTCCGGCAAAGTTTGGTAGGGTAGAAAAATACGTTTTGCTGCTGCTGTTTTTCTGGACAGATTTGTCCCATTTTGTTTTTATGCATGTTTTGAACTTTTATCTTGAATCTTTTTGATTCAAATGAGTTTATGAGTAGGCATACAACATTATATACTTTCTGGACATTCATATGATGTTTTGTTTAAGGATTATATGCAGCAAGAAACCTATTTGTTTATCACTACTAATGCACCCCACAGAAAAGAAAATGGGAGAAACGGTGTTTTGAAATTTTTTCACAGGGATTGGAGGAGATGCACCAAGAGCTATCCAAGGATGGTGAAGACCATAAGCTTGGGGATGTGAATACAACCCCACTGGACCTACACACTCTCGGTTTGCACACGTCTAACTTCTGTTTTTCGATCGAAACACTTTATCGCATAAACTTGGAGCGTCTTTTTGTTTGTTTTTGGTTTGATTGTTATTTTGTGAGACCACCAAACTATCATTTATATGAGAAAGAGCTACTGGAAATATGGGTTGAAATATGTTGGATGCTTTTATTGTATTGGGAAAAGGGATGTTTGAGTTGATTTTTAATGATACATATAGTTGCATGATTCATGAGCTTGTTTATGAGTAATAATTCGCAAATGCTTTACAAAGAGCTATCACTTATTCATGTTTTGATGCTGAAAGTTATTTTACTTTGTTTAACATGGATTAGTTAGTTCTATGGACACTCATGCATGCATCTAGATGGTCAACTTTCTCCCTCTTGCTAGCCCAAAAATTCAGCAAGTAAAAACTTGTTTTCAACACCTTCAACCAAAGTTATTCCAGTGAGTCCACCATATCTACCTAATGGCTTTATGCTATTCCGAGTATGTTTATCATGATATTTGTGTTATCTATACCTCTGAATGAAAATGTTTATGTTATTGATTGTTATGGGAAAAGTTGGTTATATAACTCTCTCGAACTTGATGCACAACTTTATTTTTATTGCATAAATAAAACATGACCCATTGTGATTAAGATTATGATGTTAGTGGCTTGATAAATGTCCGAGGTTGGTAGTTAGCCCATATGTGCTGTCACATGCAAAGCTTTCAACATGCTCCTTCATCTCATTTAGTTGATATCATGTACTTTTGTTTATGGATGCCTATCATGGTGAAATGAGGTGGAAATGAAGTACTACCTCTGATCCGAATTAATGGCCGCGAGTTGTACACCACATTTGTACTATACTAGCTATCCGTCTGCGACCGTTAAAAGGGATCGGAGGGAGTAGTTTAAATGAGTTTGTATAAATGGTTAGAGAGACGCCTGGGCCGCTAATCTAAGCCATGCATCATTCATGGTGGAAATTTACTTACATGCTATGGTGAACCGTCTGTGATGCACCTTATAATAAAAAGCTATTCCAATGGTAAATAAAAAGGGTGTTGAGGTTGTTCATCCTGTTTGTTTGTCTTGTCATTTTGATATGGGCTTGTTTCATATCCTGAGACAAGAGGTACCCTAGTTGACGCTCTTGATGATACTATTATTACTTACAATGATATATAATTCGAACTTGATTTGTTTCCTAAGTTGAGTAACTCATTGTGTAGGTACTTGTATTCAAGGGCATGAGACACCTAATCTTTACTTTATCAAGCACACTACTCATATTTGCTTTCACATTAAACTTTAATCATTCAAGATGCTATGATAGGGGTAATGAGAGCTTGACACCAAGAATTCCACATTGCAATCATTAACTTACGCAGAAGAGTTTGGAAGTTAGATGAAACTGATGCATGCTTTACCTCTACTCACATCTACATCTTTCCAAAGTGTCCACCTTTTACATTCAGATTTTCATCTACACTCTATGACCAATGTAGGATGTTCTTACTTATCATTATGCATACATGTGGTCCATATTACTATCTTCTATGTTACACTTTGTGAACTATCATTGAACATCCTTGCTTGAATATTTGATATCACTTCATAAACTATTTTGCATATTGATACTCCTTTGAAGAATGAATCATTTGACTCTATGTAGCAGTAGCAATCATCTTTGATATCCATTGTTAGTGCTATATTGCAAAGCCCATGTTAGTTTTATCACCTTCATACTCGAGGACGAGTATTGGTTAAGCTTGGGGATGTTGATGCATGTAAAATACATACATGAACTTTGCACTATATCACTCATATTCCAATCATATTTGCTTCATATAAGGGTTATATCACTGTTATATAATGATTTTTGGGAAAAAATATTTATTTCCTATTTTTATGGAATTAACCCTGCGCAGGCATAAAACCCTATTTTTTCCTTTTAAGTTTCAGGGACCCAAACGACGTCCAAATAACTTGGAAAAATACAGGCGTCAATATTTTGGAAGGAGGAAGACTTGGGAGCGAAGGAAGCAAGCAAACGGAGGCCGGAAGCCCAAAAGAGGGGGGCCCACGCGGCCTCTGTACCTGGCAGCTTGGGGCCCACCCTTTTGGCCCTCGAGGCTCCGCTGCCGTCGATCTTTTCTCCACCGACATACTCTTGACCTAAAAACGCTTATAAAAGAAGTCCCACGGCGTTCTCGAAAACAAGCGCCGCCGTATCACAGAAACACGAAAACAGATATCTGGAGCTGCATATTGGAGGGGGAAAACTCCGACGGGGCGCTGTCGGCGTGGTCTCCATCTTCTCCATCGACATCTCCACCGTCTCCATGATGAAGAGGGAGTAGTCCACCTCTGAACTATGGGTTTGTGGAAGTAACTTATGTATCTCTCCTCTCTTTGAGCTTCACTAATTAGTACCGTATGAGCTGCTGAACATGATTACGGTCATCGTTGTAATTACTATGTGGTGGATCTTTTTGTGAGTTAATATATGTTTGAGATTGCAATGTTTGTTTCAGTTATGAACATAGATGCATATTATGTACCCGCTCTTGTCTACTTGTTATGATCAAGCATGTTTATGAGAGCGTGTGTGGGGTGATGTGTGCATTAGTTGGAGTAACGAGGGTGGTGAGTGCGGTAAGGTGACCACTGCAATATCGCGATCCACTTGGGGGTTTTACCTTACTTTGTTACCTCACTAGGGATAAACAAAAATACCATACTACAAGGGTTGTGGGTGACTTGCCACTTCTCCGTGACTAGATCTAGCATGTTCTTATTTTAACTTCATGTCATGATACTTAAGGCTATACTCTGAGTTATCTTTATTACTAAGGTGTATGATTTAGTTCGCATCTTGATAGAGTATAAGTGAGATTAATAACTAAAAGATCTCTATGTTAGAACGTGATGCCCATATAATTAGTAACTTGATATCAGACCCTGTGTTGCAATCTCATATGTCAACTCTATGTGTCCATTGTCTGCCACTTTATTAAAGAGAGAGTGCATTTGTGAAACTATGAACCCCGGTCCATTTTTAATCATAAGAAACACCTTTCCAACAACTTTTACCACTTTTCCATTTTCTGCTTAATATTAAATCCGAAAATACAAAAACACTTTTACATCTTGCATTCATCATAAAAAACCCAAAAATATCATTCATCATTGTTATCATCATCCTTGCACATTTATTCACCACAATTGCATATTTATTTCTTGTTTGCATTGCATAATTATCTTGATATCATTCTTACACCTTGTGCTTGACAACCACAGGTGAGGTTGAGGACCAAAACATTTAACTCTGTTTTGTAGGTGACAAAAAAGAAGGATAAGAAGATAAACTTTTCACTACTGATTCCCCGAGAGTTCGATATTAAACCCTCGAGTCACCCTCGTGGAGAAAACACGTCTTCCACTTACTACGCACTCTGCACTTGGAGTCTCAACCTAACCCATTTACTTTTGACGCAGGTAAATACGCACCGGAGATCAAGACTGTTTTCTGGAGCCGTAGATCAACCTCTTTAAGGGCCATCAGGCGTCGCTCTACGCCGAGCTGAAGGCGGCGCAGGATGCCCACGACGAGGAAGAGCTCCTCCGGCAGGCGGAGGCCGCGTCCCTCAACGACGTTCCGCCCATGGACGGGACGGCTGCCTGCGCCTGGTCGGCGTACATGCACGTCCAGGAAAGTGGCGTGTCGTTCGTCGACCTCACCGGCGACGCGCCCGGCCCTAGCCGCGTCAAGAAGGAGGACGACGGCGGAGCAGGAACCAGCGGCGTGAAGGAGGAGGAGAAGGACCCCTACTGGGCCTTCGACAGCCGCTACCAGTAGAATTAGGTTTAGTTTTTAAAATTTCGTTCAAATTTGTAAAATTTCCTAAAATTTGAATGAAATTCGCCGTACTTTGAATTAAAATACTTTGGTTTGGGCGGCGCGAGTGGGGATCGACGACGCCCAAATGCGCCAGCCCTTCCGGATAGCCCCCAAAGGGCCTGTCCGAAAGGCCTTTGGGCGGCCATTTGGGCGCCCCGACTGGAGATGCTCTTAAAGAAGCCGACGTGCGGTCCTAGTCGAGTTAGTCGACGTCAGCTAAGAAGCCGACCCGGTTAACAAGCTTTGTTGTGTTGACTCGAAATTGTTATCCGAGAAACTTGTCCCGGTTAACAAGAAGCCGACCCACTTCGGAGTATCCGCGGATATCGTGCCTATCGTCAGCAACACTTCTTGGTGTCGGCGTGTAGATTCTGTTTCTCTCGCGCACTCCTCGCCGATCAAAAGGTCGGTCCATCGAGACTATTTGTCATTAGGGCATGTACAATGCTAGGGAAAGCAGTCTTCCCTTATTCATTCCACGTCAGCAAGAAAAGCCAAGGAAACATTTGGTACAATGCATTGTTCCTTAGCGTCATCTCTACCACTTTAAATGAGTGCTAAAATGTAGGGATACAAAATAACTAAATATCCCTGTAGACTATTTTGTGTTACGTGGTCCTAGCCAATACCAGGTTCAGTCCGCTAAATACACGTTGTTGACATCAGACAACAAAGCTAAAGATCGATCAAGAAGTCTTTGGCATATATAAATTTAACCATATCGTCACTTTTTAAATAAAAGGTACAAATATGAAATATCTAGTAATCAGACTGAAAAGCAATGAAGAAAATATTATTTCTTGCCAAAGCGATCCCAAATATTCTCGACTAAGTCCGACTTGAGTTGAACATGTGTCGGCCGGTCACGAATAGTGTCACTTCTCCGCAGGACATCTTCAAAGACAGGGTGAGCACCCTGCACGACTTCTGGTGGTAGAACAGATGATGTGTCCGGGTTCCGGTTTAGGTCCAGGGGGATGTCGAACGGTTTCCGTTCATCCTCAACTATCATATTATGTAGGATGACACATGCTTGCATTATTGTTCCAATGGCTGCGCGTTTCCAGAATTTTGCTGGACGATTTACAATATTAAAACGTGACTGTAGTGCTGCAAATGCTCGCTCGACATCCTTCCTCGCCCTTCTTGATGCCTTGCAAATAACTTGTTTTTATCATTCTGAGGAAGCGGTATTAACTTCACAAATGTAGCCCATTCCGGATAGATTCCATCAGCAAGATAATAACCTGTGTCATATTGCGTCCCATTCACACTATATTGAACCCTCGGAGCCTCTCCTTTCAATATATTGACAAACAACGACGAGCGATTCAAAACATTGATGTCATTGTTTGACCCAGCAACTCCGAAAAAAGCATGCCATATAAGGAGATCATATGAAGCAACAACTTCAAGTATCATAGTAGGAACTCCGTGATCACCACGTGTAAACATACCTCTCCATTGCATAGGACAATTTTTCCACTCCCAGTGCATACAATCAATACTTCCTAACATGCCAGGGAAGCCACGAGCATGACCAAGTTGCATAAGACGAAGAAGTTCTTCAGACGTAGGGGGGCGCAAAAAATCTTCACCGAACACCTCAACGACGCCTTGGGCAAATGCACTCAAGCATTCCAATGATGTGCTCGCTCCGAGCATTAGCACCTCATCAAGCTGGTCAGCTGCTGTCCCATAGGCAAGCATACGCATCGCTGCTGTACACTTTTGGAGCGGCGAGAGGCCTCACGATTAATGGCATCTATTCTATCAGTAAAATATGGAGACCAGTTGCTGAGGGCATCTACAATTCGTAGGAAGAGTGGTTTGCCCATGCGAAATCTTCTTCGGAACATCTCGGGTGTGTAGAGAGGTTTCTCACAAAAGTAATTGGCCACAAGCTTCTGGTGTGCTGCCGCATGGTCTCTCGGTATGTGCCTTCTTGGTCCACTTCGCCGGCGAGAGGATTCCGCACTTTGTTCCTCAAGCTTGGCCTTCAACTTTCTGCAATCCGCTGACCAATGGAATCTAGGAAATCTTGCTCTGCCAAGAAATCTTCTAGTGTGTACACAATAGCTGGGTCTACATCATCGGCTGCATCGAAATCATCAGAGGAACTGTCGCTAGACATTGTCTGTGTAATTGCAAACAAATATTGTTTTTTTGGCGTGTAAAAATCTGTTCAGAGCTGGGAATATATATAGGATCGTGTACGTGAAAAGCAAGCATATATGTAGTACATGTAGTATACAAATCGGACTTGAAAACTTGGAAGTCCTTGTCTTGGTCGGTACACCAGCACCTCCAAATCCAAATAGTTAATCAGAGTTTGGATCGAATAGAAATCGTAACTCAGAGTTCGGATTAAAAACAACTCAGCATAAGACTTCCCTTGAGACGTACGGACATATTACTAGTTTCAAAATTCAAACCAACACAATATATGCTGAAAGGCAACATAAACCGGTCCAAAACACATACAGGATGTAGAATTGCATATTGATCAACAGAGCAAGTTGACACCTAGTTTCCCTCATTAATGAAATTGCCTTCAAATGCTCGGCTTTCATATCCTGTGGCATGCTGCTAGTGTCATGTGTGAGGAGCTTAGTGTATTGCTCTAGCATTTTTGCTTTTGTCTTGGCCTCTTTGTTCTCCTTTGCTGCCTCCAAGGCGAGGCGTGACGCCTCAACCTTATCCTGTGAAATACGCTTCTGCACTTCTAGCACAGCAGCACGATTTTTGTTAGCTTCTTCCTGAGCTTCAATATACCTGTTGAGCTCTTCCATATCCTTTGACACCGGCTTATTCTTACATTTTCCATCTCTTTCAGCCTTAGCCTTTTTTACCCCCATACTAGGACGTGGAATGTCATCATCTCCTATAGGAGATGACTTAACCCCCACATCCCCTAGATCAGCCACATCTCGTTTCTTTGATCCATGCATTCCTGCATTGTAAGCATGCCACTTCGGAAATTTTTTGCATGCCTCCCAAGTATCCATATGCAGAAACGGTCCATGGTCCTTCTCATACTTTTTTTGGACCTTTCCCATCAAATCACCATCACTTTGTCCGCTAGAATATACTTGGCTTATCTCTGTATAAACAGCATGAAAATCATTTACAATTTTGTTCACTTTATGCCAACGGCTCGTGGCTTGCTTCACTTTTCTTTTACGATTACGTGGGTGTTGCTGTTATACTCAGCAGTCACGGCATCCCAATATTGGTCATTCTTCTTGAAGTTTCCACTTATAGCATCATTAGAGTTACTAAGCCAAGCACTCATCTACATTGCATAATTAAAAGTTAAATAAGAAATTGCATACACACATATTCAGCCATGTGGAGTAAACAACGCGAGAAATTAAAAAAACTTACCAATCTTTTATCTTCCTCAGCTGTCCATGACATTCGTTTTTTATTGCTATTTTCTCCATCATCACCGTTTTCAAGATCAATAATCCTAGAAGGTTTAGGTTTATTCGATGCTCTCTTTTGGCTCTTTTTGGCAGCAGATGGTTGTGGTGCTGATAATGGAGTGTCATGTGAAGAACCACCAACGAAATGGTAATTTTGTGGCATGTCAGAACGACTAGGAATTTGTTGCGGGAAAGGGAAACTAGAAGGATTTTGTAAAAAAAATTACATAACCTCCTGGTGGGTTGACATCATTTAGCCTACACAAGCATAAACATTCAAATGTTATAATAACACACATATAGCTATGAAAAAAATCTAGTTGTGAACTGATAAACAAATTAGCACCCTTTGAGATCATCTACAAGTACAACAAAAATTCTAAGAACCTATAAGCCGATCATCGTTCTCTTGACTTGAACATTAACAATAACTGTACTCTGTACAGCAGGCCAAAACTTAACAGAACTGAAGATTGGCAGCAATAGCAATTTAGCTAAGCTAGGTCAGAATGCTAGTTACGGGCATGTGTTAATGGTTTCTGCCCTGGGATTCGGATCAAGCTAGGATGCAAGAAAACTTAATAAGGTGAGTGCAGACCACAAATATCCATTCAGTCAGTGCTAAATTCAGTACGACCAACACCGAATCAAGCAGGATCATGAAGATAAAGAAGAGAAGATGCACACATCAAGAACAAACAGAAGGGCGATTCTTACCAATCTGTTGGAGACGAAAGATTGGGGCTACTAGTGCCAGCCCCGTCCCATCCAATGTGTGTGGCGGCAGTGTCAGATCTGCCATAGCCCGATGGTGGAGGGGAATACATGGGCACTGGGGATGGATATGCATGTCCGCCCATGCCCACAGATGAATACGAATCAGTCAGCGCCGCCGGACGACGAGACATGGTCGGAGCAGCGGTGGCCGTGGCCGTGGCCGGGATGGATTTCTGGAACTAATGGCAGCGGCGGCGGCGTGGCGATAGGGTTTGTTTCTTTCGATTGGGTCTGCAACTCGGGATATATGGCACATCGAGAGAAGGGTCCAACGCGGGGAAAATGAAGAAATTCGCGCGCCAAGCTGATGAGATTTCGCGCCATGCCGAAAATTATCACGCTCGGAGCACGGGATCTGCAATAGGCGCCGATAAGGAAGAGCGAAACGTACAACGCGCAAATACACCTTCTCTTGCTTAGCAAGAGATGATCCCTTGCCGAAGGGAAGGCTCACGCATTTCTTGACTCTCTCTCCTCTCCACGTCAGGCAACATCCTAGCTGGCACGGTTAAGAGAAAGCTGACGTAGGAGCGTTGTACATGCCCTTAGACCCGCGCTCATCTTGGGACAGGGCCGCGATTAACTCCGCCTTACTTCTTGGACACACCGTGTCGGTCGTTTTAGAGGCGGTGCCATCTAGCCATTTTATCTGCAATGCAACCGTACTTGAATTCCGGGCACCCGACGCAGGAAGTATCACACATGGCTAATTGGTTTGGTTGTTCACGGTCTAGAAATCACAACATCCTCCCTATAAGCGCCAACCATTGTGAGGATGAGCGCTTAACAAATAGTCCAATATTGTTGCATTTATTTTTTTATCAAATAAGCGCCTAACAAAGCGTTCAACACTGTGGATGCTCCTAGATTGCATGACTAGTTAATTGGCTTTTCTATTAGTCATGTTTTACAGATTTCTATCGTATGGTCGATGCGCACAATGTTTAAGGCCGGGTCTCAAGACTACTTTTCCCTCTATGATCGAGGCTTAAGTCTACATTGAAGACGCCCTTATCAATCATACGATAAATTACTCCGAGTGCTTGCTAAGTCGACACAAGACGTGCTCCTACTGAATTCACATTCCCCGTAACCAGACCACCGCGGAAGGCCCACCCGCCAACTATAAGAAACAAACGTGTGCTTTTGAAAATAATTATGAACATACACATATATGGGAATGCCTGCCGTTGTGGTACTGTATTTGCTAACCATAATAATACTGTACCGAATCATACGTGGAGTCTCCACGATTCACGTACGCGACACGACACGACACGACTTAGTGGTAGCTACTAGGCGATCTGGCCTGTGCGATGATGGCTACTTAAGTTCTAAACACAATTTGCTTGGTCTGTCCCGACAGAGCCCGGACGTACAGGTGCTCACTCATTAGTAGTGTACTAACAATAATTTACTCAGCTAAATAAATGGTCTGGTAACACGCACACAAGAGACCAAATGTAGGCAGGATTCGCGAAGCTCCGAAACACAGCGGATTGGCCGCTCAGTTCTTTTTCTTCGTATCCAAGCAGAAGAAACAACTGATATTTATTTGTTTCCCGAAGAACACAGGTGGCACGGAGGTCGGCCGTCGACAGGAAAAGCCGGAACCAAGCCGGCTGATGATAGGCCATCGTACGGTGGCGCTGCAGCGGCAACGGGCGCGGATTCGCTGACGTTGCTCTTGCTGACTTTGAGTCACTTACATGTAGGCCCATCATGTGTGGGGCCCACACGTAAGTGACTCAACGTCAGCGGGAGCAAAGTCAGGGAATCTCAACCCAGCGGCAACAGCCACTGGGTGGGGCCTACCTACTCATCAGCAGCTACCCTCCATAGACCTACTGCTGGGTGGTGGCCCCTCGCAGGCGGTCGACGGTCAGGCGGGTGCCACATCGGCGCACAAGAGACAAGTGAGAGGGAATTACAAAAAACTACCACAATTAAGGCAGCAGTAACAGGTCAGTACCGATTGTACTAATTTTTTCAAAAACATACCAACATTGGGGTAATGATAACGGATGACGCTGATTTCTGTCTAACTGCATTTTGACAGCAGTGCTGACCAACGGGGTCCATTTGTCAGGGCTGACGGGGCAGCACACGTGGATGTGGAGCTGAGGTGGACGTGGGGCCCACCTTTTCCCCTCCTCTCTCTCTTCCTCTCCTCTTCTCTCTGTCGCTGCCTGCTGCGTGGAGCTCGCCGGCCTCCTCTTCTCCGGCGGCTCCGAGCTCAGCCCGGACGGCCACGACGAAGCCCACGCCGGCGCGCCACTCCTGCTCCCACGCCGCGCGCCGTCGCTCCTCACGGCGCCGTCTGCGGCCATCTGCGACGGCGGCGGGGCTGCGGCGAAGGACACCGACTTTGGCGGCCGGCCTGCTCCAGGTGCCCCTTCTCCAGCGCGCCAGCAAGCCCCAGGTGCGCCGCGGCGCCGACGGCCGCGGGATGAGCGGCAGCGGCGGGGCAGCGTGGCTGGGCTGGGCGGCGGCATCAAGCCTGCTCGACGGCGGGCGCGTGGCCGGGCTGGGCGGCGGAGAACATGTTCGTGGCCGTGGCTCCCGGCGCGACGCAGTTTGCAATGATGCGCGTGCCCTTGAGCTCCTTGGCCATCGTCCGCACCATCGCCTCCATGGCCGCCTTCGACGCCGTGTACGCCGCGTACCCGGCCGGCAGCGACCCGTCCACGGACGAAGTCACAGCCACGATCCTCCGCCGCCGCCACGAGGAAGGCGGTTGGCGGCCTCGCGGAGGCACAGGAACGCGCCGCGCGTGTTCACGGCGAGGACGCTGTCGAAGTCCACAGTGGCGGTGTCGGCGACGGACGGGTACTTGTTGTCGAGCACGCCGGCGTTGGCCACGAGGATGTGCAGCGCGGCGCGGCCGAAGGCGGACTCGGCGGCGTCGAAGAGGGACCGCACACCGGCCTCGTCGGACACGTCGTCCCTCACGGCCACGGCGCGCGGGAGCTCCGCGGCGAGCACGTCGGCCTCAGCCGCGCAGGACGCGTAGCCCAGGATGACGCTCGCGCCGAGGGCGGAGAGGTGGGCCGCGATGGCGCGCCCGATGCCGCGCGACGCGCCGGTCACGATGGCCGCGTGTCCGGCGAGCGGCAGTGCCGCGGGCCCCGTGGACGGCGGAGGAGAAGGATCCCGTGGACGGCGGCTCCCGCGACCTCCCTCGAGCTGTCGCTGGTGGCGTGGACGCGCACGCGGCGATGCAGCAGCGCGCCGCCGTTGGGGGTGGAAGGTGCTGGGGTGCGGTCAGAGGTGGGCCCCACGTCCACCTCAGCTCCACATCCACGTGTGCTGCCCCGTCAGCCCTGACAAATGGACCCCGTTGGTCAGCACTGCTGTCAAAATGCAGTTAGACAGAAATCAGCGTCATCCGTTATCATTACCCCAATGTTGGTATGTTTTTGAAAAAATTAGTACAATCGGTACTGACTTGTTACTGCTGCCTCAATTGTGGTAGTTTTTTGTAATTCCCTCGACAAGTGAGTAATCTAGGAGGAACAATGGAGATTAGTTGGTGCTTCTTCGGAGGCAAAACAACGGAGGATTCGTTGAGCAATCAGAGGACACAGCTCATCATGCTAACTGCACACCCTGGGGGTCCTAGTTCTACGCCACGATAATTTGGATGACCCTTTCTTTTTGTTTGGCTCATCGTCATGTTTAAATTTAGCCCAAGCAAAAAAAATAATCAAAAATGCACCGCCAGAATCGGAGGCCTATAGTTGCAAGTCTGCAACACAGTGAGAGTGAATCTCAGAAGACCATCACACATAATTTATGATCAGATAGCTACCGGTGAAAACAACATCGGCTGCTTTTGTCCGTGTAAATCTTCACGCACTTGCCTCTTTCGTGTAAAAAAAAACCCACTTACTTACGACCGGGTCCCGCACCAGGGCGTGGGCCCCACCGACGAGCCACGTCGAGGAATTAATTACCACAAAAAAAGATCTCCTGCGCGCACAATAAAACGAGACGTCGGAGGCTTTCCCTTCCCCTCAACCCAAATTAAACCCCACACAACACATTCGCTCCTCCCTCCTCCTCTCCACGGAGGAATCCATGGCGGCGATGGCGTCCTTCCGCCTCCTCCCCCTCGCGCTGCTGCTCGCCGCCTGCCTCTCCGCGCTCGTGCTGGCCGTCGCGCACGCGCGGGCCCGCGGCTGGAGGACCAGACCATCCGCCTCCCGTCGCAGCGGGCCGCGGGCAGGAGGACGACGACTCCGTCGGTACCAGGTGGGCCGTCCTCATCGCCGGCTCCAACGGCTACTACAACTACCGCACCAGGTATGACCCGCGTCGCCTACTGTTCCGCCGCTTCCGCGATCCTCGATTTTCCGCTCCGGTTTCCGCCCCTCTCGGTCAATTCCTTGCGTGCATCCCCGCGCGAATAGAACGGAAAAATATATTCCGTTTGCTGTTGCGGCGCGTTCAGGAAACCCCTCTCATAGTTTTTTTTTTTTGCGGTTGATATGGCCGGTAATCCTCCCACAGTTGAACAATGATTTGGCGAACCTGGTCAATAATACGGTATTGGTGCGGTGCCGTATCACAGAAAGCCAATACTAATTGACTTAGCCACGATTTCGTGTGCAGCTCATTTGGCGTATGAACCGGAAAAAGGTATTAAAGATATACATACATATGAGATTGACCGACTTTTGGGAACCTGTTTGTTTGTTGCGGGTTCTGGCCACTGATCAGTGTATAACCCCTATGGAAGCTAGTACAGTCCTGAATAATAAGTACGGTTCCTGATGCTAGTATTTTTTCTATATGAAGGAATAACGTATTAATTCTATTTAATTGCACTAGTCAGCTAAAATGGTTTTTATCGTTGCTACGTACTGGCTGGATGTAGGAATACTATTTCAGCCGTTTTTTTGGCACTTATGCTATCACAGTATCACACAGTACCGTCATAGTGCTGAAATTGGAGGGGTTCACGGCGAGCTTTGTTTAATATGGGGACGTAAATTTGCAGGCCGACATCTGCCACGCCTACCAGATCATGAAGAAGGGCGGTCTCAAGGACGAGAATATCATCGTCTTCATGTACGATGACATTGCGCACAACCCAGAGAACCCGAGACCAGGTGTCATCATCAACCACCCGCAGGGTGGAGATGTCTATGCTGGGGTCCCCAAGGTAAACCATGTGTATTCTTGCAAGGCAGTTATTTACAGTAGTTATTAATGGTAATGTCTAATATTACCTTATCAGTTGATACAAACTTTTATGAATGCATAAAGTGCGAATCTGATAGTTTATAAAAATGACACTACGGAAATTTCAGTAGCAGTTTGTACCTCACTGATAACAACCGAATGCCTAAAGTTTCGTCAGTATTTATGCTATTTTCCAATTGGTTGTGATTTGTGAATAACAAAAGCAACACTGGTCCACCTCCACTAGAGTTGGGAGGCGACAAGGCAAGAGTTAATTAAAAGAGTGTCAACATGTTATAGGACAATGTCAACATCTTAATGGAATCAAACAATTCCAATGCTAATGCATCCCGGCCATATCCATAAGTTTCCATCTGCTTGACTTAATTTATCTATTCCCACTGCAGGATTACACTGGGAGAGAAGTTAATGTCAAGAACTTCTTTGCTGTCCTGCTCGGTAACAAAACCGCTGTGACTGGTGGGAGCGGCAAAGTCGTGGATAGCGGCCCCAATGATCACATTTTCGTTTTTTACAGTGACCATGGGGGTCCTGGGGTTCTTGGTCAGTATTCAGAAACAAGCTTTCTTGCAACTTCATGTCTTTTATTGCCTTACTAATGTATCATGGTTTTGGTGAAAAAATAGGGATGCCTACATATCCATACGTTTACGGTGACGATCTCGTAGATGTCCTTAAGAAGAAGCATGCTGCTGGAACTTACAAAAGCCTGGTACGCGATCATTTCTTTAATTATTTTGCTCTGCATGGTCTGCTGCTTGAAGCAATAGCCTGAGGTGTATAGTTCTCTTATTTTGCAGGTATTTTACCTTGAAGCTTGTGAATCTGGGAGTATCTTTGAGGGACTTCTGCCCAATGACATCGGCGTGTACGCGACCACCGCGTCGAACGCAGAGGAGAGCAGTTGGGGTACATACTGCCCCGGTGAGTACCCGAGCCCTCCTCCGGAATACGACACCTGCTTGGGCGACTTGTACAGCATTTCTTGGATGGAAGACAGGTATTACTCCTCATCTGTCAGTGGGTCTTGCTGTGTTTTACTACCACATTTATTTTTTCACATAGTCAAATCATGTTCTTATGTGGTCAGCTCAAACACGTGTGTTACTCACGTCAGTTAGTACATTGTGTACCATACAGGTGTATTATTTCGAAATGATTAACCAATTAGTACGGCACTACCTGCTGTATTTTTTATTTAAGTAAGAAACTGGTGATATGCATCTGTTTTTTTAACGGCAGTGATATGCATGTGTTGCTTACTTTTAGGTATGTCAAACAATTACGCTATATGCATAGCATGTGCTGTGGTTTGTACTGAACCTTTTTTTCATAGCATGTGCTGACTATTTTGTTTTTTGTTCGTTCCCTTAAATACACAAATTTAATCTGCTATTCAGCGGTGTGTACTCAGCTCACAGTCCACTCTTTAAGTTGGAGCAAACCTTGTACACGCAAGAAAGACAGCCTATGCAGTATGCACTATCGCTGCATGCTCACACACCCAAGACAACCCACGCAGTATTGCTGCATGCTCACACACCCAAAGACAGCCCATGCACTATCGTTGCATGCTCATACACCCAAAGACTGCCCATGCGCTATCGCTACAGGCTCACACACCCAAAGATAGCCCATGCACTATTGCTGCAGGCTTCTGTTTCGGCTGAAGACCATGCATTTAGCTGTGCCAACCCGGAGCTGTTACAGCCTGCAGCCAATGAACAAGGATTGCAAGGCAAACCTGATGGCCATGGAGCTTTGGGTTTCTTTCGCTGTTAATGCTCCATGTCTATGTGTAGCTGCTGCATAAGACGATAGTCTTTATATAGAACATAATGTCACGGATATATTCTGATATCAACTGTCATGGTAGTAATTGTTGCAGTTCACACTATGTTTGGGTTGAAGCCTGAATCAACTTCCTTGTGTCATTTGTTTGAACGAAAATTGTTTTTTCGTTGTGGTTCTTGGCCATTTGGGTTGTACTCTAATAGCATGGAACTTTCAATGTTGACAGCGATGTCCACAACCTGCGAACTGAATCTCTCAAGCAGCAGTATAGCCTGGTAAGCTTCATTCCAGTTTATTTGAGCTTAATCCTGCATCAGTTCTTGCCTAACATTACTTAATGCTTGAGCAGGTCAAGAAAAGGACAGCAGCTCAGGACTCATACAGCTATGGTTCCCATGTGATGCAATATGGTTCTTTGGACCTGAATGCTGAACAACTGTTCTTGTACATCGGTTCAAATCCTGCTAATGACAACACTTCGTTTGTTGAAGAGAACTCACTGCCGTCGTTCTCCAGAGCTGTTAATCAGAGGGACGCCGATCTTGTTTACTTCTGGCAGAAGGTTTGTGATTATATTATGAAAAATCCTTGATCTTCATGTATTCTCAAGAGATATATTGATCATTGTCATGCATTGGCCTGTTCACAGCAATAAATTATAGAATAACCCGGTAAAAAAATGAAGGATAAACTAACTAATTGATGTCTTTTATCTTGCATGTAGTACCGGAAATTGTCTGAGAGCTCCTCTGAGAAAAACGATGCTCGGAAGCAATTGCTTGAAATGATGGGTCATAGATCTCACGTCGACAACAGTGTCGAGCTGATTGGAAACCTTCTGTTTGGTTCTTCGGATGGTCCCATGGTTCTAAAGACTGTTCGTGCAGCTGGTGAACCTCTTGTTGATGACTGGAGTTGTCTGAAGTCTACGGTAAGGCTCTATTTAACTTTGGTTGGCATCTCTTATCTTATGTTTTTGTTTGTGTTCTGCTATTGTTCATGTGCTCATTGTCTGGGACTGAGAAAATTCTATTGCTTCACTTTGAATACTAGAATAGTAGTTCGATTCTTGCATATTTATCTAGAAAGTGTTGTTATTGGTTGTCTGACGAACATAATTCCTTTCATCATCTATTTCTGCTGTTTCACTATAATTGTGCACAACCTCGTTTGGCATATGTAACTGGGTCGAGGTATTACTTTGGGTAAGAAAATAATTTATTGATTTCCAAATGTCCGAAACCAACCATTTTAGTTATCAGCTCTAGAAAGGGGAGAGAATGGAAAGAATGGATTTACCAAGCTCACTTTGTTTCTTGGTTCATATAGATCAAGGCATCTGTTACTTTGTACGTGGCCTGTCTTTTTAACAGCGAAACTGTAAGATCAACGTCAGTTGAACTTTTTAGGATGATACTTTTCGGATTGAAACTTTGAATGCTCTAACTAGTTGCTTCAGCGTCAACACATTACCAGTTCTTAACTGGTGTTATGTGACATATGGTGTAGTCTGAGTGTGTGTTAATAATATCTGCTGTCCCCTAAACAAATGATATGATTCTCCCTTTTGTTCAGGTGCGTGCATTCGAATCACAGTGTGGCTCGTTGGCACAATATGGAATGAAGCACATGCGTTCCTTCGCAAACATCTGCAATGCCGGCATCCTTCCTGAAGCGATGGCAAAGGCCGCTTCTCAGGCTTGCACGAGCATCCCAGCCAACCCCTGGAGTGCCACGCACAAGGGTTTCAGTGCTTAAACCATAGATGAAGCAACTTAGTATGTCAGCTTGTACCATACAAAATTTCCTTCCTATTCACACATGGTTAGTAGTGCTTGAACGAACCTTAGATGAATAAGAATGATGCCATTATTTCTGCTATTCCACCACACGAAATCACCTTTGTTGTGCCCGACTTATAATGTAAATATACCCTAGTAGAAAGGTGATTTCCTGTGAGTGCTGTATATACTTGTGATAGTTTGTGATCAGATTTGTAGCTCGCAATTCCATATATGAAGAATGCAGCTGCAGCTATTTCTATGTTGCTCGAGTGATCTCTTATTCTGAACTGCTATATTTTTTCATCCATTGTAAACCCTGTAGTTACTGGTTGATCTCTTGTTCAGATGGAACTGTGTGATTTTAACATTCAAGGATAGCATTTATCACAGTCCAACGCATGTATTTTGCTGTAACATGCCATCTTTTTCTCCTCTGCACTCTCTGGTTGTGAAGTACGGAAAAAACCATAGATAGTCATGAAAATGAAAATATCTAAGAAATATTGTAGCACGTTTATTCTCTACAATTGCAAGTAGCTCCTATTTGTTGCAAAATTTATGCAACTATAGCTGTCAGAAATGAGCCATTTTTTGGGACAAAAGAGTGTTTCACCAACTGTAACACATCTTAACAGTAGTACCTGGACAACTTTAAAGCACAACATGACAGCTAGAGAAGTTTATGTACATATTCTCACTCAACTGGAACCAAGCAGTTCCCATGAAGAATTTCCAGCCCGCTGAACAGAGTTGTTCAACAAACCTGAATGATTTGTACAATTCCATATTGTTATGAGCTTTGTTGCAAGTCTATAAAAATGCTATTGTGTTGTGCGAAAATTCATTTTGGTGCCCGAGCACACCTGCACCCGATATCCTCTCCCTTCCCTCTTTTGGAGATGCATGGGTGTCAGCTAAGATTCCCGCTCCCGGGTCAGTACGCCAGCTGACTATGTCAGAGGCACAGATCACGGCACGTTCTAGACGGCTAAGATTCCGGGTGCAGGTGTGCCCGGGCTCCAAAACGCCTTTCTCTTGTGTTGTGTGCTTTGTTACTTTAGGAGGGCTAGGAATCATCTGGAACAATGAATTTACAGCCTGAAGAACAGAGTTGTTGAAGAACCCTGAATATTTGCCTGATTCGTCAAACAAAGAAGGCCCAGCTGAAGCTCACCAAAAAAAAAGTACTCACAATGCCAAGGGAGACCGTGAGCTGACCATGGTGGCAGATCTGATTGATAATACAACTGGTATGTGGAACAGATACTAACTGAGCAACAATTTTTGCCAGCGGATGTCCCAATTATTTTGAGTGTCCCTTTGCAAGAAGATGTGGAAGATTTTATCTTATGGCATTTTGATGCTCAAGGATTTTCTCGGTGAAGTCGGTCTACAAAGTACATGTTGAGATGGAGAGACGAGCATGTGAAGTTCAAGTGGGGCAAAATTCAAAAAACTCCTCTGTACGACAGGAGGTTTTCAAAAAGTTGTGGAAGGTGCAATGCCCACGGCCCACCTAAGGTGCACCATTTTCTGTGGAGATTATAGCTCATAACAGTCGCCCACTGTACGTGAATATTGCGAGGAAAGGTCTCGAACTTTTTTTTTTTAATGGAAAGGTCTCGAACTTGATACACGATGTATCGAGGGCATCTCTTTTTGACCTGCAAATTCGCCAAACAGAGATGGCGTAGTCTGCTACTGGAATATGTGAGGCTCAAACGGCTGCCTTCTTGCTCTGTTGCTCAGCTGTGGAAGTTATACGGGAGATACTGAATCTGTCAAGCTGTTATCAGTTGCTTTGTTGTGGAGCTGCTGGACTAAACGTAATTGAGGAAACCATGGCGAACAACACTTGACAGTGAATTTCGCTGGGAAGCACCACCGCCTGAGTTTGTCAAAATTAATGTTGATGCATCATTCCGGGAGACAACCAGAACTGGAGGATGGGGTATAGTCTGCAGGGATAGTTCGAGGCTGCTGGCCCTCTTCTGACGTTGACAAACGCCTCGCATTGCCGAATCGCTGGCCCTCTCAAATGCTATGCAGATTACGGAGCAGCTTGGTGTGGGGAGGGCAATTTTTGAAACAGGCTATGTCATCGTCGATTGTTCAGACTTGGTACGAGTTTTATCGATGCTAAAGTTGTGTATACCCCTCGTATCAGCGCATAAGCACGCGGCTTCGGGAGCGGGTGTAGCTCACGGAGACCATAAACTGTGGATGAAGCTACCATATCTCGCCATCTTAAGAGCATCTCCAGTCACGATTGCTAAAATCTTGTGGCGCCCCGACCCGACTGCTATACAGTGATACTGTGTCCCCGGTTATCCGATACCACCGGACACACTATCAAAGCATAATAGAGAGATCAAAACTTGTGTAACAACTGGCACATCACAGACTTTACGACACAAATCATTATAGTTCAACTCTTATAATAGAGAAAGATAGCAAATTACAACCAGAGGTCACAGACCCAACATTACAACACGCGGAAGCAAATTAAGTTGTTCTAAACAACAAGATCCAGATTATGGCCTAAGAGGCCTACAAATAAACAACCAGCGCCAGCTGTTCCGGGATGTCCCAAGCTGCCACCTGGGAACCCCAGACTACTCGTCGACGTCCACAAAGAACCCACCTTCGAGGTCGGTGAAGTCCTCCTCTGAAACAAAACAAACGACGTTGAGTTCGACGAACTCGCAAGATTATATAGAGCTTTAGCTCGATGAGGCTTTCAAGGTTTTATGGTTGTTTTGCATAAAGCTGATTTTATTTATGAAAACATAACTCAATGACATCGACTATTCAGAGTATTTTCAAAAATGGGGGTAAGAAGTGACTCTTTTCTTGATCACTTTACTCATCATCAACCATCATCAACCACTGTACCTGTTCATCAAAGGCACCTCCCCGAATCACCCTCGAGGAAGCTCACCTTGCATTCTTGAGTGGTACCTTTAGTACCCAGTTTTTAATCATTCCGTTAAAGTTATTTTATGATCTTACCTTCACTTCCCAAGTTCGTCCATAACCGCGGACACGGATTTTCGAAAAGATTTAACCCTGCAGGGGTGCACTGTGTTTACCTTCGGTACCGCCCGGCTCATTGCCTACGCTTAGCTCTCTTCCGGGGAAAGCCGGCTGAGTGGGAACGGTTACAACCTTTACCTTGTTAAGGACTAACCCAGGATCATCAGTGAGGACGGAGCAGCGGATCACAACACCGTGCCCCGTGGCCACTCATTTTCCTAACACCACCATCCTCATCCCAGTTCATACCACCATCTTCACGCACACGCAAATGGAAGCTCAAACTAGAGGACCCTGTCTAGTCCCGCCCAAGTTAGTTGGTCGACGGGGTTCCATATAGCCCACCGAAAGGAAGCGCGCTCATTCTTGGTTCAAGAGGTAAAGAACTCGCACCTAGGCGGCGAGAACGAGACAAAGCACCACCATACCATAGTGGTCTCTCATCCCCACCTTTAAGCATTTTATTACCTGTCTCCACAATTCCTCCACCATCAACCATTTATCTCATCACCTGTTTCCAACATGAACCATCCATCAGACGGCTAAGCATTTAACTAAGCATGGCTAAGCAACAACATAGCATAGTTAAGTATTTCAGGCCGACAATACAATCCTATGGATAATAGGAGGGAAACAGGTATTGGCATAGGAAACTTAATGCAACTATAGGATACTCTAATCCAATAAAATCGACATTTGGAACCGCATGCAATATTATAGTGGAGAAAATATTTGTGGAAACATAGGATAAGATATGCTCAGAGGGGGATTACGCTTGCCTTGTTAAGCGGAGTAGTCAAACTGCTCGTCGTAGTAATGATGCTCAACTCCGAACTCGTGATCTACCGGGGAGCAAACAACACCGGAAAGCAGAAACAACAATCAACACATAGCAATTGTGCAATGCATACAGAAATGATGATATGACCTTTTAATGCACCGACTTATTATTAATAGCTCTCTAGCAATTTAAATGGGGTGCGGGAATAAATACTTCAACGAGATAGGCAGACACCCCATATTTAACTTAATGATTCTACGAATTTGTACAAGTGCCGATCTTTAGTGGTGCTCAAATATGCATGATATCATTTTAAAAGGTTAGTTCCTGAATTTCCGGACATTTGGGTATCTCGAACACATTTTATGATGTCCCGATAAAAGTTGTTACATTTTTAAATTCCTCTTTTAAATGATGTCCTTTTCTATAATTATTTTAAATCACAACATAAATATTATATAACTTCGGGAGGAAATAGATGAAATGGGAATTAACTTTGGTACTGAATTAAATCGGATTATCCGAATTTCTTTTGTATCGGAAATTCCGATTCGAAAAAGGCAGACTCGAAATTTGGCTAAGGAGTGAAAATATTCAGCCTGCTGAACTTTGGAAGATCCGAATTAACCCAGAATCGGATTATCCGATCGAAACAGGGGTGTGAAAAATACGGCTAAGGACTAAAATACACACGCACTGGACTGGCTCGGAAAATCCGAGTTTGCCGGTTCGGATTATCCGACGCACTGCCCAGGAACACCACGCTCCGGCGAGCTCGCACGGAAACGAGCTACGGCTCTCGATCGAACGCAAGGAGGCACAGGGAGGGGCGCTTGCTCACCCTGGTCTCGTTGGAGGAGGCGGCGACGTCGGAGACGGACCACGACGGCGGGAATCGCCGGGTGAAGCAGCGGCGGTGGTCGGCGAAGGACGGGGCGGCGACGGCGATTCCGGGAGCTCCGGCTCGATTCCGGCGGTGGACAAGTAGAGGAGGCCGAGGCGGAGCTTCCTATGGCCTTCTTTTGGCTCGGGAACCACTCAATCAGCGGCGGCAGGCGGCGGAGCTCGAGCTGCGTGCGGCCATGGTGGAAAACAAGAAAAGGAGAGGAACGGGGAAGAAAATCTGGGGGATGGGGTGAGGAGCAGGTGGGGCTCGTGGCTTGCTTCCCTTCCTTGCAGGGGAGTGGGCAGAGGGGGCCCTGGTGCGGCATGGCGCGGCACGGCGGCATGGTGGCCGCGGAAAGGCGGGAGGAGAGGAGATGCCGATTTTACAAAGATCCCCCTGGAACTTTTGAGTTTATCACAGATTGGTCCTTTTCTGATTTAATTATAAAACCTTTTAAAACCGAACATTTCAGTGATTTAATTAGAGCACTTAAACCTTTTAGAAAATTATGAAATAAATTGTGTGGCCTTTTCATCTCATGTGGGAGCTCCGCAAAAATTGGCGCCTCCAAATAAAATGTTTTGAACCACTTTTGTTTAGAAAGGTTGGATATGGCATTTTGCTAAATTTCAAAATGTTGCTCCTTTAACAATTTGGAGCAAGTGCAAAACATTATTTTGTAGCTCTTGGAATTTCCTTGACAAATATAAGTTGTCAAGCATTTGTATTTTGCAAGGTTGAGTGCTTCATTAATTTGAAATTGGTTGAAACAAGTTTGGCATTTGGTTTTTGAATGTTGCCAAATCCACCACAATTCCCTAGCAACAACACAATTCCCTAGCAACAATTCCTAGCAACAACATGATGCATGAATGCCATGATGCAAGGTACACAAAAGTGGAAAAATTACACAGGTTTTTAGTTGCTCAAACTCCGGCTGTTACAATTCTACCCCCCTTACAGGAATCTCGTCCCGAGATTCTTAGAGTAGGGAAGAGGGAAAAAGGGTTACAACGGTACTACACGATCTTCTTGCTTCAGGTGGCTTCTTTCTCGAAGAGGTTGATCGAGTGCACCATGAAGATCTTCATCGTCTTCGCTCCGAGGTCATCATCCAATTACACCATAGGAAAGGAAGGAACCTCTCCGGAGGGATGGGTCTTTGCAAAGATACAACGACCGAGTACCTCCTAGTAGAACTTAGGATGAGACTTCAAGCATCCCTTGGATTAACAGTTAGGAGACACATGCGGGTGACGGGAGATTGATAGGAGTTTCCAGTTGGTAGATAACGGTTTCTCAAAAAGATTCTGGATATGAACTTTGCACAAGGCCTTGAATTCCTGAGGAAGAATGTTACACAAGATTTCAACAGATGAAGAGGCAACTTCTACCAAACGGCTTGAGTGGAACTTTCCTCACGGAGGAGCATTTCAACCCACGGAGAAGGATCATGAGGAGGGACCGAGAGAACTTTAGAAACTCCGGAAACGTTAGAATCAGGAACACTTCTTGATTTTTCTAGACATTGGGAACAAGCTTCTTGAGGATCACCAACTATCGTTCCTGATGTAGATTTAGATCTGGTCAGGTGTAGAGATACTTCAGACTCCACAGGTAGTAATAGGGAAACCTTGCAAAGCATACCAACGGGTTACAATTGCTAGGACCCCAAGAGTTGGACTACGAGGTCAAACTCCAAAGGAGGAACGAGATTGTGGAACTCCAGTATTAGCAACTTGTCAGAAGACAGCTGCCCTACTTGATTTACTTGCATCGAGACACGATTTAGTCCTTGATGGGAAACACCATTAGAAGACAAAGAGGTTCTCAGACTTCCTCTCTTTCTGGAACACTTCAATCAGTGGCTTGGATGCATAGGTGAAATTCTCAACGAATGGAGGTAACAACATACCATTCCGAGAATATTCTACACATGCATGATTGGCTTGAGATGAGTCCGAGAAAACGCGACAATTTACTCAGATCCACGGCGACATCTTTCAGCAATTGCACGTGAATCAGGGAAAGTCACTTCTAACTCCAGAACACATACCTTGTGAAGACACAAAGTTAGTTCCAACAATTTTCCAATGCTAACGCCCAATATCCAATATAAATCTCCTCAAACAAGGAGAAGATACGAAGGTAGTTGATGGGCTCAACCACCAACTTGTCCAGATACTCCAAGACGGTAGACTCATATTTCACCAGGACAAGGCATAAGTATTGGTCAGACTAACACATTCAGGTAGGTAGGTCTGAGTTTGATTTGACGATAGCCCAATTCAAATCAAAAGATTTAGAGGTTAGCATATCCAAAGAGGAGATACCACCTCGCTTCAACACGGACAGACTAGACACCCCTTTGAGAAGGAACTATATCGGATAGAGCTTTTGTCTTTTAACTCCCCAAGTTGTTTAAGCTCAACCAAATAATTCAGGACATCCAGCACGATTTTCTTGGAGAAGGGAGTTGTTCAGAGAACCAGCTTACTCATAAGCTCAACATCACGGTCAGGTGACAACCTGGCGATACTTCTGGGAAGACCTCCAGAATATCAAGATCCACATATAGGATATCACGACATACCGGTGGATCTTGAGTTCAAGAGAGGATCATGCCTTTCAAGGCACAACGAGGTGGTCTTGGGAGCTTCGGCACGAACCTAGCTCTTTGACCGAGGGAGTACATCAGAGCCAACTGACTTGGTAGCACTGTCAAACTCAACTTATTGATTGGCTAACCAATCATGCTAAGGAGGACAATAAATGTCCTTGGATTTTTGCGCAGTAAGAACTGCTGAGAATATCCGATAGTTATATTATTACTCACGTCTCATCACTCTGGAGTAATAAGTCACTCGGAGATCGGAGAGTAACAAAGTGTAAGAGCATCACTTCATCAAGAGGATCATGATACTTAGCTCAATACCCTGATATCAAAGAGTGTGACACTCTAAGGTGGAGCAGAACAAAAGCTAAACAAGGCCCTCATTCTGCAGATTACAATACTTTGACCTGGTCCGAGAAGTGGACAAGGTACTAGAGTTGTTTCTCCAAACAAGACGAAGGGGAAAGTCTTGACGGATCAACAAGGTGACTTGCATCGGAACATACCAACGCACGATAAAACTTTACTGTCCACTGACAGACAGAGGTTGGAAGCAGATCAGAGTAACAAACATGCTCAGGAGAATCCCAAGATGTTGCAGATGCACCGGTTATTACTCAGTTGTGATAACCATGCCCCAAAAGGGAGAGATGCAGCAGAGTCAAACAAAACTGTAGTAAGATTGTTGTTGATTCGTAGCTCACCCATAAGGACGCCGGAATCTTCTTCAGCAGAGACGTGGTTCAGGCGACGACGCACAATAGGTCCAGCCTTGCCAGCTGGCGGGGCGGGGGCGCGTGCAGGAGTTCCCGTGAGAGGTGCCTTCTGAGGGCACTCCCTGGAGTAGTGGCCAGCATGACCACAGGTGTAGCAGATAAGTCCAGGTGGAGCAGGTAGCTGAGGACAATACCCACTTCCGCTGGGCACTCCCTGGAGTAGTGACCAGCCTGACCACAGGTGTAGCAGGTGAATCTAGGTGGAGCAGGTAGCGGAGGACGATACCACTTCCGCTCGTCCCAAAGGTTGAAGTAGTGGGGTGCGTGGTGGCGTGCTGAGCAATCTTCTCTTGGGCATCCTTTACTGCGTCTACTATGAACTCCATAGAACAATTAGCCGGAAAATGATCATTTCCTTCGCATAGGTAGCAAGTGGCGCTAGCGGTTGGGCACTTGCCAAGTGGATGCTTGTTGAAACAATGCGTGCAACTGCCGGGGCATTGACTCGCCTGATGTCCACCCCTTCCGCACTGACTACATGCCTTTCCTTGTGGTGGTCCCCACTTTCTGGGGTACTTAAGGGGGCACTTCCAGGACGGATGTCCGCGCTCCTTACAAGTGTAACACATGCGTTTGTCTATAGCTTTCTTGGGCAAAACTTTAGATGTATGGGATTTCTCCCGATCAAAGGGTGTCGAGTGGGTCCCTGGGGTGGCTTCGATTTGATGGAGCGGAGGACGTTGTGTCATTCTGTAGATTTGACAAGGACGCAGTTAGTATCCACCTCGGTATGGTTGAGACATTAGCATTAGCGTACTCAAGTACTCAGACTAGGGACGATAATACTTTGTGCAACAACGAACAAAGAACCAACAAGATGGAACTTGGGTCAAAGATCAGCATCATGTACTACTAGCGTGGGATTCAAATAGTTAAGAAACCACGTGATTCACACACTCTAGTTGGCACAATCCGGGACCTTATGTTCAAGTCCTTGGGTTAAAACCCAAAGAAAGGATCAAATGATTAGACTCGGTAGGAATAACAGTGTTCGAACATCTGAGTTGATTTGGGATTGCAACGCAGCGGGAGCAACGTGACACATAACACTAAAGGTCGAAGCCCACCCACGTTTCTCATCTTTTACTTCAAAAACTTATGATCACGTGGAGTGAAACTTTAAACTCAAATCGAGATAAGATTGCTCCGAGATTAGAGGGTAACCAGATAAGGAGTAAAAAGAATCCTAAGATGGTTTTCACAACTCATTTTTAGGTTAAAAATAATTTCACAAACACTAGACTCAACGTCGACCAGTAGAAGGGTTTCCTACAGGCAGTACTGCTCTGATACCAACTTGTGGCGCCCCGACCCGACTGCTATACAGTGATACTGTGTCCCCGGTTATCCGATACCACCGGACACACTATCAAAGCATAATAGAGAGATCAAGACTTGTGGAACAACTGGCACATCACAGACTCTACGACACAAATCATTATAGTTCAACTCTTATAATAGAGAAAGATAGCAAATTATAACCAGAGGTCACAGACCCAACATTACAACACGCGGAAGCAAATTAAGTTGTTCTAAAGAACAAGATCCAGATTATGGCCTAAGAGGCCTACAAATAAACAACCAGCGCCAGCTGTTCCGGGATGTCCCAAGCTGCCACCTGGGAACCCCAGACTACTCGTCGACGTCCACAATGAACCCACCTTCGAGGTCGGTGAAGTCCTCCTCTGAAACAAAACAAACGACGTTGAGTTCGACGAACTCGCAAGATTATATATAGAGCTTTAGCTCGATGAGGCTTTCAAGGTTTTATGGCTGTTTTGCATAAAGCTGATTTTATTTATGAAAACATAACTCAATGGCATCGACTATTCAGAGTATTTTCAAAAAGGGGGGGTAAGAAGTGACTCTTTTCTTGATCACTTTACTCATCATCAACCATCATCAACCACTGTACCTGTTCATCAAAGGCACCTCCCCGAATCACCCTCGAGGAAGCTCACCTTGCATTCTTGAGTGGTACCTTTAGTACCCAGTTTTTAATCATTCCGTTAAAGTTATTCTATAATCTTACTTCACTTCCCAAGTTCGTCCATAACCGCGGACACGGCTTTTCGAAAAGATTTAACCCTGCAGGGGTGCACTGTGTTTACCTTCGGTACCGCCCGGCTCATTGCCTACGCTTAGCTCTCTTCCGGGGAAAGCCGGCTGAGTGGGAACGGTTACAACATTTACCTTGTTAAGGACTAACCCAGGATCATCAGTGAGGACGGAGCAGCGGATCACAACACCGTGCCCCGTGGCCACTCATTTTCCTAACACCACCATCCTCATCCCAGTTCATACCACCATCTTCACGCACACGCAAATGGAAGCTCAAACTAGAGGACCCTGGCTAGTCCCGCCCAAGTTAGTTGGTCGACGGGGGTTCCATATAGCCCACCGAAAGGAAGCGCGCTCATTCTTGGTTCAAGAGGTAAAGAACTCGCACCTAGGCGGCGAGAACGAGACAAAGCACCACCATACCATAGTGGCCTCTCATCCCCACCTTTAAGCATTTTATTACCTGTCTCCACAATTCCTCCACCATCAACCATTTATCTCATCACCTGTTTCCAACATGAACCATCCATCGGACGGCTAAGCATTTAACTAAGCATGGCTAAGCAACAACATAGCATAGTTAAGTATTTCAGGCCGACAATACAATCCTATGGATAATAGGAGGGAAACAGGTATTGGCATAGGAAACTTAATGCAACTATAGGATACTCTAATCCAATAAAATCGACATTTGGAACCGCATGCAATATTATAGTGGAGAAAATATTTGTGGAAACATAGGATAAGATATGCTCAGAGGGGGATTACGCTTGCCTTGTTGAGCGGAGTAGTCAAACTGCTCGTCGGAGTAATGATGCTCAACTCCGAACTCGTGATCTAACGGGGAGCAAACAACACCGGAAAGCAGAAACAACAATCAACATATGGCAATTGAGCAATGCATACAGAAATGATGATATGACCTTTTAATGCACCGACTTATTATTAATAGCTCTCTAGCAATTTAAATGGGGTGCGGGAATAAATACTTCAATGAGATAGGCAGACACCCCATATTTAACTTAATGATTCTACGAATTTGTACAAGTGCCGATCTTTAGTGGTGCTCAAATATGCATGATATCATTTTAAAAGGTTAGTTCCTGAATTTCCGGACATTTGGGTATCTCGAACACATTTTATGATGTCCCGATAAAAGTTGTTACATTTTTAAATTCCTCTTTTAAATGATGTCCTTTTCTATAATTATTTTAAATCACAACATAAATATTATATAACTTCGGGAGAAATAGATGAAATGGGAATTAACTTTGGTACTGAATTAAATCGGATTATCCGAATTTCTTTTGTATCGGAAATTCCGATTCGAAAAAGGCAGACTCGAAATTTGGCTAAGGAGTGAAAATATTCAGCCTGCTGAACTTTGGAAGATCCGAATTAACCCAGAATCGGATTATCCGATCGAAACAGGGGTGTGAAAAATACGGCTAAGGACTAAAATACACACGCACTGGACTGGCTCGGAAAATCCGAGTTTGCCGGTTCGGATTATCCGACGCACTGCCCAGGAACACCACGCTCCGGCGAGCTCGCACGGAAACGAGCTACGGCTCTCGATCGAACGCAAGGAGGGCACAGGGAGGGTCGCTTGCTCACCCTGGCCTCGTTGGAGGAGGCGGCGAGGTCGGAGACGGACCACGGCGGCGGGAATCGCCGGTGAAGCAGCGGCGGTGGTCGGCGAAGGACGGGGCGGCGACGGCGATTCCGGGAGCTCCGGCTCGATTCCGGCGGTGGACAAGTAGAGGAGGCCGAGGCGGAGCTTCCTATGGCCTTCTTTTGGCTCGGGAACCACTCAATCAGCGGCGGCAGGTGGCGGAGCTCGAGCTGCGTGCGGCCATGGTGGAAAACAAGAAAAGGAGAGGAACGGGGAAGAAAATCTGGGGGATGGGGTGAGGATGATACGTCTACAACGTATCCATAATTTCTGCTGTTCCATGCTTATATTATACCATTTGCTACATGTTTTATATACACTTCGTATCACTTTTATGCATTTTCTGGGACTAACCTATTAACAAGATGCCACAGTGCCAGTTCCCTGTTTTCTGCTGTTTTTGGTTTCAGAAAGTTACTTCTGGAAATATTCTCGGAATTGCACGAAACAAAAGGCCAGTCCCTATTTTTCCAGCACGTACACGGAGTCCGAAGGAGAGACGAAGAGAGCCACGAGGTGGCCAAACCACCAGGCGCGGCAGTGGGCCCAGCCGCGCCACCTGTGGTTTGGGCCCCTCGGGGGTCCGCCGACATCGCCCCTTCGCCTATTTATTCCCCGAGACGCGAAAACCCTAAAACACCGAGCCTTTCATCCAGAACATATTCGCTGCCGCCGCCGTCGTCAACCCTAACTCGGGGGGTTTCTGAAGCTCTTCCCGGCACCCTGCCGGAGAGGGGAATCATCACCGGAGGGCTCTACATCGCCATGCCCGCCTCCGGAGTGATGCGTGAGTAGTTCATCCTTGGACTATGGGTCCATAGCAGTAGCTAGATGGTTGTCTTCTCCACTTGTGCCATCATGTTTAGATCTTGTGAGCTGCCTATCATGATCAAGATCATCTTATTGTAATGCTACATGTTGTGTTTGCTGGGATCTGACTTATATTGATACCTATGTGGAGCTGAATATTATATTATCATGTCTATGTCATTTGTGATCTTGCATGCTCTCCGTTACTTGTTGAAGCCTTGGCCAAGTGAATACTTGTAACTCCAAGAGGGGGTATTTATGCATGATAGTTGGGTTCAACCTCTATTTAACCTGGGATAGTGACAGCAAGTTCTAAGGTTGTAGATGTGTTGTTGCCACTAGGGGTAAAACAGCAATGCTTTATTCAAGGATGAATGTATTGTTTACATTACGCACATTACTTAATGCAATTGTCTGTTGCTTGCAACTTAATACTGGAAGGGGTACGGATGTTAACCGGAAAGTGGACTATTTAGGCATAGATGCATGCTGGATAGCGGTCTATGTACTTTGTCGTAATGCCCAAATGAATCTCATAGTAGACACCACAGCTCACACATGCATGTTATATGCACTTATCAATTGTCAATTGCCCAGCTGTAATTTGTTTACCCAGCATGTTAGTTATCTTATTGGAGAGACACCACTAGTGAACTGTGGACCCCGGTCCATTCTTTTACATCTGAAATACAATCTACTGCAATCATTGTTCTCTACTGTTTTATGCAAACAAACATCATTTTCCATTCGATACGTTTAACCCTTTGTTTTCAGCAAGCCGGTGAGATTGACAACCTCACTGTTAAGTTGGGGCAAAGTAATTTGATTGTGTTGTGCAGGTTCCACGTTGGCACCGGAATCCCTGGTGTTGCGCCGCACTACACTCCTTCACCAACACCTTCGAAGCAAACCTCGTTTTCCTACTGGTTCGATTAAACCTTGGTTTCATACTGAGGGAAAACTTACTGCTGCACTCATCATACCTTCCTCTTGGGGTTCCCAACTGACGTGTGACGTACAAGCATTGTTTCTGGCACTATTGCCGGGAGATATTCCCGTCAACTAGAGCCACCAACACGTTTTCTGGCGCCGTTGCCGGGGAAAACAGAATTGCTTCTGCAAGGGGAGTCTCTCACACCCAATCTCTTTACTTTGTTATTTGTCTTGCTTAGTTTATTTTTATTTAGTCTTGTTTGCTCTCTTTATCAAAAACACAAAAAAATTAGTTACTTGCATCTAGTTTATTTTCTGTTTAGTTTTTATTATTTCATCATGCTCTCCCTAAGTACACTTTAAAAGAAATATCTGTGGGTAGTGGGTCTATCATTGGAAGAGACAACATTGAAGAATTTTTTAGTCATGTTAGCAAGCTGAAAGATTTTGAAGATAGATCCTTGGTAGAACTTGCCCCTAATTATGAAATTGCTGCTGCCTCCTTAGTCCACATGCTTGAAGCTAGGTTTGTTAACCTTAACCCTATAATGCAGCATATGTTTCTTAGACTTCATGATATGGAAGAGGGGGAAAAGAAGGATTTTGTTTTAGAAACCCTTCTCAAAGAATTTGGAGATGTAGCTAGTGAAGCTAGAAAAGTTTTTATGCGATATAGGATGCTTGGTTATTACATTGATATCGCCAATATACTTGAAAAATTAGAGAAGGAAAGATCCAAGTACACTAAAGAAACTAGTTATGAAGGAGAGAATAAAATACCAATTCCTTTTAAGATTGCAGGAATGCATGAGGCACTAGAAAAGAACTTTAATTGGATTGTGCCTGAAAATTTATTTGATGAGGATAGTTTACCTAAAAGTAATGAAAGGGGAGTTTCTGAAACTTACATAGATAAAGTGCAATGCATCGTTGAGAAAACTTCTAAACTCTCCGTTGATGCTTCTTCTCTTGACAACACTTGATTTTCACTTTCTGCGCCTAGCTGAAAGGCGTTAAAGAAAAGCGCTTATGGGAGACAACCCATCGTTTTTATTTGCTGTTATTTTTGTTTTCTTTGAGTCAAGGAGTTTTGTTACTTCTGTAGCAACTCCTTTGTATCTTTATTTTATCGCAATGTTGTGCCAAGTAAAGTTCTATATTGAAAGTTGATGCAAGATTTGGATTTCTGCGCAGTGACAGATTTTTAGCTGTCACGGATTTGAGCTTATCTCCCTGTAGAAAATTCAAAAAATTCTGAGAAAAATCACGCATATTCCTGAGATATGTACGCAACTTTCATTATTTTAGGCCAGATCCATCTGAGCAACTTAAGTGCCTCGAAAAAATTCGTCATTCCAGACTGTTCTGTTTTTGACAGATTCTGCCTTTTGTTTTGCATTCGCTCTTTTACTGTGTTTGTGTGGATTTCTTTGCTCCACAAAGCATTGGTGGCTGTAGCTAATGTCCAGAAGCTTTGGGATTGATTGTATCATTACAGAATATGAGAATTTTTGATTATGCACTAACCCTCTAATGAGAACTGTCTTGAGTTTGGTGTGAAGGAAGTTTTCAAGGATCAAGCGAGAAGGGTGATATTATGTGATCAAGAAGAGTGAAAAGCCTAAGCTTGGGGATGCCCCCGTGGTTCATCCCAACCATATTCAGAGAGACTCAAGCGTCTAAGCTTGGGGATGCCCAAGGCATCCCCTTCTTCATCAACAAACTTATCAGGTCATCTCTAGTGAAACTATATTTTAATTCTTTCACATCTTATGCGCTTTACTTGGAGCGTCTGTGTGTTTTTATTTTTGTTTTTGTTTGAATAAATTCGGATCCTAGCAATCCTTGTGTGGGAGAGAGACACGCTCCGCTTTTTCATGTGAATACTCATGTTCTTCACTTATATTTGTTGAGTATTCTTAACTAGCTACTGCAGTGCTTTTAGCTCCTGTTTTTCATGCATCTCTTCGAGCTGTTAGCACTTGTTTATAAATACTCTCTTGCTGCATTATATTATCATTTGGAGAGTTTATGTTTAAATAAATTATTGGTGTTTGTTTGGAAGAAAGAAAATGCTACATGTAGTAGTTGGTATTGGAAAAGACATATGCATTCTTGTAGATCATTGTCTTGTTTTGATTTGATGCTTTGCAATTGTTTTGAGCTCTCAAGTAGATCATGTTTAAGCTCTTGCATCATGTAGTTAAAGCCTAGTAGTGGAGAACTACCGTAGAGCTTGTTGAGACTTGGGATGCATATTTGTTCTCTCTAAGGTCTAGATATTTTCTGGTAAAATGTTTGAGCAACAAGGAAGACAGTGTAGAGTCTTATAATACTTGCAATATGTTTTTATGTGATTCTTGCTGTACCGGTTTATACTTGTGTTTGCTTCAAACAACCTTGCTAGCCTAAACTCTGTACTGAGAGGGAATGCTTCTCGTGCATCCAAAACTTGAGCCAAAACCCATGCCATTTGTGTCCACCATACCTACCTACTATGTGGTATTTCCTGCCATTCCAAGTAAATATTTCATGTGCTACCTTTAAACTATTCAAAACTTTATTACTCCTTATTTGTGTCAATGTTTTATAGCTCATGAGGAAGTATGTGGTGTTTTATCTTTCAATCTTGTCATTTACTTCTGACAGACTTTCACCTGGACTAGTGGCATATACATCCGCTTATCCAATAATTTGCAAAAAGAGCTGGCAACGGGGTGCCCAGCCCCAATTAATTACAACTTTCATTAATAATTCTCTTCACATGTTTTGCCCTGATTTATCAGTAAGCAACTTAATTTTGCAATAGACACTCCTCCATGGTATGTGAATGGAAGGCACCCGAGGATTCGGTTAGCCATGGCTTGTGTAAGCAAAAGGTTGGGAGGAGTGTCATCTATAAAGAAACTAAAATACATGTGTAAACAAAAGAGAAGAGGGATGATCTACCTTGCTGGTAGAGATAACGTCCTTCATGGGAGCCGCTCTTGAAAGTCTGGTTGACAAGGGGGTTAGAGTGCCCACTACCATTCGTTGACAACAACAAACACCTCTCAAATACTTATTTTGTGCTCTCTATATGCTTTCGAAAACTTAAAAAGCTCTAGCACATGATTTAATCCCTGCTTCCCTCTGCGAAGGGCCTATCTTTTACTTTATGTTGAGTCAGTTTACCTACTCCTTTCTATCTTAGAAGCAAACACTTGTGTCAACTTTGTGTGCATTGATTCTTACATATTTACTTATTGCACTTGTTATATTGCTTTATGTTGACAACTATCCATGAGATATACATGTTACAAGTTGAAAGCAAATGCTGAAACTTAATCATCCTTTGTGTTGCTTCAATGCCTTTTACTTTGAATCTATTGCTTTATGAGTTACCTCTTATGCAAAACTTTTTGATGCTTGTCTTGAAAGTACTATTCATGAAAAGTTTTTGCTTATATGATTCATTGTTTACTCTTTATCTATTTGTTAGCAAACTATAGATCATTGCTTTGAGTCACTTCATTCATGACATGAGCCTTGCAATATATTGATCAAGATTGTGTGAAAGCATGTCTCCTCAGAAATTATTTGTTGTTATCGTTTTACCTACTCGAGGACGAGTAGAACTAAGCTTGGGGATGCTTGATACGTCTCCAACGTATCCATAATTTCTGCTGTTCCATGCTTATATTATACCATTTGCTACATGTTTTATATACACTTCGTATCACTTTTATGCATTTTCTGGGACTAACCTATTAACAAGATGCCACAGTGCCAGTTCCCTGTTTTCTGCTGTTTTTGGTTTCAGAAAGTTACTTCTGGAAATATTCTCGGAATTGCACGAAACAAAAGGCCAGTCCCTATTTTTCCAGCACGTACACGGAGTCCGAAGGAGAGACGAAGGAGAGCCACGAGGTGGCCAAACCACCAGGCGCGGCAGTGGGCCCAGCCGCGCCCCTGGTGGTTTGGGCCCCTCGGGGGTCCGCCGACATCGCCCCTTCGCCTATTTATTCCCCGAGACGCGAAAACCCTAAAACACCGAGCCTTTCATCCAGAACATATTCGCTGCCGCCGCCGTCGTCAACCCTAACTCGGGGGGTTCTGAAGCTCTTCCCGGCACCCTGCCGGAGAGGGGAATCATCACCGGAGGGCTCTACATCGCCATGCCCGCCTCCGGAGTGATGCGTGAGTAGTTCATCCTTGGACTATGGGTCCATAGCAGTAGCTAGATGGTTGTCTTCTCCACTTGTGCCATCATGTTTAGATCTTGTGAGCTGCCTATCATGATCAAGATCATCTTATTGTAATGCTACATGTTGTGTTTGCTGGGATCTGACTTATATTGATACCTATGTGGAGCTGAATATTATATTATCATGTCTATGTCATTTGTGATCTTGCATGCTCTCCGTTACTTGTTGAAGCCTTGGCCAAGTGAATACTTGTAACTCCAAGAGGGGGTATTTATGCATGATAGTTGGGTTCAACCTCTATTTAACCTGGGATAGTGACAGCAAGTTCTAAGGTTGTAGATGTGTTGTTGCCACTAGGGGTAAAACAGCAATGCTTTATTCAAGGATGAATGTATTGTTTACATTACGCACATTACTTAATGCAATTGTCTGTTGCTTGCAACTTAATACTGGAAGGGGTACGGATGTTAACCGGAAAGTGGACTATTTAGGCATAGATGCATGCTGGATAGCGGTCTATGTACTTTGTCGTAATGCCCAAATGAATCTCATAGTAGACACCACAGCTCACACATGCATGTTATATGCACTTATCAATTGTCAATTGCCCAGCTGTAATTTGTTTACCCAGCATGTTAGTTATCTTATTGGAGAGACACCACTAGTGAACTGTGGACCCCGGTCCATTCTTTTACATCTGAAATACAATCTACTGCAATCATTGTTCTCTACTGTTTTATGCAAACAAACATCATTTTCCATTCGATACGTTTAACCCTTTGTTTTCAGCAAGCCGGTGAGATTGACAACCTCACTGTTAAGTTGGGGCAAAGTAATTTGATTGTGTTGTGCAGGTTCCACGTTGGCACCGGAATCCCTGGTGTTGCGCCGCACTACACTCCTCACCAACACCTTCGAAGCAAACCTCGTTTTCCTACTGGTTCGATTAAACCTTGGTTTCATACTGAGGGAAAACTTACTGCTGCACTCATCATACCTTCCTCTTGGGGTTCCCAACTGACGTGTGACGTACAAGCATTGTTTCTGGCACTATTGCCGAGGAGATATTCCCTCGTCAACCTAGAGCCACCAAGGAGCAGGTGGGGCTTGTGGCTTGCTTCCCTTCCTTGCAGGGGAGTGGGCAGAGGGGGGTCTGGTGCGGCATGGCGCAGCACGGCGGCATGGTGGCCGCGGGAAAGGCGGGAGGAGAGAGGAGATGATGATTTTACAAAGATCCCCCTGGAACTTTTGAGTTTATCACAGATTGGTCCTTTTCTGATTTAATTATAAAACCTTTTAAAACCAGAACATTTCAGTGATTTAATTAGAGCACTTAAACCTTTTAGAAAATTATGAAATAAATTGTGTGGCCTTTTCATCTCATGTGGGAGCTCCGCAAAAATTGGCGCCTCCAAATAAAATGTTTTGAACCACTTTTGTTTAGAAAGGTTGGATATGGCATTTTGCTAAATTTCAAAATGTTGCTCCTTTAACAATTTGGAGCAAGTGCAAAACATTATTTTGTAGCTCTTGGAATTTCCTTGACAAATATAAGTTGTCAAGCATTTGTATTTTGCAAGGTTGAGTGCCTTCATTAATTTGAAATTGGTTGAAACAAGTTTGGCATTTGGTTTTTGAATGTTGCCAAATCCACCACAATTCCCTAGCAACAACACAATTCCCTAGCAACAATTCCCTAGCAACAACATGATGCATGAATGCCATGATGCAAGGTACACAAAAGTGGAAAAATTACACAGGTTTTTAGTTGCTCAAACTCCGGGCTGTTACAATTCTACCCCCCTTACAGGAATCTCGTCCCGAGATTCTTAGAGTAGGGAAGAGGGAAAAAGGGTTACAACGGTACTACACGATCTTCTTGCTTCAGGTGGCTTCTTTCTCGAAGAGGTTGATCGAGTGCACCATGAAGATCTTCATCGTCTTCGCTCCGAGGTCATCATCCAATTACACCATAGGAAAGGAAGGAACCTCTCCGGAGGGATGTTCAATAATTGTATTGCTGATCTCGTTCTTAGAGAGATCAGACGTGTGGAAGCGAGATACACCAGGACTAATAACCGGGTGGACCCTATCCAGAGTGTGTTGGATAGGACCTTTGTATCTGTGGACTGGGAGGTTGCCTACCCACTTTGCTCCCTGCGGGTGCTCAATAGGATTGGTTCGGATCACACCCCTCTCCTCCTCTCAACAGGAGGAGCTCAACCACCGAGGTTGAACCGATTCCACTTCGAGAACTTCTGATTTGGTCAGCCAGGTTTTCGGGAGGCGATACAACTAAAGTGGTCGGTGGCGGCTGCACATCCTCCACGTGTTTTCAATGCGGTAGATGTGTGGAACCACCGTGCCCAGATGGCACGTCAATTCATGAGGGGTTGGGGTGCCAATCTGGGAGCTGAGCTTAGATAGAGGAAGTCATCTCTCTTAGAGGAGATCCAAACCTTGGACCAAGCCTCAGATTCCGTTGGCCTTACCGCTGAGGAGTGGCTTCAGCAGTACGCCCTTGAGAACTCTCTTATGGAGATCTAGAAGGGGGAGGAGACGTTCTGGTGATAGCGCAGACGCCAAAACTGGATCCTCAAAGGTGATGCGAATACGGCTTATGTCGTGTATCGAAGGACGAACACCGGGGATGACAGGCACCCCCTTTGTAGATTCGGTATGGGGCGCGAAGGAGGCTGTAGACGTCTCCCGGAGAGGTTCGCCAGCGAAGTTCTCTCTTCCTCGCTCTCTCGACGTGTAAGGCAAACAAGCAAAGAGACACGGCGATCTACCCAAGTTCAGGCCGCCTGAAGGCTAACAACCCTACTCCTGTATGTCTGGATAGATGGTGGAATCATGGTGTGGCTACAATGTGTTCTCCGACGAGGTACCCGGGAAGGGTTTTGGCTAGAGGAAGGAGAAGGACAAATCCTTACCCGGAGGAGATCACCTCCCTTCTCCTCTTGCCCAACTCTAGCTTCGGCTGATTCTTGGCTTGCTCGTGCTATGGCTTCACCTTGCAGCTAGCGGCGTGTTGCTTCCTCTCCTCTCCTCTCCTCCATGCCTTGGTCCTCCTTTTATAGAACCCCTCTCCATGGTGGAGGTGGAGACGTGGCCTCTCCTCCTCCAAGTATCTTCTGTGGGTTTGGTGGGAGCGTCCACCTTTTGGGGAAAGCAGGGCGGACAAGCGCTGACACGCGTGGGCTCTGTCCCCTGCTCGTGCCTTGCTTCCCAAGCCTTCTAGGTCCTTCGACCATCTTCTGGAGTGCGGTGGAAGCTTCGTCTTCAGCTTGTACGGATGGCCCCCGAGAGAGAGCTCCGCCTTGGCGGGGACTTGGGCTCCCGGATGCTCGCTTCCGGGGGTATGCGGGACCCGGGGTCCTCCGCACCCGGGGAATGGCGTTCGCCAGTCTTGTCGTTGAGTCTTGGCCTTGTCCATCTTCATGTTGGGCCCACATGCGGTGGACCCACTTTGGCAGCGCTAGGGGAACCCCATGTTCCACTGCTGTGACAACTTACTTCCATGCGATCGCCAATGGGCGTCGTCGGAAGTGCTCCATCCTATGTTTGTGGGATGGGGATAACTAATGGACGCGCCAGGGGATATATCCTCCCACATGGAAAAATAACCTCCCGGACCGCTCGTGCGAGAGCGGCTCCGAAGGACCTCCCAAACCCTAGCGAGCACCTCCCGGCCGATTCACTCCAGCCGTTGCCGCCGCGGTGACGGCGACGGCGGTGGCGGCCACCCCTTGTTATCGAAGGCGACGGCCTCGACGTGCCTCGTGGGGATCTCATCGCACTGGGAGACCTGCTCCGGGGCGTCGGGCGGAGTCCCGGCAGCGGAGCGGCGGTGCCCGCACCGGCGCGCGGCCAAGAGACGCATATGAGGCAGCGCAGCGCGACCGAGAGGCGCAGACGAGGCAAGGCAGGCCGCTGTCTTGCAGACCGGAGGCGGCGGCGCGCCTTGCCTTTGGCGGCGGTGCTGCACTCTGACGGCATGCATTCTGGCGGAGGACGGGTCCTGCTTCGTGCTGGCCAGAGGCGGCGTCGCGCCTAGCCCTTGGCGGCAGCGTAGCACCAATCTGGCGGGGCACGGGCCTGATCTGGCGATCAGCCTGATCGATCCGATTGCTGGGAGTCGGCCAGCGGTGTGGGGACTGCTGGTCCGGCCAAAATAAAGGCGGCAGTCTTATGGTTACCCTAGCGCCAAGACGATGATCTTCCTGACACATGTTTCTTCGATGTGGCCGGATTGTCGAGTTCCGGAAGGCTCCGTCGGCGAACTCCATTGGGCAATCAAGCTTGGAGATTGCCGGATCGGATGGGATTCGGTCGCGCGCAACCATGTTTTTTCTGACCGTTTGGTTTCAGAGGAAGCGTCGTGAAGCTCTATAGTCTGTTGCCATTGGGGACATGCCTTTCTGCTTCATGGTGAAGTCAGAGTGCGGAGAAGGACATGGAGGCCTAGATCTGAAGACGGGTAATGGTGGTTCGATTCGTGGTGGTGATGGGGAATTTGCTTGGTGATTTGTGACGTGAAGCAGCGGCAATGGCAAGTGGGGCGACAACACAGGAGAAGTTCAGAGTCCATACTTTCAGGGTCAACACCCAAGGTCTGGCATTAATTGGTTGTGCCTGGCAATGACCTTGTTGAAGGCATTGTTTTTTGCGAGTGTGGGTTTTCTTCAGGGTGAAAACCTATGATCTACGATCAGGGCGGCGACGGCACGCTATATCACTGTTCCCTTCTTGGAGGCGTCGCTTTTGGAGAAGTTGTACTTCTGGTGCTGTTTTGGTGGTGTTAGGACTGCTGCTACAAGGAATAGATCATTGTAGCGGGACTTTTCTTTTTGTAATTCTTCTTTTTTTCTGGGTTGTGTGCATCTGTGTTGTCGATAGGGCAATGCGTTGTTGCAGAGGCTGGGTGTAATTGGTATCTTCGCGATATTAATATATGCTCTTTATAAAAAAACTCCCACATATACTCCTTTTATAAGGAGCTCTTCACGGTGGGTCCCCGTTCTGGGGTCACCGTGTCAGTTGACCTCTGGCCAGCGAGGGCCAGGGTCTCTGACATTGAGAATGCAGAGCTCACCCTCCCATTCCTGTCAGAAGAGGTGGCTAGGGCAATAATGGAGATGAAGGCGAATTTGGCCCCTGGACCGGATGGTCTTCCGGTGGTCTTCTTCCAAACGTTCTGGGAGGAGATTAAGGGGGTGATCATGCCTATGTTCCAAGAATTTTATGTTCGTACATTGGTTATGTCTCGCCTTAATTTTGGTGTGGTGACCTTGATCCCCAAGATAGTGGGGGCCACGGACATCCGCCAATCTAGGCCGATCACGGTCCTCAACGTTATCCATTGGATCTTTTCAAAGGTGTGTGCGTCTAGGCTGGCTCCTGTTATGGAGCGCCTAACACACCCGTACCAGTTCGCCTTCCTTAAGGGGCGGTATATCCATGATGGAATCTTAGCACTTCATGAGATTATCCATGAGGTTAAGTCTCAGCGCCATAAGGGTATGTTTCTTAAGCTAGATTTCCAAAAGGCATACGACCGCTTGGACTGTGCCTTTCTCCGTTTGGCGCTAGAACGGAAAGGGTTCGATGATCGGATGATATGTTGGATCATGCAGATAGCTATGAGTGGAAACACCGCCATTAACATAAATGGGGAAGTGGGTCCCTATTTTAGGCCGACCTGTTGAAAGATCGATATGTCGACTAGAGGGGGTGATTAGGCGACTACTAAATTTTAATTCTTTTTCGATTAACTCTGCTTGAGCAATGTATAACAAGGTTGACTAGATGTGCACTAGATTATAGCAACCTATGTGATACAAACAAGGTAAGTAGCGTAGCGGAAGCAACAAGTAAAGGATAGAAATAACCGCAAAGTGGAGACACGGAGATGTTTCCCGTAGTTCCTTCCCAAGGGAAGTACGTCTACGTTGGAGGAGTGTGGAGCCACCTAGCGCTACAATAGCACGGAGGTGCTCACTCTATTCTCCGTGAGCTTTACCCGTGGGGGTTTGGCTCATCCACTATGAGGTCACCTTGAAGGCGTTGACCAAGCCGATACACAAAGGTCGGGGACCTCCACAATGAGTTGGAGCCTCCCAACAATGCCTCGGACTTCCTCCGTGACTCACAAAGACACCTAGGGTTACAAGCAACCCAAGATGTAGAATCCACACGTCAAATGTGGGGGGAATGGAAATTCCTTCGGTGGAGATGTAGATCTAGACCTCCTCCTTCACTCAAAGAATCAAGGTGATTGGGTGGTTGGAGCGGGAGATCTAGTAGTTTGAAGCTTTCATTAATGGAGGAGAGAGATTGCTTGAAGCTTGAATGAACCAAGGTAGGTGGAGGGCCTTAAATACCCATCCACCAAATCTGGCCGTTGGGCAGAATCACGCACCGGCGGTACTACCGCTTAGCCCAGCGGTAGTACCGCCGGCACCTTTGTCTTCACTTCCAATGCCAGTCAACGCTGCCTGACAGCTCGCTCACTCCCCGCATCAGCGGTACTACCGTCGGCGGTACCGCTGGAGGTACCGGATTACGCTTCTGAAGCCGTCTCTGGTGGTACCACCACTGCCAGTTGGGTAGCAGCGGTACTACCACTTAGCCCAGCGGTACTACCGCTGGGGTCTTCTCTTTCTTCCTTCTGTGGGTACCGCTCAGCGGTACTACCGCTTCTGGTACCGCTGGCGGTACCGGATTAGCCGCCCGACGCCCATTTTGGCGGTACCGCCCAGCGGTACTGCCACTGAGGCTTCCCAGCCAGAGATAGGCGGTACTACCGCCGCCTGGCAAGAAACACTTCATCGGTTCCTTTTTGAAGGCGAACTCAAAGGTGATAATATAAGAACCTGCTCCAGCTTACATAAACATGTTAAAAGCAATCTTTGTATTATCATCAACTCCAAAACATGATTAAGAGCAACGATGCTCTTCCACCTGTGGGGTTATACAGGGGGATCCTATCTCTCCGTTGCTCTTCAACCCCGAGGTTGACATCCTTGCAGAGGTCTTAGAGAGAGCTAAGACTTCTGGCCACATATCTGGTGTGGTTGGACACCTTGTCCCAGGGGGTGGTGTGACGCATCTCCAGTATGTTGATCACACCATGATTATGGTGGAGGGGTCCGAACTTGACATCATCAATCTCAAGTTCCTTCTCCTCTGCTTTGAGACCATGTCGGGCCTCAAGATTAACTTTGATAAAAGTGAGGTCGTGATCTTGGGTTATTCGGCTGAAGACCAACAACGGATCACGGACAACCTAAACTGTAGGTTGGCCACATTCCTAGTGACTTATCTGGGGATGCCGGTCCGGGATACTTGGATCCTTATAAAGGATTTGGACCCGCTAGTTGAGTGGGTCAAGTCGAAGGTCGCGCCGTGGCAGGGGAGGTTTACCTCCAAGGGGAGCAAGACCACTGTCATCGACTCTTGCCTCTCTAGTCTCCCCATATTTATGATGGGGTTATACATACTGTCAGAAGGAGTACAAGGCAGTTTTGATAGAGAGTTGTCCCGCTTCTTCTAGATGGCGGCTAACGGACGACAAAAGTATCATATGGTGAAATGGGCCGATCTTTGCGCCCCCAAGGAGCTTGGGGGCATAGGTATTTTGGCTTCTCGCCGCATGAATGAAGCTCTAATTTTGAAGTGGGTATGGAGGATCCTGGGGGGTGATGGGGGACTTTGGCTTCAACTAGTGAAGGCAAAATACCTACGTGGTTGTCCTCTCTTGGCATGCGAGGGAAAGTATGGTTCTTAGTTTTGGAGATCTCTTCAAGCCATCAAACATGAGATCCAGCTTGGGGCTACCTTCTTCGTAGGCGACAGAGTGTGTACCTTGTTTTGGTTGGATTCATGGATTGGTGAACGACCACTCAGGCATGAGTTCCCTGAGCTCTTTGCTATCTGCTTTGGCCCAATGCTCTTGGTGGCGGATGCGACCCGTAACGGGTGCTGGAACATTAGGTTCCGCCACTTTTTTGGCCAGGTGGAGGCCAATCGGTGGCAGAGCCAGTTGGCTTCCCTTCCAGACTCCCTTTCGGACACCCCGAATTGTGTTTCTTGGGCCATCACGCGCTCGAAATGCTTTACGGTTGGTTCTGCTTACCAGGCCCTATTTAGAGGACCTGTACTCTCGTGGACCTCCCACTTGTGGAAGGCCCCAATGCCACTGAAGATTAAGATCTTTATGTGGCAGTTGTTGCGAGACCGCCTCCCTTCGGGTGTGGAGGTGGTCAAGCGATTTGGCCCAGGGGACGGTACTTGTCCCTTATGCACGGTCCCCGAGTCGGGGACACATATTCTTTTCTCTTGCTCTGCACCTCGCTTTTTGTGGAGCTTTCTGGCCGAGGCGCTTGGGCCTGAGTGGCAGACCCAAGACCTTGCTGAGTTCCTAGAAGTGCAGGCAAATCGTAGGCAAACCGTACTGGTAAGACGAGGCGCCTCTTCTGGTTAGTGTTTGTCGCGGATACTTTGGACTATACGTAACAAGATGATTATCGAGCGTGTCTTTCTAAGGCGTACCTCTGACTCTGTTTTCAAACTCTTGGCACTCTTACAGCAATGGCATCCGCTCTGTTGACTTTGTTTTCAAACTCTTGGCACTCTTACAGCAATGACATCCGCTCTGTAAATAGTGGGACAAGGAGCGGCTGGATGGTTTGATCGATAAGCTTCTGAGGACGGCACGCCTTCTATCTGCGTCATCCAGTCACTAAGTTACTCCCGTGTGGAGTTGTAGCTTTTCGTTGTAGCTTTGTGCGTGTTTATGTTGTGGCCCCATCGGACTTGTTGTTTTTTCTTTGAACTTGATACTGGATCCTTGTATGCTTGTGGGCGGTTGCTTTATTTATAAAGCGGTGCGAAAGCCTGTTTCGAGGAGTATTAAAAATTTAAGAGACAATTATGTCAATGGATTGTTTTTAAAGGTTGTCTCTAATTTAATGATTTAGGCCTCATTCATACATCTAATTGGGCAATCCCTCTATTTTGCCTATAGCAACGTGCACAGGTTGTGTATATTAGCTAAGATACAATATTCTTTTTTTATTTTTAATTGCTATGTCACATAAGCAAATTGCTTAGGATACAACGCTAAGAAATTTGCATTGGCAAAGGCCTTATAATAATATGAATCAATAAGTACTATGAATCGTAATTAAGCTGTCATCCATCAAAGCAGAGAGAATCAAATTTGCGTATCCATTCTGCTTTATTTCATTTGCCAAGGCAAAGCTAGACAGACACAGAGACCCATTTCTGACACAGAGAATCAAATTTGCGTATCCAGGACGGTACTTGTCCCTTATGCGCATTCAGATTTCAGAAACACAACGCATCACTTTGGGCGAAATGGGAGCGGTGCAACTGCAACCGACCAAATCTGTGTCCCGAGAAAGTGAGGGCTGCTACTACGACACGGCAAGATGGAGTATTAGCGTGCAAAGTAATTAGGTGAGGACCATGTATACATGTGTGTGTATGTGGCTGTGTTAAATCTATCTGACAGCTGTTTAGTTAGCTAGTGACATGAGAACCACCCCTAGGAAAGAAGAGTCTATGGAATACAGGTAGATCAATCAAGAGAGAAGTAGTACTACCTATTATTAGGGACAGCCTTTCTGATGTCATGAAACAAGAAGATGGAGAGCAATTTCATACCCACCGTCCTCACTAAACAAACAAATGAGCGTTCAAAATTGGAAGAGTCTGACTTTCATCTCCTACCTGCACAAGGCTACAGAAATCTGGCGTGTTGGGGTGCGCTCGACCGGAATAAGGTTCAGTTGTAATGACCGTGGAACAATGGGATAGGTAAACGTCGCCATCTTCCACCTTTCCGTGCTTGGCCTTTGATGGGTGATCGAGCAAAAGGGGAAGGGCACTCGCTGCCTTCGCGGTGAAGCAAGGCAAAAGAGGGAGACGAAGCGAAAGCCGTAATGGCATGTCTCGCCGCACGCGGGACGCGGCCAGGGCAGACATTCACGTCGGCCGCATGCATGGCAACGGGGTATGGCACGTCCGTGCGATGCGAGCTGCCAAACTCAAGTCGGGGAGGTGTCGTTGCTGTATTTATTTTTACACGCCCAGACTAGCTAATACGTCGAAAGTAAAACCTTCGCGGCTAGCTAATGTTTACTATTTTTTCATCTTATTTTATTTAGAGAGTACCATATGAATTTGGGCTCAAATTTCGTCCTTCTACAGTTTTTCAGAAGATCCAAAATCTACAATACTCGATCTCCTGACTCGGCGGAATTATTTAGCTGGAAAAATCTCCAGAACATAACTGCCAAAACGCGTCAGCCGCCTATAGGCCGGCCAGCTGGCGCCACCAGACCCGCTAACCCGCGACTCCGTCAATAAATACCCCCTCCTTCTTCACCTTTCCCCACCACCAGCAAAGATCTCTCTCGCCGCCGCCACCACAACAGCTACAGATCACACGCCACCACCTTCTCGACCTTCCCCTCCACCAACCGAAGCAATGGCCGCCACCACTGTCGCGTCCAGGGCCCTGGCCGTCGTGGCCGTCCTCTCCGTCGCCGCCTTCTCCGTCGTCTCCGCCCAGGAGGCCCCGGCGCCCAGCCCCATGTCCGCTGCCGGCGTCGCGGCGCCTCCCCTCGCCGCCGCGCTCGTCGCCTCCGCCGCCGCCTTCCTCTTCGCCGCCGTCCGCAACTGAAGAGTCCCCACCTCGTCGATGATGGCTCTGCTGCTACCGTAGTACCGTCGCCTGCTGCCTAGATCCATTTGTTATCGCTATTATTATTGTCATTAGCACCGATTTTTTCGTTATTCGTGTCATTTTGCCTAGATCTGCTACTGCTCCGTTGCTTGATTATGAGGATGATTATATTATCTCGTTAGTAGAGATTGTATCCGTGTTCTTGTAGATACTTCTCGCTAGTAATATTTATTTATCCGGTGTGATCTACTCTTGTCATGTTCTGCTTCTCATATGTGTTCGATGTCGTGATTTCCTGAATTTTTCTGTCGTGGTCTTTCTCTGCATCGCGACTAAGGCGTGAGTGATTTTCTGTTTGGCAGTTGTCAACAAAGGGTCGGCCATCAGATCTTAGTTGACAGGTTGAATTGTCATCATTATTATGCTTGTTATTTGCTGCTCTGCTTTTGGAGTTGCCAAAGTTGGATCATGCAAGCCGCGAAAACTACCTAGATTTCTTCCTTGACATCTTGTGCTAATTCATGTTTCTCACTACTTCTGTTCACAATTGTTGATACACTTGTCTCCCGATGTTCACTGTATTGTTTAAGCGAATCGTTCTGGCAGCTGTAAATAGAAGAAACTCTTCAGATTTGAGTTAAACAACTGCTGCTACTACTGCAACGCGGTGTGGTGATGTACTGCGGCATGGGTGATCGGTCGACTGGCTGCTTGGCTGGTTGTTTGGACCGTCTGGCATGAGCTTGACCGTTCATGCATGCCCCCAACTGCCATTTTTTGGCTGAGTAAAAAAATTGCCCTTTGGTCTCTGAATAAAATCCAAACTCTATTGGCATTAATTCTCAGTACATGAGGAAAACTCAATTCAAAATCGAGAAGATAGTTTAAAAACCCTATGCACCCAAACCATGTGTGGCACACCACGTTTAAGTGGATATTGGTACAGATTACAATCTGCTTCAAGCCTAACGCTAGCTTTCCAAGACAGTTTAGGCAAACTTGAGAATTGCAGTGCAGATTACACGTGTTACAAAGTTTGGCAGCTGATCCAAGAATAAGAAAATTTAGCTTGTCCCTTTCTTTGTCAAACCTCAACAAATTACGAAACTATGTTAAACGTGTATTCTCCTCCATATGCTCCAAGCCTCCAACCACTAGACTTTGTCAATTTGGGCGAGCGCCTAGTGAAAAGGACGGCAGGCTGAAGTAAAATCTTCCCATTCCAAATTGCGCTGGCCGTTGGCCCTCGTTTGTATTTTGTACTGGCGACCTTCGATGGTGCCGGGAACTGCGAATCCTAGTTTGACTGGCTGCACCAAGATAAAATAGCCCGACGCATCTTCCACACCTCACCGGTAAATCCACAGTTACAGATGACAACAAATGTGATTTGACGGATATCACCGTCTTGAATGGGGAAAATGGGAAGATAATTCTACGGATCGGCCTGGAATTACTAAACCTGGTGAGAACGTATACATCTTCGATATGTGCTGCTCAATCAGACGTTGCTGCAAAGTACTGAAGCAGCTACGTTTAGCCCTGTGCTTAGGGCATCCGTAATGTGCAATAGAACACACCTTTTCCCGCATCTCCTTCCTTATACGCCCCCTCCCTCTCTATGTACCATCTCGCTCGATCACCATTCCACATGCCGCGTTTAGTTTTCAAGAATACACCGCGAAAGGTGTATGAGATTCATAGAAGAAGAGGCCAATAGGCCGAGTACAACGTGAATGTCATAGACCCCAAGCGAGTTAATAGCCTAAAAGTATCATTTTTGTAGCAAAATTTACGGATTGGTACCAGTGTGCTCCTCAATCTCATTTTGGTACCATATTTTGCCCAGTTTTTCTCATTTTGCTCAATAACGCTCTGATTCAATTTAGACAGCCGTTCTAACAAGGAGGACCCACCTATAGGATGACGTGGCAAGTAGGCCCCACTTGGCAGTCTAATAAAAACATAAAAAAATCAAATTTGGTGAGGTGGAAGGTGGGTCCCACTTGTCAGTATAATAAAAATGAAAAATAAAAATATCTAAAAAAAGAAAAGTCAACAGGGATGCCCACTCTCATCGAGCTCCTGGCCGTCGCGGTCCAACGCCGCCACACGCCCGGTCGTCCGCCGCTCGCCTGGCCTTCCGCCAGTGCGCTCCCGGTAGTAGAGGTCCCTCGGTGTTGTGGTTGCGGGATGCAGAGGAGGGACGGGGCGCTTCGCGCCTGCCAGAGACGACGGGCGGTGCTCGGAGGAGGGCCCACAGTGGGCGGCCCATGGCACGAGGTCCATCGACCCTGCCCCACCGGCCCCGCGCTTTTGCGTCGCCGCCGGCCCTGATCTCCTGCACCTCCTTGGCGCGCGCACCCTCGCCTCCCGCTGAGCCACCTGCCTCGCCACCTCACCTGACCGGAAGAGAGCACGGAGGCGGCGGCGCCTCCGCCCGCGCCACTGGGGACGCGCGAGAAGACGAGCGACGACGACGACGGAGGAATAATAGGAGGAGGGGATTTTCCTATTTTTTATTTTCTTAGTTTTTTAGAATTTTTATTTTCTCGGATTTTTCTATTTACTTAATTGGGCTGACATGTGGGGTCGGGTCGGAGACTATCACCGACTTGCCACGTCATCCTATAGGTGGGCCATATCTGTCAGAACGGCTGTCTAAATTGAATTAGAGCGCGGTTTAAGCAAAATGAGAAAAGTTGGCAAAATATGGTACCAAAATGAGATTGAGGAGCACACTTGTACCAATCCGTAAATTTAGCTACGAAAGCTGGCAGTTTACGCTATCAACTCACCCCAAGCTGATCTTCTCTAAAGTTCTAGAGCTTCCTCGCTTCAAGCGGACCCACGGGATCTACCAAGAGCAATGATCAGGGTTTACCTGCGCGGTGATCGGCTTGGCTGTCGATCACTGACTCGTTAGAACTGAGACATCGAACGGATTTTGGAAGCCCAATTTATGAAATGGATTGATCATGTTGCTGTCGATCCCGTAGCGAAGACGTCTTCAGTCCATTGTGCTGTCGAGATTCCAGAATTCCAGGCCCTTGTTGTTGTTCATGTTTAGAATGATGTGTCCTGTCGTGTGCGTGCCCCGGCACAATGGCGAAACCAGGGGTGGCCAGCAGAGGCCGTGGCTCCCCACAACATGCACAAATTTGTTAAAGACCCCAGGATTTCTTGTCCAAAATCTATGTATCCTACTCTATATCCATCACTCAAATATCTATAGACTAGTCTAGTAAACGGAATTTGCTCATAGAAGATCCTACAGAGACTAGAGAGTGAGAAGTCCTTCAGACTTTTCTTCCTTCTCTTCATGCATAAGTGCACATGTGCTCCCCGTAGCCATGTGCTATCCTGTAACTTCTCTCCTCTATGTCTCTTCTTCCGTCTTCAAAGCAGTCTGTACAAACTCCTCCAAAAAATACTCAAATTGTTTTGATTTACATCAAAATTTTGCACAAACTCCTCTAAAAAATCCTCAAACTATGTCTATTTTTTTTTTCAAATTGTCATTCAGTTGTACGTTTTAGCTTCCATGCCACCTCTTTTGTTGATGTGTGATTACGTTCTCAAAACATAATTGGGTATAATAGTACATATTTTGCTAAACACTGGGCTACCACATATGTACTCCCTCCGACCCGAATTACTGGGCGCGTCGGCTTTTTTGAACAAAACATAATTGGGTATAATAGTACATATTTTGCTAAACACTGGGCTAACACATATGTATTCCCTCCGACCCGAATTACTGGGCGCGTCGGCTTTTTTGAAGAAGAAAAAAAACCCTGATATTTTTCACCTGAAGTCACGAGTCCTCCCGCATTCTCTCCTCCTCCGGCGCTCTGCTCTTCCCCTACCGCGCCGCCTGCTCCGCCTTCCTCCTCGTCCCCCGCATCTCTTTCACGAACCCAAGGACGAGGAGATCAATTCCTTTTGCGGCGGATCTTTGCCGCTGTGCGTCGTTGACCTCCCGCGGCGTCCGAGGATGGGGAGCCCACCACCACGCCGGCACCACCACCGCCACCTACCCTCCCCCCACTACAAGTAGAAGCGGCAGCCGCGCACGCCCCGGCCGCGCGCCGCCCATGCCTCACCCCCCTATCGTCGCCGCCGCCGCCCACCATCTCCTCGTCCGCTCGTTGCCCTGCTGTTCCCCCTCTTCCCGCGCGGCGCAGCAGGCAGGTACGGAGGAGTACGAGGAGGTGCTGGGCCGGCTCTCGTCGCTCATCTCGCAGAAGGTGCGGGCGCACACCGGCAACCGGGGCAACCAGTGGGACCTCATGGAGCGCTACATCCAGGTTCGTCTCCTCTTTCTCATGCTTCCCCAACCCCAATCCGCTTCTGAATCCTGATGGATTTGGTTGCCACGCTGCTGTGCAGATTCTGGAGCTGGAGGAGCCGATCGCGCGGATGAAGGTGATCCATGTCGCCTGGACCAAAGGAAAGGTATAATCACTAGCTAACTAATCAGAAATTCAGAAAATTCGATGCTTGTGATTCCTTCTTCTGTGATATAGAAACTTCATCAGTAATGGGCCAGGGTTGGTGCTGAAATATAACTCATGTGCACATTAAGTTTTACCAAAGCGTCTAGTGATATTTGGAGCTGAGATGCAACAGTTAAAATGCTACTCCTGATATGCAACTCGACCAATTACAGAGCTTTCTGATGAGAATTGCAGAATGACACATGATGTGATTAATGAAACTGTGCATTTTGAGCTTATCCCTGTGCTTAGGAATTATGCACACACTAATCTGACTACGTACTAACTTGTGATGGAACCAGGGTGGATATTTCTGAAGAGAAGTTTTTGAAGTACTTCTGGTGGTGCTGGAATAAACTGAAGGTACATCTCCAACTTTGTTGTTTTTCATCCGATAGTGCAACTCTTACCTGGATGAATAGAGCAGCGATGAAACACAACTCTCTGGCCTGTTGATGCTGCTTTCATTATAAAAACTGATGGATGATTAGTTTCAAATTAGGAAGTAAATCAGACTCGAGCATTTCATAGATTAGTTTCAAAGCAACTTCTGGCTTCCTGTTATGCTTGTAAGCTGCTAGCAGACAGTGATGCTAACTGAAAAAACTGGAGCTAATTATTTGTCTTTACAACATAATATACCTGGATGAATAGAGCTAACTGAAAAGCTCTCTCCTCTTTCTTCCGCACCTGCCCTTCCGCTTATTTGAGAAATCAAGCGCTTCATTTCTGCCCTCTTGATCTATGGCCTTCTTCCATATCTTCTCGACAGATCTAAGACTTATTCCCAAAAGTTGAGCCACAACTTTTTTATCCGCCTTCACCACTGGTCTATCTTTTCCTAGAGCTTTGAGTGCAATATATGCTGCAAATTTATAACTCTCCGGCACATCTTTATGGTGCCTCTGCACAGCATGTTCTTGTTCTTCTTCTTCTGGAACATGAGCAGCTTCTTCTTCTTCTGCAACATGAGCAGCTTCTTCTTCTTCTTCTTCTTCTTCTTCTTCTTCTTCTTCTTCTTCTGGAACATGAGCAGCTTCTTCTTCTTCTTCTGGAGTATGCGGACTGAAGTTGAGATCCAGCTCTTGTGGAGGAGTTAAGTTGATATCAAAGAGGACCATCTTGTCCTATGGTGGGCTGGGCAACCTGCAGAAAACCAGAAACTTAGTTAACTGAATATTTGCTGTGAAACTGAATATACTCACAAATGGTGCTTTAACAGTGTGTTCTGTATGATCTGTTATGTTATTTTCGGTCCAGTTGTGCAACAGAGATGGTCTGTATATAATTCATCAACAGTGGTGTGCTTTTTTACTGGCAGTAGTAAAGTCAGTTTCTCCTTTGTTATCAAATGCAGCAATTATATGTCATTACAGCTGCAAACATTTATCCAAAATATGCAAACTATTTCACTAACTTAGTAACTTGAACTATTTCAGTTTCACATGTTACAGGCAGAACAAACTCAAGCAGAAGCTACAGAAGCAAATGAATTCTGAACTCTGCAAACTAATTTTGCCAAGAACTTACAGTCTTTAAGCAAGCCAGAGAGTGAAAAGAAATAAGAAAGCCAGAGAGTGACAGGGGTATGTCAAATCTGTTGTCCAGAATTCTGTTATATGGATGCAGAATGGTGTTAAAACAAAGCACCTTAAGATGGCGACACTGGAGCAACAGAGGGCTGATGAAAATGTGCTGAAGCTTGTGGAAAAACACAAGGTTTGGGCCTAGTATATTTTTCACTTTAATTTCGCAACATAATTTATATGAGTGTCTTACTGTGAAGAAAATGGTGAAATGCAGTTGGAGAAACAAGCCGCTCTAGATAAGATAATCAAGTTGGAGCACTTATATTTGTCCACCACTGCAGGGTTTGCAGAAAATTACAACTGGCCGAGCAAATATTGGCATTGAAAAGAAGATGCAGAAGTTACTGCTTCCATTCTTTGTTCAAAGTGGCAGGCTCAGATTAAAAAGTTGTCCAGAATTATGTTATCTGTCGCATAAGGAGTACCACAATATTGTGCTTGCTGCCATCGTGTTCTTGTTGCTTGTGGCTGGACATTTGCATCGAAAACTAACTGAATATCATTGCCTTTTGTGTCCAATGTAGAAACCCAAGATGAGGACTTGAAGATTTCAAAACATGCGCAGAAGCTATGGCTGCAGAAAACAATGAACTGAGGGTATGTGTATCTTCCTTGTGCTCACAAGCACGAAGTACAACTTGTGCATCTCATTAACTAATCTTCTGTGTCTGCTATTTTCTTCTTCTGAGTATGTGTATCTTCCTTTTGAAATCTGAGCACACAAGGGTGATCACTAAATACAAATTTTCAGAATATTATCTTTTTTTCACAGATCAACAAACAGTAGTACACACACGACTCTGGTCACACAAGGCTGATCACTAGCCACAAGTGTTTCACAAATCAAAAAACAGTTATATACACTCCAATCTGAGCACACAAGGTTATAGGCAGAACCTCAGGCTGAACTCTGCAAACTGTATGTGTTCAGCTACAGAAGCAAATGATTTCTGAATATAATCTTTTTGTCACAGATGAACAAATAGTTGTACACACACACACAAAGTATGGTCACATCATGGTGATCACTAACGACAAATGTTTCACATGATACAGATTGAGCGTCAGACAGGATTCTGTCTGCTATGTCTCACTAACTTCAGTTTCTAAAAATGAACACATCTGGCATGACCGTGGTGGCATGACTCTTTGAATTATCTCTGGAGCATTGTCAACTTTTAACACATCTGGCAATCTGGCATGTTAGGCAAGATTTGGAATCTAAGAACCAGTAGGCTGTTACTCTAATGAAGCTCCTGTATATGCAACAGGACATTGTACAGTATTGGTTTACCAGGCTAGCTGCCATGCCAAAGAAAGAGTAGTTGTACCAGAGTTGCAGAAGTAAAACAGGGGTGGAGCGGGGGCAGGATCTTGGGGGCGAGCTCCTTCTTGAGCTCCTCGAACTGGGACTCGCCGAGCTGGCGCTCGAGCTGGGGCGAGACGAGGACGAAATGGACGACCTGCCCCGCCGCCGGCGACGAGAAGAGCCCTGGGTACCCGAGGTTCCCGAAGTAGACGACGACCGCCCCGCCGCCGGCGACGAGGATCACCGCCGGTCCTGGTACCACCGCCCCCCGCTGCGGACGACCTGCGGGCGGATCCAACTTCTGCGGGCGGCCGGGGAGATGGGGACTGCGCCGGCGCCGGATCCCTCTGGTGTTGGGTAGCGGGTAGGCGCCGACCTCGGCGCCGGCTCCCTCTGGTGGCGCGGAGGAGGACGAGGTGCAGCGCCGCAGCGATCCGCCCCGCGAGGAAGAAGCTGCGACAGGGACTTAATTGTAAATGATTTTGAACTGGTGGGGGGTTTTGTAAAAAAAACAGAGTCCGCCCATTAATTCGGGTCGGAGGGAGTATTTTGTACATGTTTTTACATCTTAGAGTGATACTTAATGCCCCCCCCCCCCCCCCCCCCCCCCCCCCATGTCTATTTCCTGGTTCCGCCCTTGCCCCGGCACGAAGGGAAAAAGGCAAGGCCAGCCTTCAAAGCAAGCACACGTTGTACGTGTGAGTGGCGGTACTTGTTTCACATGGGCTGCAGTTGGGGTTCGTTGTGAGTTGTTTTTTTTTTGCGAACACGCAAAAGCTTTGCGTGTCCAATGCAATAGAAAGAAAGAAGGGAACTACAACGAATCCGGCATCGTAATGATGCGGTTACAAAAGTCGGATCAATGGTTGGGCGACCACTGAAATACACGACAAGTCAAAAAACAGCGCCCACAAAAAAAATGAACTAGGCTATCTCCAGATTAGACCCAGCTTGACGGCGCCGGCGAGCTTCCAAAGCTCCACCTCCTCGGCAATCCTCCTGCAGACCTCACGGCCCATCGTAGCAAGGCGTTGGAACACCCGTGCGTTGCGCTCCTTCCAAAGCATCCAGACGATAAGGAGCACGACAGAGTCGAAGCCCTTCCGATGCAACGCCGGCACTCTCGCATGTGCCTCAGGCCACCACCCGATCAGGGTAGCGTCTGCATCCAGAGTTAGGTGCTGGAAATTGCAACGGGTCAGCGTGCCGTGCCAAACCTCCCGGGCAAACACGCAACGGACCGCAATGTGGTCAGCGGTCTCGTCCTCCTGTTCGCAAAGCGGGCAACTAGTGTGGGAGTTCATCCCACGACGGCGCATCCGATCAGCCGTCCAAATTTGGCGTCGCATCGCAAGCCAGAGGTGCACCTTGCACTTTGCCGGTGCCCATGCTTGCCAAATTGCCTTGCCGCAGGTGAAGAACTCCAGCCCAGCGAAGAACGCCTTGTAAGTGGAGCTGGCTGAATAGGTGGCAGACGGCGTCCACTTCCAAAGCACGCGATCACGGGTCTCGGCCTGCAGCTCCACTCCGTGCAGATCATCCACCAACTGGAGGAATTGCACCAGGACACGCACAGTTAATGGGCCGGTGATGTCCTGGATCCACCGGCGGTTCATGAGCGCGTCATGCACGGTGCGGGAGCGGCGGGCCCGAGGGTCAACCGCCTCCAACAGCGCCGGTGCGCGCCACCTGAAGGACATGGCGTCGTCGCCGAACCATGCGTCTGTCCAGAACAGCGCCAGCTTGCCGTCCCCGACCTCCACCCTGACGGACGCATCAAACATGGCCTGAACTTCAGGTTCCACGTCCAAGTGCAGCCCCGTCCAGCATCCAATCTGCAGCTTCTGCAGCCACAACCATCTGATCCGCAGCGCATACCCCAACAGCTTGAGGTTTAAAATCCCGAGCCCGCCAAACTCCACAGGTCGGCACACCTTATCCCATGCCACCAAGCAATGCCCACCCTTCACCATGTCCGTCCCCTTCCAGAAGAAGGCACGGATTCGCTTGTCCAGGAAGGTAAGCAGCCACGGTGGTAGTGAAATCGCGATGGACAAGTATATAGGAATGGATGTGATCACGGATTTGATGAGCACAAGACGACCAGCCGTGGTGTAGAAGCCCGCTTGTCCAGGGTAGAGACGGCGACAAACCTTGTCGATGATGGGCTGAAGGCTTGTCTTGGACAACCGCTTGTAAGACAGCGGGAGCCCCAGATAAGTGCACGGGAACTCCTTTACGGCGCACGGGAATTGCTGGGCAGCCACGGCGAGATGCTCCTCCGTGCAACGAATTGGCGAGATGGAGCATTTGGTCGTTCGTTGTGAGTTGTAACCACTTGACACATGGCCTTCGCTCGCAACTGAAAGAATCCCAGCTTCGCAAGGCGACGTGTCGCGGCATGAATACCAGGGAGAAGAAAAAGCTTTTCTGATTCGTACTGATTCGAGCCCATCGGGCCGGTGCTTTTAATTCAAGAACCCGCCTGGGTTTGGTCGACCGAGAAATACCCTATCGAGTTTTTCTTCCTCTCCTTCGGTCATCCCTGGAGCCACCGCCCTCCTCCTCGCCTGTGGGCGGTGCGCTGCCGCGATGCCTCAGCGCCCCGCACTACCCCAATCTCCTCTTCCGTCGGCCTACCCCAATCTCCTCTCTCTCTCAATTGGTCACAACGGAGATCGTCTCGGGTAACCGAGAGCTAGCAAAAGTGTTAATCCAATTAACGACAGCTGGTGCTGTCAAACACTGAACGCAGGGCTTTCCACTCCGGGCTGGGGATCTTCAACGGTAGTCAATGCCCGATTTCATGTTTTACAGAGGAATTCCATGCCTTGTAGAGTATTACAAATAAACTCCGCTAAGTGCAGATGCCATCAGCAAAGATTACTTAACCAAGGACGGCATAAAAAGGGACCCAAGACTGAACAAGAGCTAACACAAAACCACATGCCCAATTGCCCAGGCAAGCAGAACATGTACTTTAGCGCCTACTGGAATGCTGGACAGTGCTTCAACGCAGTCCAATGGGCATCTGCTGCTGCTGTTTTGGATCACTCAGCAATAAGGAAATTCTGTACAGAATGTTACATGATCACCTGACGATACAGAGATGGTCGTCTAGAAAAAGTCAGGCTGACTTGGCGCAGAACCTCCTTTTTATCAATTGCAGTTCACGTTTAATCAGAGCTTCATTCAAGAACGGCGTCATCTACAGCTCATCACGGGGTTCCGCCTTCTTACCAGCGGTAACATGCTGGTGCTCGAGCAGATAGCGACCGACCAATGACGCCTGCATGGCCGCGCCGTACGGCAGAACCTCCTCGTTGATGGTGAAGTAGGGGGAGTGATGTGGCGCCTGCGGGCCACGAGTCTCGTTGAGCATTCCCACGAAGTAGTAGTATGTTTTGGGAACAGCCTCGGCGTAGAAGGCGAAGTCCTCGGCGCCCATAAGTGGCTGCCTGTCTCTCACGTTGCTGGGGCCAATCATCTCGCCAGCCACCTTCGTAAAGAAATCATGGAGCTCTGGGTTGTTGATTGTTGGGGGGAAGAAAGGCTTATCTTTGTTCATGAAGTCCACCACAGCGCTGCAACGCTGGACGGATGCCTGTGACACTATGACCTGAGACAAGAAACACACCATGCATTATGATTTATGGACGAATTCAAAAATGCAAAGCCTCTGACTTGCCGGTGATATTACCATACATGCACACTCAGCAGTCATGGCCCACCACTGACAATCTCTTCAAATAGTAAAATTGGGTGATTCTTTACTGCGTACTGTATCATTTGTTAGCGATCTCAGCTTAATCATTCGTGATAAAAAAAACACACCAAAAGACATCAGGTAACAGATAGGCGACAAGCTCATTGTTTTATGATGAACTATTTTTTGTTGTAGCGTGAATTTGAAATAGGTGGCCAGAGGCAGAGGTGTTGTAAAACTGTGTACAAATTGTACTGTCAAATCATTAACTTGACATTTTTGATAGTTAGCTTAACTATAAGACGTTTAACCCAAGATTCAAACCCCAACAGTATTTAGTTAAGTCACTTTTGTGTGACTGTTTCTTTATTTTTTTTCAAGAGCAATTAATTGGAACTGCATGACCAGATAAACAGCAGAAAATTCCCAAATTTACAATGCTGTTACCTCTTCGATCCGTTGCTTCAGTTGATCAAAACTCTCCTTCAAAAAGGCTCGGAAGGTACCACCTATTGTGACAGAATCAGGGATGACATTGAAGGCTCCACCACCTTGAAACTTTCCAACTGTTACTACCTGAAGAACAAAGCCAACAAAAAGAGGGAAATGAGATTCTGGAGACCCCGAAAACAATATGGCAAAGCTAAAGGAATGACTAGGCCTATCACCGATTAAAAAATAATAAATACCTAAAGGCAGCCACTGGAAAAACTTATGAAACATAACAAGGGAACATTTTCATAGATGGTCCATATTTGTAGGACTAATGTGCAAAAAATCATTTTATCTATGAAATCATAATGCTAGAAAAAGAGTTCAGCAGTGTAAGTTAAAAAAGTTATGAATTTCGATAATAGACAGCTAAGCATTTATGTTAGTTTTAGGGTTTATTAGGAGCGAATAGCTTCATGACAGGATATGATTAGTTGGCCTGCAGTAAATCAAAACCAAAGTTATGATCTATCATCCACGCAAACTTCACAAGATGTAAATCACATAATCATCGTCAAAAAACTATGTAAATCATATAAAATTGTTAAAAGGGAGAGTCAAGGATTGAATAGCACCTGTGAATCCAAGGGGTCAGCTTCTCGGGAAACAAGTTGTTGAAGGCTTACAATAACACTGGAAGCAGCCAGTATTGGATCGATAGTGTGATGAGGAAGTGCAGCATGCCCTCCCTTTCCACTTATTACTGCCTCAAAGAATCCACTCCCTGCCATTATAGGTCCAGGCCTCGATGCCACCACACCAATAGGCACAATATCAGCTACATGAATCCCAAACATGACCTCTATGTTTTCCACAGCTCCAGCTTCTAACATTTTCTTTGCCCCAGCACCACCTTCCTCAGCTGGTTGGAATAGAAGGACTACAGTACCCTACGGTAAACAAAAAAGACACATGCAATGGGTTTTTCTTTGCAGGTAACTAAAATACCATGTGTACAAGATATGATTTTTTTGGCCAACGATTCCAAAGATGTTGACATAATTAATGCATAGGCAGCCACATGGTTCAGTTTGTATATCACTGAACTGAGACGTAACTGGAGAGTAGGGACCAAACAATTCTTGGACTAGCTGTATGCTGTCTGACCAAAGCTAGATGTCAATTATTGAACAACCAAATGCACACGCGCCTTTTCCACATAGTGCCATAAGAAATTCATAGACTGCTAAGATGAAGGCTGATCTGAAATATGAAACAGTGAATCACCAAAAATGTGCCTCTCTTAAAAAAAACTGTTGAGGAGAAACGAATCCAGAAATCATTCCAATTTTCATTTGCCAAAATCACCAAAGCAGTTCAGGAAACCTTAGTGATAGAGTGGACGAAGCAAATACCAAAATTCTATCACCTATAGTTAATCAAACATCACCAAATTCTTTGACATGAGCATCAAAGTGTTGCAGTTTGGTTCCATCAAAGTTTAACTTCCAACAGACAGTTATTTGTACAAGAAACGGAAAACAAAGCATAAACACAAGCACATGGGCGTTTAAGACAGAATAATCTGATGACTAAATTACTGTAGGTTAACTACCTTCTGACAGTCAAGAATTCAGAATAGACAACAAAATGATGAACCTATACTTAACCGTTAATCGTCAGACACTCTTTCAGTGATAAAAGATAATACAAATCAGCTTGCCACTTTCCGTCTTATTAAAGTGAGAGAATCCCAATCTTTTACAATACAAACAAAGTTCTTAACCAACCTGCAACTCATCACGGTGCTCCTGAAGAATCTTGGCAGACCCCAATAGCATAGCAACATGCGCATCATGGCCGCATCCATGCATCTTCCCAGGAACTTTGCTCTTATGTTCCCACTCCACACTTTCCTGAAGACACATAAGGTAACTTAAGTAACATGACCCTTGAAATAAACAGAGTGGTAGCCATACACAACATTACTTCAATGTGGGCACGGGACTCTTACAACGCTTAAATGGGCACTAAGAAACAATTCAAACAAATATTACTAGTGTCCAAATAACTGAGAATGGCAATTGCGCTCTTCAAGATTATGTTTCATGGTAAAAACTAAAAGCAGGTTGACAGAAGTCCTGCAGTTTCAATAAACTAATTATGTGTTTCTATACCAGATGTGACAAGAAAACAAACAAGGTGGCACGTAGATAATCAAATTACCACGACTAAGTGCAGATATACTCAAATAGTAAATTATGGGACTGAGAGTATGTATACCATTATCGCACAATTGTCTCATCACAATTCTGGACAAGTTTGAAAACTAGCTTTAAATTATACGTGCACATAGGCTACTCATGTGATTCATTACCACAATAAGCATGAACCTGCTTTTGTATGATCCTAGTCAAAAGGCTAGGAAACAGCCAGGATTAGGTTAGTGTATGTCCCTCTTTTGGAATACAAAAGAAGTGTTTGCATCGAACCATCTATCCAAACCAGACAAGGTCAAGATCAATTCAGCTCTACTACTATAAATCCTGCAATTCCGCGCGCGCATGTGAAATTATAGGAACGGGTCGCGCAAAGCTAAGCTAAAACGTGATGACTCAATACAACCATCAATATTTGGGTACGATCGGAACAATAAAATACTCCATAAGGACATAAGCTAGAGCAACCTGCATAGGGAGCGCGTCCATATCGGCCCGGAGCGCGACAAAGGGCGGGCCGCCTGTACCGACGGTGGCGACGACGCCGGTGACGGCGAAGGGGTGTCTGTAGGGGATCCCCATGGCGTCGAGCTCCCTCCGCACGAGCTCGCTGGTGGCGAACTCCTCGTAGCCGAGCTCTGGGTTCTCGTGGATCCGCCGCCGCACCCCCACCATCCAGTCCATGAACTCCGGCTCCTTGGCCCGACGCAGGAGCCCCGCCGGATCATCGAGGGCCGCCGCGCAGCTCGCCGCCACGGCGGTGAGGAGGAGGGCCGCGCGCAGCAGCAGCGGCAGGAGAGGAGAAGGAGCAGAGGCCATGGCTAACAGGAAATGAGTTCCGCCGTGCAGTTCTCGGGTTTTGTTGGTTTGGACTTGTATCATCAATCAGGTTCAGGCGAGATGCGCACGAGTGACGTGGGCTAGGCAAGCAAGAAGCCTCTCTGCTCCCTGAGCTTAGTTTGGGTTCATTTCTGCATTTATTCCTCCATTTTCCACTTATCTTTTTTGGGTAGTCTTTTGTTTTGAGACGCCTTTGGTCGATTTTATATTCTACGCATGTTAGATTGGCTTTATCTTTGCGATAATACATTTAAGATTGCCTGGAGGAAGTGGTCTGAGTGATGGTTGGTGGGAATCTAATGCTAAAACGTGCTGAAATGCATCAAGCCTTGTTGTAGTAATGTGAGATAATTTCGTTTTGCTTACTTGATGCTCATGAGAGACGCTTCAACTTTACCATATTTTAAGGAACAGAGCTTACATACCGACTTCGCTCTTTGCTACCTTCTTTGATGACTTCTGGTTCTCTTCTATTGTCGGTCGTCTTTGTTTTTTCTGGTCGGTATGTTTTTTCTAGTTCAAAGTTTTTCTAAAAGTTTTCAAATCAGCGGGTGTGAATCTTCCCCATTTTCATCATGTTACATTGCCTATCAATCTTATTGATGGAAAACTAGTCTCTAGGATATTTGTATTTCATCTGCTGTATATGGTCAACTTGGTAATCAAAAACTTCCTGTGGCATGCCGGCCATGAGAGATTTTGGAAAGTGATGATTTTATTAAAATTGAAAGTTCAAATTAATGTGACACAAGTAAAGCACACACGCCCGACCTCTGCATAGTTATGATACACACCATCAATAAGAAAGATTAAAGAAAGTAAAAGGCAAATTACCAAATCATGCATGACTACGAAAATGATGAAGATGATGAAGGGACGATCCAAAGACTATGACATCATCCACTCCTTCTCAATGGTGACCCTGTGAAGCAATTTCTTTGTAAGAGAGAGGGGGGCCCTTACTCCATCTGATCTTTGTGTTGTTTGCAGATCTTTTTCAGACAATTTTTAATGAAGCTATGAATGTCACCTGATGAGACCCGCCTTAGTTTCCCAAGCCTATACAAATTTTCCTAATGTGCTGCAGGTGACATGATTCTGATCATGCAAGGCTACACCTCTCAACTTCACATGCTAAAAAAAAACTTTTGCACTTTGGAACTTCCACTCACCTGAAAGTAAATTAGGGTAAATCTATTGTGGTTCTTATATGTCACTTGAGGTAGAGTTCAAATGTTGATTGACTCTCTGGGATGTTCCGTTGCACTCTTCCTTTTACCTAGGAATGCCTCTCATCTTGGCCAAACCTAAAATTTGTGATCATATGTGTCTCCTATAGCAAGACTTCCAGACTGCTCAACGTTCCTTTCTTATGGGAAAAAAATTGTTCATAACAAATAAGTTTTCACAAGATTTCTCACCTTTTACATTTGCACCCTTCCAGTTCCAGCTCTGCAATAGATTAACAACTTCATGAGACATTGTTTTCAGAGAACGATGGTATGGAAGACACGGTCTTCTCTCACTGCATGGGAAGAAATTTGCAATCCAAATGCTCAAGGTGGTCTTGGAGTAACTGATTTGGCTAGCAAAACAAAGCATTACTTCTAAAACATGTCCACCATTTTTTCTACTATCATAAGCTACCTTGGGTTAAGTTTAGCTATGAGAAATATTACTCCAATAAACCAATTGATTGCACATATGTTGGATCTTTCTAGTGGAAAAGCATTGTCAAATTGATTCCAGCGTTCAAACAGCTAACCAAGAGTTAGGTAGGAAATGGAAATTCAGTAATGTTCTGGAAAGATAATTGGGGATCTCAAGCTTGCAAATAAAGAACTAGTGAGCTCCATTCTTTCTGCATCAACGATAATCAAACGGTCACAGATTGTATACAACAATCTAACGTGGCTGATAACTTTCATTTTACATTCTCTACTCAATCTTTTCAACGACCGCAAAACCCATCAAAATTACATTCAACGGGGCTCTTTAAACCTGTGTCTTAATTTCTGGTAATTCCCTTAGCATTTAGGTGTTTACACTTCCATCAAAGATTTTCAATGAAAGGTCCGTTGGCTCATGAAATTTTCCTAAATTATGGAAAGCAATAGCTCTTCTCGTGTATAAAATATTCTTTTGCCTACTTATCGATGATCGGATTATCCGCACAAGTCTGTTGTCTAGGAAATCTTTTTTCCTTCCTTTTTTTTAAAACACTGTATAGATACAAACACTCACATATACGCACATATGCTCACCCCAAATGAGCGCACACACACCTATCCCTATGAGCACCTCCAAAACACTGAGTCAGCGGGCCAGGTCTTGAGACTGACGAAATCAGTATAGACGACTCGCTGTCAACAGGAACATTGCCTCCCACTAAAATATATTGCATCATAATGAGAAAGACATGTGTCAAATCTAGGGTTTGACTCTGATGGGTTGGATGTACAAACACCCTCCTAACCATTTAAAACAGGTTGTTTATGCGTTGTTTGTAACTTCAAATCTTCAAAACAAAAGAAACTTCTTTACATCTTTCTTGATCGTCCTTTCTCTCTAGATTTCTAGGACACAATGGTGATGAGTAAAAAAAAAGAGGAATCGGGTTTTCGGTGAATGTTGCTTCGTCAGGGAAGTTCTCCCCAAAAAAATTGCTCTGGAAATTATCATCATGGGAAGTTGGAATATATGGAAACAAAGAAATGACGACCATGTTCTCCCTCCACATCTTTATCTAAAAATGTTCTCCCTCCACATACACAAAAAAACACAAAAGAAAAACCATCTTCTCCCTTGTTGAGCTGCTGGTCCAATTTCTTCTTTTGTTTGTTGGTCTGTTGATCCGATCACCACAGTCCAGAGCCGTAGTTAGGTCGCACCAACCACGCCTATTACGTCACGATCCAACAAACGACTCCAGCTGCGCTCTAGCGGTCTCGTTCCCAGCCTTCAACGCCGCCGCCGTAGCGTGGTTTAGAATCTTAGCTGCCTGGAAGACGAAACCAAATTACCAGCCCTATGCTACACAGAAGGGATTCACTACATGTGATGAGATAAAAGTGAGTTACTTAAGAGCTCATCTGTTTCTTTGCCTGTCAGCTGCCATTAGAATTTTGAAGAACCGGCAACAGCTCGCGTAGGCAGCGGCGGCGATGTCGGAGCCGGTGGTGGTGGTGGGCGGGTGGGCGAGCCCGTTCGTGACGCGAGTGTGCATCGCGCTGAAGCTCAAGGGCGTGGAGTACGAGTTCCTGCAGGAAGCGGTGGGAAAGAAGAGCGAGCTGCTGCTCAGATCCAACCCCGTGCACAAGAAGATGCCCGTGCTCCTCCACGGCGGCCGCCCCGTCTGCGAGTCCCTCGTCATCCTTCAGTACGTCGACGAGGCCTTTCCCGGCACGACATCCATCCTCCCGGCCGACCCCTACCGCCGCGCCATCCACCGGTTCTGGGCAGAGTACGCCGACGCCAAGGTGAGCCGGCCACTCGTTGACCATCTTGATTGAAATTTCAGATTGCTCTACCTCGCGATTGATCACACGGCGCCGCTGTCGATTCCCGGCGGTCGCTCGCAGCTCCATTCGGCGCTTCGGACGATGAGAGGTATGATCGGCGGCGACAAGGCCGACGCGGCGGAGCAGGTGTCCGCCGCGCTCCGGCAGCTCGAGGAGGCCTTCGCGGAGTGCAGCGGCGGCAAGGGATACTTCGGCGGGGACGACGTCGGCTTCCTGGACATCGTCGTTGGCTCCTACATCGGGTGGTTCGGAGCGGCGGAGAGGATCGCCGGGCTGCCCGTCCTAGAGGAAGCGAGCACGCCGAGGCTGGCGGCCTGGGCGGCGCGGTTCTGCGCGCACGAGGCAGTCAGGGACCTGATGCCCGACGCCGACAGGCTCGTCGAGTTCGGCGAGGTGCTCCGCGTGGCACTGGCGGCCAACGCTTCCTCCCGGCCGTGAGGCGCTGCGGTCACTGCGTCTCTCGCAACCTGCTTGGGTTCATTTGTCTTGCCGACCCGCATATGACGGGAAATACAACTCCAGTACAAGGATTTCCTCGGCTTATATGAGACGTCCAAATATTTTACCATCCATGAACAAATTATCAATGAATTTTCAAGCATCAATACATTATCAATAATTTCCATATTTATTTAATTTATTTTAGATTCATGTACTAATAAAAAGTTATGTACATGCACGGATAAAAAAACACGCATTATCATATTTTTGTTTTATCAACACATCAATCAATTAGTAGGAATAATATAATTTTTTGGATGAAAATCAACGGTCATGATAAAACGGGGAAATCCACATATGACACTCTGAATAAACATTGGCAGACACTTCATGGTTGTATTAGCCACGAATGGTTCGGAACAAAGTTCCAGCTCGACCCTCGTGGTTTTCAAAATCATCTACGATAATATTAGGAGTACTTTTTTTTGTGTTTCTATGGTTTTGATCTTACCAGTGAAAATGGTGATGAAGGCTTCGGAAAACTTCGGTTTGATGTAACATCATTTGCTAGCTGGAAAGCAATTTATTTTCAAGTGCTAAAATTGTTAAATCACGGAATGAATAAGAAGTATACTTCACATTTCAAAGATTGGCTACATACACAAATTTAGATAGTTTTTTATGTTTTTCTGATACTTTTGTAAGTAACTTGTAAATACTCTTGAACATTTGTGTTTATATGGAAAATAGAAAATTGTTGTGGGAGTCTTTCCCACTGTTGAGCTTCAAAAAATGTAACATTTTTTGTTCAACATGCTATGTTTGTCATGTTTTGTTTAATTTTTGTCTCAATATATTGTCTAGCGCTCATCTGATACCCAGATTTAAAAAGATTTTCTTAACCATAGTTCAACTAGTTTGGATTATCTAGTTGTAAGCATAGACAATTTTATATAGTTTATAAAAAACGGTTGCAACTATAACTGGAAAAATATCAGTTGTACTTCACCAAGTTCTAAGCTAATATGCATGATAAATTAGAAAAAACAAATTAAGGAACTCATTTTATTGCTAGAATAGCTCATATGCTTAGAAAAGTTTTAAATTTTAAGAAACTTGAGAAAAAAAATCTATGGATACATCTCGTGTGTATGATACATGTATGGAACTTATGTGTGTAAGATACATCTCGTGCTTCAAACAGACAGATACAATTATGATGTCTGAAAATAAAATGCAAGTGAAGCTCTATAATTTTTTTTCTATTTGACTGACTACTTCGCGAGATCTATAGTAACTTTGGACATTCCGATGAATGCATGCTAGCTCAGGACCTCTCTGCTTCTACTCTAGACATCATAATTCTGCTAACAACGAGCCTTATCGCTGCAAGATAAGCCACCTATAGTGTCACGGGGACGCTATTTATTTCAGTGGTTGGGCCATCGTCATATCTGATAATGTCGTGAACACCTCTTTGATTTGCGGGATTCCAAAAACGTTGAAACATAAATAGAATAGGATTGCACGCGTAGAACACGAGATTATCAAAACACAAGATTTTTGTGGGTGTTTGATTCGCATGAATATGAAAAGAACACATGAAAGCTAAAAATCATAATCAAATCAAGATTAAAAAAATGCAAAGGTAAGATTTGAGTGAAATGTAAAATTTCTTTATTTTTCCTTTGAAACATAAACCAGGGGAAATTCCCTTCATTTTTACTCCATTTATTTGAATCAAATGGACAAATACTAGATGAAAAACCCTAAACTATTCATTTGAATTGAAAATGGCATACTCTGATATATCTTGTAGGGAACCGAGGGAGTGAACGTTCACTAGTTGGTCTCCTAATGGGTTGGAGGACTGCCGTGGTGGAGGTGGTGGTGGAATTTGATGGAGACAAAAAAAAGTTGAGCGGATATGGTCAATGCAACGCTTGGCAAGGGCAACCATAATGTGCAAGAAACCACACCATAGAAATTTTGGGGCAATGCTTATGATGTACCTTATACATTACGAAGAAAATAAAGTTGTTCACAAACTTATGAATGACCTCTCATGGGTTACCAAAAGTTATAAAAAGGGGTTTCTCTCTCCACTCTCGTGTATGCGTTTACATCAATATAACATGTGGGTTGGCTAAGATTAACCTTGTACATTGTGGAAAGTTTTATGAAAAAAAACTTACAGCTAATGTTAATCTTCTACATTAGGGATGTCCAAGCACTAGTCTCATCTCTTTTCTACTAGGAGCTCTCAATTTGGTACTTCAACCAATTTTCGATACTATGTAGGATGACATCTTTTTTTTGTTGCATGGTATGTAGGATGACATCTCACAGTCTGCAGTCTGATTGACAATTTGCCAGTCGTAGGGTGCTGACATGGCAACCCGATCATGTCTCGCACGAGGTTAGTTGACCTGTGAGGCGATTGAATTAGGAGACAGACATAGTATAGGGACCATAGTGCAAATCTTACTCGTCTTCCACCGAGGAAAAACACCACAAAATCACCGCCAATCCCTAAGGACAACCACGGCGGGATCCAGCATGGAGCCATCCCGGCGATCCACCGGCGGCGCCTCGTCGGACGGCTCCTTGGCGGCCGGATCGGACGCCGACGACGACAGGTACTGCAGCGCCAACTCCGCGCTCGGGACGCCCAGCTCCATCGGCACCCTCCGCCCCTCCTCCGACTTCTGGGACCACCACATGGACCTCCTCCTCGACGACCCCATCGCCAGCTTCCCCAAGAGCCACCAGATGAGCCGCCTCCACCAGCCGCAGGTGCCGCCGCAGCCGCAGCCGCAGCCGCAGCCGCGACCGGATCCTCAGACCGCCGCTCTCGGAAGCCCGGCTGTTCCGCCGCGGAGTGAACACGTTCAGGTACCGTTAGCTAAGTTAACGTTTGCGTCGTTGAGAGTGTGCATGCACTGAGTGCGGTCTACATACCCCAATTTGCTTATCTTCCTTCAAAATCGAGCAACTGTACTTGGTAGTATTTTGGTCAATGTTTTTTTTGGAGTTTTCGTCAAACCCTAGCCACCCATCCATTTCTCAACTGGATTACATCACTCTTTTACTAAACCTTGAGTTAACTCAATGTAAACACACTGAAATATGGTGGAGAGACTGCATTTTGTCTGTAGAAGTAGGTGGACAGAAAAATGTACAGCCTAGACGCTTATTATAGTGGTCTTGTGGCTTGATAGTTCATAGTATACTGTACCATTTCTATCAGGTCTAGATCGTCGACTCATAGTGGTATTGTACATAAAAAATAAAGAACTTGCTCCCTTGCTTGATCTAATCCAGTGTCCACTGTATGAACCTACATTTTTCAACCGCACTATTGGAGTGACATGTCTCATTCTAACTATAGGTGGATATCCTTGATGAGAGTGATTTATTTGATGATATGGTTCAAGAGATGGAACAGATTTTACTCAATTCAGGGGAGCCCCATGGCAGTGGATCTTTTACAGACAACCGTGTGAGTAATGGGCACCAAAATCAGCATTTCAGAGATGGAAGCACCACTGCGTCTACTTCTGGTACAGAGGATGCATATGTGTACCCCCTTCCTCGCTGTCCTTCCAAAATTGATTCGGTGGAGATTGTGGGGGCAAAACAAAGAAAAGGGGATGTTTCTTTCGGCGAGCGGATGGTTGGGGTCAAAGAGTACACTGTATACTTGTTAAAAGTGAGGAGTGGGGAAGATGAATGGGAAATCGAGCGTCGATACCGTGAATTTTATGCACTTTATCAACAACTTAAGCCCTTCTTTTCTGAGAAAGGATTGACTCTTCCACCCACATGGATAAATGTTGAAAAGGAGTCCAGTAAAATATTTGGGAATGCATCCCCAGATGTTGTCAATGGAAGAAGTGGTCTTATTCAAGAATGTTTATGCTCTTTGCTCGTCTCTAATTATCCTTTCGGAACACCAGACCCTCTGGTTAATTTTTTGTCACCAGGGACGCCCGCTTATGAGCATAGCTTCTTAAAGACGCTTATTCCACAATCTTTGCAAAGGCTGAGCAGTGATTTACATGCCAAAGATTCAAACTGCAATGGAGCTTTGCATGAAGATGCTACCTTGATGGGCAAGACAATATCACTTGTTGTGGAGGATAGGCCTCGTAAGTCGACTAGACAGCTGTTGGAGTTTCAACACTACAATTGTGCAGGATGCCATAGGCATTTGGATGCTGGACGAACATTGCTGCAGGAATTTGTGCAAACCATTGGATGGAACAAGCCTCGGTTTTGTGCTTACACTGGCCAGTTATTTTGTGCTTCTTGTCACACAAATGATACTGCAGTTCTGCCAGCAAGAGTTTTGCAGCACTGGGATTTTTCTTTATATCAAGTTTCGCAGCTAGCAAAAGCGTATTTAGACTCCATTTATGACCAGGTAGCAATACTACTCTATCTCTGTTTCTCTTCCTGTATACTTTTCCCCAATCCCACTAAATGGTTATTTTTGTTTTCAGCCTATGCTCTGTGTAAGTGCTGTCAACCCTTTCCTATTTGCTAAAGTGCCTGCTCTGCTTAATATCATGAGTATCCGGAAGAAGATAGCTGCCATGCTTCCTTGTGTTCAATGTCCTTTCCGGAACTCCATATTTAGAGGACTAGGAGTCCGAAGATACCTTCTTGATGGGAATGACTTCTTTGCGCTCCGTGACCTTGTTGATCTCTCGAAGGGAGCTTTTGCAGGTATATTTGAGTCATGAATTTATATGTTATTCCATTCATGAACTTTTAGTGTAATATACTGTACATGCATTTTATTGTTTTGGAGGTTAATTGTTTTCAAACAGCGAGGCTAAATTTTGTTTATTGTGTGATTGAGAGAGAGTTTGCACGCCTCATTGTGCTCTGAAGCAGACATGCTTTGGCATGGTAGACATGTTCAATGAGATCAACATCTATTGGTGTTTCTCCCTTATTTTGATCGTCAAACAGAAAATTCAGCCTGTATAAAACTATTAAAGTTAGTATACAGAGACCCTGTTTGAAGACACAATATGTCAGGCATATTTGTAGAAAAGAGTGCCTAGGTTGCGGTGGTCAACTGGCCACATGTGCATGGCTAGACTGAAATGGTACGGAATAGGACCTACAACGAACGACTTAATTACTTTTAGGATCTAGATTTTCAAGAACTGTGACTAACTTGACATCCTCAAAAAAGAAATAGGACCTCTGGTGCATTTTTACTCTTTCAATTATCATTGCCTGTCATTTTGTAGTCCAACTTTTTGTATGATCAAACATTATTCATATGTGAAAAATAATGACAGGATCCCACATATGAAACAACCTTATCGGAAAGATGTTAGAAACAAAAACGAATACTCAAAATCAAATTATTTCTTCTGGACAAGTCATTTAGGCATGTGTGGAGAAGCTGAAGCTCCGAAAACAGGGTCTCTGTATACTAACTTTAATAGTTTTATACAGGCTGAATTTTCTGTTTGACGATCAAAATCTAGATCCTAAAAGTAATTAAGTCGTTCGTTGTAGGTCCTATTCCGTACCATTTCAGTCTAGCCAATAGCCATGCACATGTGGTCAGTTGACCTACGTAGCACCGATACGGCGAGACGGATACGGCGACACGGGTACGGCGATACGGGATACGGCAATTTCAAAAAACAGCAATACGGCGATACGGCGAGTACATATGTAAAAATAATAATATGCCATGTAATAAAGACAGAAAAATTCAAATGCTGTGGGATACTGAGATGGTGAGATGAGATGAAAATACTGCCCCATTTATTGCCTTTTCATGTCCTCAATGACTGAATAGTTATCATTCATCAATTCCACAATGCACTAGCCCCAGCCCCAGCTTCTTTACCATCAGTAGCTAACTAGCACTAACTATTTTTGCTTGAACTACCACCAAAAGAAGACTGGCTGCTTGCCATGCCGATGCCTGCAGACGACATGTCGTCGGTATCTCACTCCAGATATTGGTAGCACCAAAAGAAGTCTGGCTGCCTGCCATGCTTCTTCACCATCAGTAGCACATAGATTTCAGGTATCGGTATCTCGCTTCGTAGACTCCAGGTATCGCCGAAGTATCGTCGAAGTATCCTCGGAGTATCGGCATTCTTTTCTTTCTTTTTTAATTCAGGAAAATAGGATACGCCAGGGATACGTGTATCGGAGTATCGGCGGAGTATCGGAGTATCGGCAAAGTACGGTACGCGGATACGCCAGGTTTTGAAGTATCGGTGCTACGTAGCAGTTGACCACCGCAACCTAGGCACTCTTTTCTACAAATATGCGTGACATATTGTGTCTTCTAATGTCATGCATTTTATTAATGTCATGTCCTCTTTCTGTCTTCGAAGTTTGCTCGAGAGGTCGTCATGGCCAGCAAACCTGAACCCATTGTTCGCTGCAGTCCTTCACGACAGCTAGGTCAAGGCAGCTAGCGTGGCACATGAGCTCAGTGAGTTGTTGCGGAACATGATCGAAAAGGACAGTTTCTTAAGCCGCTTGTGCTTGATTATAGCAAGGCACGCAGTTCGCCACTGCATCGAGAAAACTAGATGAGATTGCTTCCCACACCCACGATGCATCTCAACCTCAGTGCATGCCTAGGGGCCACGAAATTAGAAGAGAATTATTCAGGGTATTTTCTGCAAATTATTGCCTACGTGACTACTCCCTCGGTATCAAAATGTAAAACTTTCTAGGCTTTTTGGCTTTGTCACGATTCATTCCTAAATGCGTGAATCAACACACTAAAACATGTACACACGTACGATCAGGAAAAACCAAAAAGCCTAGAACGTCTTACATTTTGATACGGAGGGAGTATGTACTTATAGGATCTAGATATGCAGATTTGGAGAATTAGAACTAACTTGACATCTTCGCAAAAGGTTTAGGATCTCCAATGCATTTTACTAGTGAAATCAAGCTCTTAAGCTGAATATATTATTTGATAACATCTTTTTTGTATGATTGTGTCATATGTGGGGTCGTATCGTTATTGTTCATGTGTGACTCATGTTTGATGGCACAAGAAGTTGGGCCAAAAAGTCGCAAGCCATTGGATGATAGTTGATACCATACTCTCAGGCTGTTTCTTCTTTTGTTTTGCATAACTGATACAAAATATGTTTACTTGATACAGCACTTCCAGTTAAGGTGCAGACAATATCAAATAGGATACTCTTACACGTCACGGAGCAATGCCTCGTGTGCTATGATGCCGGCATTCCTTGTGCTGCTCGACAAGCTTGTGATGACCCCCTGGCCCTTATTTTTCCATTTCAGGTGCACTGCCAAATCTTTGACTCCTGATTTCTTAGCAGCTTCACATTAACTGCTGATGGGAATAATTTTATGATAATTTCAGGAGGATGAAGCTACGAGATGTGGTTCCTGTGGGTCAATCTTCCACAAACAATGCTTCAGAAAAATTAGTGATTGTCCCTGTGGTAAGACTGCCAGCACAGGCATGAAAATCGTGGCACTAGAACAAGCTATAGATGGCGGCTCAGATAGGATGTCAACTGAGTTGATCGTACCCCCTTCTTTTTCTTCATCGTCAGGGTTTTTCTCTGGTATTCTTTCGAAAGCAAGGCCAGATAAGATTTGGAAACCGAGAAACAGCAGTCCTGTAATTCTGATGGGTTCATTGTCAGATACGTCTGTGTGAGCTCAGCTCGGATGTATATATGTTTGTGTATAACTTATTGGGTTAATTAGATATATGCCACTGCAATTCATGCGAAATCGAAAAATGCCACTCCAATTTGCAACTTTCGAAAAATGCCACTCCAATTCTCGCATACTTCTACAAATGCCACTCTACTCATTTCTGCTCCTTTTTGGTACAAAAACTGGATACGTATTTTGTCTTGGACGATTCTGCCCCTGAGCCCATGGACTAAAATCAACAGCAGCTCATCTCGCTTCTTTTCTCCTCTGCCCGCACGAACCTAGCAGGGAGGCGGCGCCGCCGCTGTTTTTCCTCGCCGGCGCGCCCCGCAGCCCCCAGCCGCCGGCTTCCTCTCTCGAGCTCCTGCCCACAGCCGCCGCCCTTCCTCGCCGGCGTGCCCCAAAGCCGGCACCGCCGCCCTCCTTCCTCGCCAGCCCGCGCCGCTGCCGCCCTTCCTCGCCGGCCCGCCCCACAGCTCCCATTCGCCGCAGACCTGCAACCCCCCCGGCCGCGCCCCTTCCCTCCGCTGTTCCTCTCCGCAGAAGCGCCGTCGCCTCCCTGCTAGAGCTCGCTCGCAGAAGAACATGGCTGGATGGAGCTCGCGCCGAGGAGCTTGGGCACGAGCTGGGGCAGAAGCGGGGAGAGGAGGGGCGGCAGCTGTGGGCAGGAGCGGGGAGAGCGGGCTTCGGGGCGCGCCGTCGAGGAAGGGCGGCGACGCGGGCTTCGGGGCACGCCGGCGAGGAAGGGCGGCGGCGGCGGCGCCTGGCTAGGGTTCGTGCGTGCGGGACAGAACCAAGGGACGGGAGAAGAACTGGCTTGCTTTGCTTCTCTTGTTTTTAGTCAATGGGCTCAGGGTCAATTTGGTCCAAAACGAAATATGTATCCAGTTTTCCTACTAGAATGGAGCAAAAACGAGTATAATGGCATTTGTAGAAGTATGCGAGAATTGGAGTGGCATTTTTCGAAAGTTGCAAATTGGAGTGGCATTTTTCGATTTCGCATGAATTGAAGTGGCATATATCTAATTAACCCTAACTTATATTGCAATTTTGACTGCGCATTTATTTTTATACCTTGGTGTGATATTATACCAAAGAGAGAATAACAATGGAGGGTGATACTCACTGTTGTTTCGGTACGTTGTAATAAAATGCAATATTCAATGATGTGTATCCATTGGCGAAGGCATTCCGTTCCGATCCTGATTGGGATTTTTGAACAAGAAATTGAATGAACAGCATCTCCACCGGCGTCCGGCAGAGTTGCCGGATAGAGTTGCCGCCTATTGGGAGCGGCGTGCTTCACCGGACGCTCCCAATAGGTTTTTTAGGAAAAAACAAAACGTTTTGAATTGAGTTAAACTTAACGCATTTCATTGAAATTGAAAACTTTTTACAAAATGTGACGAAATTTAAACTAAACCTATCTAGTCTAGCTGGTCTAGTAGCCGTAGAACGCATCCCAGTCGTGGTTGGCCACCGCGTCCTCAACGTTTCACGCGCCAGGTTCCTGCTCCGGCGACGCGTCGGCCGGCTCATCCACCTCCTCCTTCACCGGCGCGGCGGGAAGCTGGTCATCGGCGTCGAGGTCGATGATGTTGTTGTCGATGCAGCTCCAGCGCTCCGCGAGCTCCCGCGACGCTGGCTGGACCGTGTCGTACGAGAGCTTTAACATGATCTCCATTTCGCGGCGGTAAATGGCCTGGGCCTGCTCCTCCGTCAGCTGCGGCGGCAGCGGTGTCGCGGCGCGCTTCTTGCGGCGGGACGAGGACGTCCCCGGCTCGAGCTTGACCGTGGCGCGGGGCGCGCTAGTAGGCGACGGCGGCGCCGACCCGAAGTCGCGGATGGTGACGCCACTGCTCCCGGGCCACGGCGCCGACCATGCGGGCTCTGGCTTGGGCTTGATCCGCCGGCCATTGTTCGTGATTGGCGGCTGCGGCTCAAAGCGCGAAGTCGTGGGCGTCGTGGACCGCGCGCTGGAGGAGGACGAGCTGCTCGACGGCATCTGCCAGCCGCCGATGTGGCTGGAGGCGTTTCCAGCCGTGCTCCCGCATGACTGCGTAGAAATCACGGCCCTCCCACCAGCGCGTTGCTCTGTGTTGTTCTGTCTGGGCCGCACCGCCCCGTCTTAGTCGTCGACGGCGGCGACGAGTTCCGCCTCCAGCATTGGGCGCCAGTTGGGGTTGTCGACGGCGTAGTCCGGATCGGCCCGCTGCTCCGCTGTCAGTTGCCGGCGCCGCAGGCGAACGAGGTGGCGGAAGTGCTCCCCCGTCGGCAGCGGCGGCACGACATAGCCGAGCGCGCTCATCTGCCACCCGCTGCTGCTGGGGAGGCGCATCCCGGCGGCACGGGGATGTGGTGGTGGTGGAAGAACGCCGCCTCCTCCTTCCGGAGGCAGATCTTCACGCCACCGCCGCTGCCGGATGCTTGCCCGTTGTGCGCCATGTCGTTGTGGGTGGAGAAGACGGGTAGAGAAGAGGACGGCGGTGAATGAGGGAGAGACTGCGCGGCGTCGTCTTTATAGGACGAGGAAGAGGAAAAGCGCGCGAACGCGGCGCGGGAAGGAGACATTAACGCCGGCGTCGGTTCCCGAGGCAACTTAACTCCGGCAACGCGCGTCGAGGAAGGCGAGGCGCGACGCGTCACTGCACGTCAGGAAGCGGTTGCGCCGCAGTAAATAACGCTGACCGAGCGTCCATGTCGCTGACACGTCGGGCCCGTCCGTCAGGTCTGTACGAGGCGCGCGTTGCTGGCGCGTCCGGTTGCGTCTCTAGAAGTTGGGCGCGAAGTGGGGTTGCCGGACATTCTATTGAGACGTGCCGCCAACTTTTTTCATATTGCGCGCACCGGTGGGGTTTTTTGGTGCTAGCGCGCCCAAAACGTCTATTCGGAGCGGGCGGAGCGGAGTTGGCCGAGCCGGTGGAGATGCTCAACGATGATGATTTTAATAGTGTGAACTTCCAAGTGTTGAATTATTTTGCGTTTCAATGCACTAGCTATAGTCGGCACACAGGGAACAAATCCACAAAACCAGAATACTCACAACACTAGTTTTTGCATGCAAAATATGAACACGACAGAATAATCATGTGTCCTCATTTCCATATAATGTTACATGACCTGCATACCGACTGTGCTTCACAAATGGTAGACAATTTATGTTCTAGTGCCACACCGAAGGAAAGCTCGATGTCATATGACTAAACAACAATTCAATGATAACAAGTCTCAACATGGAGTGGTATACAAGAAACAACAATTCGATCATAACAAGTCTTAACATGGACTGTTTGAAGATAGCTAGTACTTCATCCTTCAAAGCATCGCTGCAGATGCCAGCTGTTGCTCCTGGAATCACTTATCACCATTCTGCACAGATGCACTTGCCCGAGGATCGTCATCAGCTATCATACCTTCCTCTCCCTCTTCATCTATCATACCTTCCTCTTCATCCTCCCTCTTCATGTTGCGGTTAGAAGACTCAGGCTTCACAGAGACTTCAACACCTTTGGCATCCTCCCTCTTCTTGTTGCGGTGAGGTGGAGAAACGGGCTCAGGCTTCACATTGACTTCAACAGCTTTGACATCCACCACTGGGTGATCATTAGGGCTCATTGAGCCCCTGCCTTTGCCATTATAAACAGGGCTGTACGGAGCAGACTTGTCATCCTGCGGACTGGGCGAGCGATCAAGATCAACTTTTTCCATCTTCTCATCCTCCACATGATAGTCATCTTTCTGGTTAGCGTGGTTCCTATGATCATTTGAAGGCTCGACTTTGGGTGAGCTTTTGTGCTCCACCAAGTGGCTAGAGTCAGGACGTGCAGATCCAGAGCCAGCTCTTCTTTCAGTCCTACGTCTAGCACCAGGGCTACGACTCCTGCTACGGCTGGCACGACGGTTCCTGGTATAACTCCTGCTCCTGCTGCGGCTCCTACTTCTGTTCCTGTTCCTGCTTCGGCTCCGACTTCTAGTCCTGCTTCGGCTAGCCTGGTGACGCCTCTTGGGGCTTGGGCTGCGCCTATCACTATCACTCCTGCTACGGCTTCTACTGCGACCTCTACCAGACCTACGAGACCGTCCATCAGATACACCATCATGCCTGCACGCATCATCAGAAACATACAGTAAATACCAGCATTTGGCTAACAACAGGACCTGGATAAGCTGTAAATACTCTGACTTAATGAAATTATAATCTCAAATCAAAAAATGGTACCAAGCCACTCCTTACACATAACACAGGAAGATAAGGAACAAACCTGCTACGGCCGCCGTAATCATCCTTTCCACGGCCACCACCACGACCACTATCTAACCTCCCACCATACCTTGAATCACCACCACCCCTCTCGGAGCGTGTTGCCCACTTGTTACGCTTTCTACCACGCCCACCCCGAGAGACCATGTCCATTAGTTCAGGAGGAACATCTTGGTCTGCCCTTCCAGAATTTTAATAAGATCGGCCGCATATTTTGAATCCTGATCACACAAAAATGTATAGGCCAAACCAGTGGCACCAGCCCTCCCTGTCCTTCCAATCCTGTGAACGTAGTCCTCAACACCAGTGGGGAAGTCATAGTTGATCACAACCCTATATGTCAAGAAAACAAGAGGGCTATTTGAGAACGTTTCTGAGATTTAAAGCACTGAAATAGAGTTTTCATCATCAAAACCATGTTGAAACTTCAAGGAACAAAAATGAAAGCTCTCTCCAGGATTTTCTGTATATGTCCATGTTAGTTACATGTAGTTGATGTTGCAGTCAGTATATTTAGCTGGACAATAATGAATAGGGTAGGTTAAATTTGTTTTGGCAAACTACAGCAGAAGATTTGACAAGTGAGGCCTTGTTGACTGTACTTCGACATTTAGGGTGTGATCGGTTTAAGCTCAAACCTACGCGGTAAAGAAAAAATTCCAGCAAAAAGAATAAAGTTTGCAAAGATGCATAAAATAAGCAAACCCAGAAAAGATCAAAATTTTGGACATTAACTCATCATCTAAAATTGGTAGCGTAAGTGTTGGACACAGCCCAAAACATGTGTTAATTACTTCTAAACTTCAGGTGTCCATGTGATATCATGCACTTATGTTATAATGGATACACATGCTGAACATATATAATGATAATTCCAGTACATATAATAAAAATATCATAGTACAGAAGATAGTATGATCATAACCTGATGTCTTTGATGTCTAAACCTCGTGCCGCAACATCTGTTGCCACCAAAATGGGAGATCGGCCAGATCGAAATTGACTCAGAACCTTCTCTCTTTCATTTTGAGACTTATCGCCGTGAATGGCAGCAGCTCCAAAATGCCTATCAAGTGTCCTTGAGAGCTGGTCACACATTCTCTTGGTGGTACAAAATATTAGTATCTTGGAACCCGAATCATGGGATCGCAATATCTGCTCCAGTCGCCGAAGCTTTTCTGAGGGAGTGACCAGCTCCACATGCTGGCAGAAGGATAAATTACATTATCAGTTTCTACAACGTAAGTTTGTTTAGGAAATCTACAAAGCACAAAACAGACAAAACTCATACTCCTTCCGTCCATAAAAGATGTCTCAATTATGTCTAAATTTGCATGTATCTACACTCTAAAGCATGTCTAAATACATGCAAATTTAGACAAAGTTGAGACAACCTTTTATGGACGGAGGGAGAAATTAATAGCAATGTGCTTCATGAAAGGCAAAAACGATCCTTCCAAGTACATCAGTGTAGTGTTCAAGGAAAGTTTCATACCTGAGTAATAGATTTATTAGCAACAAGCTCGTCAACACTTCCAATGGTCACCTGGACAGGGTGAACAAGAAGCTCATCTGCAATTCTCCGTACTTCCTTAGGCCAAGTAGCAGTGTACATAAGGGTTTGCCGACCAGAAGGTATATCTCTCACTATCTTCCGTATTTGTGGTTCAAACCCCATGTCCAACATGCGGTCAGCCTCGTCCAGAACAAGGTATGAGACCTGCTTTAGACTTATCTTCCGCATTTCTAAAATGTCGTTTAGCCTTCCAGGTGTTGCAACAACAATGTCAACCCCTCTTTCTAAATCTCTTAACTGGGGACCCTTAGGAGCGCCACCGTATAGGCACTAAGATACAAAGAACCAGCATCAGGTAATGAGCATATGATCCAGAAAGAAGCGAAGATATGAAAAATTACCGTGGAAGAAATTCTAGATGATCTGCCAAATTTTACTGCTTCTTCCAAAATCTGCGTTGCAAGCTCTCTGGTAGGGGCCAAAACTAACACTGTGGGGCCAGACCTTGTGCTGTTCTGCAGACGCTTTATATGCATAAATCCAGGAAGTAAATATCCAAGAGTTTTCCCAGATCCTGTCTTAGCAATAGCTACAACATCTTGATTCTGCAAGGCAATTGGCCATGACTGGGCTTGGATAGGCGTCGGACTTGGGAATCCAGCACGTTGTATCTGGAAAAAGAACAAGGGGATGGAAGGCAAAGGCAAACAAAATAAGGACACCATAACAATAGGGTTAATGTGTTTCTACCTACATCTGCTACAGCTACCACTTTTAACTCTACGAACTGAAAATACAAATAATCAACAGTGTGCGAAGTCAATACGAGGACGTACAAAAGAAAATACATCCGCAAAGTGTAGACTTGTGGACGCAAGGTGAAGTAGAAAAGGCTCTAACAGAATCCTTGGAGACAGGCTCGCTCCGCCATGGATCGTTCATCCACAGGCCCCTTCCGGCAGCTGCCAACTGGTCCTATAGCTGGACACCGGCAGCTTGGATGAGACCTCCATAGGCCCCAGAAGAGGCCCGCCATCCATGCGAGAAGCCTCTCTCAAGAATTAATGTACGCGGAGCAACGAGTCAGCGTCGGCCGACGTAGTTGGCCTTCAAGACCATGAGCAGCCCCCCTGGCAGGGAGCGTCGTCCCGACGTAGGTGGCCTTCTAGACCATGGGCAGCCCCCCTGGCAGGGAGCGAGCCGCCTCGGGTGTCCACCAACCCTTGGCAGCTCCATCAACGACAGCTGCCCTCAGCCCACCGATATTATAGATCGGCGAGGGCGCATGAAGCAGGGTGCGACATTAGCTCCACCTCGGAGCAAATATCGCATCTGCCAGAGATGTAGATGAGTAATTGACTCGCAAGCGGCCTTGATTTAGCACAAGCAAGCAAGCAGGTAAACATAATCAAGCGTGCAACTGCTGTAGCACATCTCCGTGACGAAATCAAACTGGGAGACCTTGATCAGTTGCATCAAACTCTGTTTTGGGTTAGTGTTAGATTGTGGATGATGGTTTTTCATCATCAAGCTTATGCATACCTCCTTGAGTATATCCGGCGGGATGACACCAGAGTCAAAGGCAGTTATTGGAGCCGGCACGTTATCTCCCTGCAACAAAAAAAAGTAGGTAGCGAGTAAGTAAGTAAACATGCTATGGAGCACGGGAAGATGTAACGGGAGGACGATCCTTACGACGACTGTGATCTCGTGGCGATGGCGGTAGGCCTCGGCGGAGGGATCATCATCTGCTGCGGTAGGAATGACGGCCGGGGGAAGCTTGGAGCTGGGTTCGTCGTGGCGCCGGCGGTCGCGGTCTCTGTCTCGGTCCCTCTGGTCCCGCCGAGGAGGGTTGCGTGAGCGGGAGCGAGAGCGAGATCGGGAGCGGTCACGGCGTCCGCGGGAGCGCGGAGGCGGGGGCGGGAGCGGCGGGGCGGCGGCAGCAGAGCTTCCGGGGGGAGGGGCTTCTCGTACTGGGTGACGTTGGTCTCCGGGTTCCAGTAGTAGAGGTAGCCGGTGGTGCCGTCGACCAGGCCGCGCCACGGCTTGGGCACCGTCGGGTCGTCCGGCGCGTACCGTGGGGCCGGGGGTCCCGACATCCGGCGGATCTGGCCCGATACCTGGTCTCCGGCTAGGATGGGCGCGGATTCGCCGGCGGGGGCGCAGCTGTGGTGCCGGGCGGCGGCGGCGAGGACAGGGGATGGAAGAGGTGATGGGGGTAATTTGCCCTAGGGTGACTAGCTCGTCTCGCTTTTTATTGAGAAAATTGCGGTGTACGAGTTGGAAACGAGTTCAAGCCCAGCCCAACTCGGAGTAGGTTGCAGGCGGATGAGAACCACACGGTCACATCACACGACTCAGCTCACGTTTGCCTGCTCCTCTCAACAAAGGCTCTGTACTACCGTTTGCTTGTGCCCAAAAAGGATGACATGGCGAAATATGTCTGACGTGATCATACCACTGCTAGCCAAAACAAGGAATGTATGCCCTCCTGATTTATCTGGCTAGTAGATTTTTTTGCTACATACACCTAGAAAGGCCTAAACGGCGGTGCAACTCCGAGAATGTTAGGGCAACTCCAACACAATGTCCGTTTTTGTCTCAAGGTGTCTGATTTGGGAAAAACCACGGCCGAACATGCACCAACGCAATTGACCCGACATCCGTTTTCTATCCGCCCAGACCCAATTCCATTTGGAATTCGCGCGGACGACCGCGTAGTCCTCCCCTTGTCTCCTTCTGGCCCGCCCGCCAGTAACAGAAACCCTCACTCTTGTCTTTTCCTCTCCCGCTGCCTTCCAGCTCCCACACGCGAAAACCCTATGGTTTCCTTACCAGCCGCCGCCGCCACCATCACTGCAACCAGAAAGGTCTGGTCGACACCGGCTTCCAGAAACAAAAGAAGGAGCTCACCCCAGATCAGAGGGCGCTGGAGGCGCAGAAGCGCGGCTCGAGGCCACCATGATCGTGGAGGCTGTTGTCGAAGCCGTTGCCGACACATGAGCCATCGCTGCCAAAGCCACCACGACTGTCGTGGTTCATGGAGCGAGAGGATTGATCATCTCATTTGTGATAAGAGGTTCACGGAACTATGGAGGAGCATGGAATTGGCCTCGTGTAATATTTTGGGTACACTATGTCGTGTCTCGTTGCACGGACACCGGGAGTATAGGATACCCCTTTTAGGTTCGGCACGGGGCGCGAAGGAGGCTGAGAATCGTCTTCTTGGGCGGAGTCTAGATCAAGCTCTCCTCTCCACGATCAAAGCATGCAACCAAAGGGACACAAGGAGCTACCCAGGTTCAGGCCGCCCGGAGGCTAAAAGCCCTACTCCTGCATGTCTGGATTGATGAGTTCTTCATAGTGTGGCTTACAATGGAACCTCCCGGCAGGGTACCCGGAAGGGTTTTGGCCCGAGGTAGAAGAAGGACAGATCCTGACCCGGAGGAGATCACCTTCCTCTCTACCTCCGCAGCCCTAGTCTAGTCTTGCTCTGGTTCTAGCTTGTGTTCTTCCTTTTCCTCCTCCTCCGTGCCTTGGTCCTCCTTTTATAGGCTAAGGGGTTGCCACAGGGTCACGTGAGGGCATGAGGGACCTTCGGGGTGAAGGACCCTCCTCATCTAGTTTAGGGGGAGACGTGGCCTCTCCTCAGCCTAGCGTCTCCTCTGGGTTAGGTGGGAGCGTCCGCCTTGGGGTGGACAGGAGCTGACACCACCACGGGACGTGCTTCCCGCCCGCGCTGCCTTCGCCTTGCTTCCCAAGTCTTCCGTGGTGAGGTGGAGTGCTTATCCACAGGACGTAGGAAGTACCCGGAGGGAGCCTGGCCTCCTGCCGGGAACTCGGGCTCTCGGGTCCTTCCTGGCCTTCTTGCTTGATTCGGGGACCCGGAAGGTCCCCAGGACCGGAGCCCTTAGTCGTCGTAGGCCATGCGTGTCTTGACGGTGAACCCGCCAGCTTGACTTGAGTCTTGGTCTTGTCCATCTTCATCTTGGGCCCACATGGGGTGGACCCACTTTGGCAGTACTAGGGGAACCCCATGTTCCACTGTTGCGACAGTAGCCCCCGGGCATGGTCCCGGCGGCTCTTGCTCCAGCTGCCGGGGCCATGGCCTAAAGATAGGTCAAAGTGGGTCCCGGGTACCTGGTCTTCTCAGCTTCGCTTCACTGATGGCCTTGAAGGTCTTGGAGTTACTCCGCTCGGGGGAATAACTGCGAGGGCCCCCTCGATTCCCACTAACGGAAGAACCGAGGAGACGCTTGGCAGAGGCACTGCCGTGGCTATAAAAGCGAGGCGCACCCCTGGCCTTTTCGGTCATCTTCTTCCTTGGTCCAACTCCAGGCCTCCCCACAAGCTGCCAGCGCCAATGGCGAGAGCGAAGAGAGGAGTTGGGCGCCCTCGTACTTCTTCAGCTGCTGCGGAGAGTGGCCCCTCCACTCGTGGTCGAGCTGTTCCGCGAGGTCGTGGGATTCGCGGTCGCGGCGGCCGTGGAGGCCGCGGCACCGCTGCCCCTCTTCCTAGGAGCATGGTTCATACCAGCTTCGCGCCGTTCGAGTTCGCCGTGGATCTGAACCGCAGGCCTCGCAGCCGGCTTCTCCTGCCGGATTCCTTCGCGATGGCGACGGAGGACATCGGACCCTCCGGCTTCTGGCTGCAGGTGGAAGGCTGCCCCAATGGCCCCTCCTGGGCCATGGCGGAGCGCACCACTGAAGGCGCCTGCTTCTGGGTCCGGGGTGGAAGTCGTTCTCCCGTGCCCGCCGCCTGTCCAGGGGGCAGTGCTTGGTGTTCCGGTACGACGGAGATGCTACGCTCTCCGTGAAGATCTTCGGTGTCGATGGCGGACGCGTGGAGTGCTGCATGGAGAGCAGCAGCGGCAGCTCGAGCTCCTACGACGAGGATGAAGATGAGGAAAACTCATCTGACATCAAGGTCGAGGGGAGCTCGTCTTCCTGAAGGCGAGGAGCTTCGGACGGGCGCCATGGAGATCTCGTTGACCTCCTCCTTGGCGGCCTTGACGTCGTATTCTGGAAGTAGCGTCTTCCATTGTACGGCGGTGCTCCTTGTTCGGCGGGAGCCAACCTTTTTGTTGTAAAAAAGATCGTCCCCTTGTAGTCCTTGTAAATGAAGAAGATCTTGTTTTCCTCCTTGTCTTCGTGTCGCGTCCGTGTGAATGAGAACGAGTTTTTTGCAAAACGCGCTCCCATTACTGCAGCAGCCGTAGCGTCAAGGGGTAGGTGGAGCAGGGGAGGCCTATAAAAGACCATCCAGACTCCACCCCTTCGCCACATCTTCTCGCCTTGCTCCGCTCCTCTTCTTCCTTTGCCTCCCCTCGTCCCGCAGAACAATGTCCGGCGAAGCAGAGAGGGCCTTGTCCGATGTGTCGACGGCGGAGTCCGTCTTTCGAGGAGCGGCGGAGGCACCCAGCGAAGCTGGAGCCCGAGCCACTGACGGCGAGGTTGCGTCCCGTTCTTCTGCTGCCCAGAATGTTGCTCGCCTGGCGGCCGTCTCTGGTCCTGTTGCCCAAGAAGAGGCAAGGATTAGGGCAGTAAGGAGGACGCACCTGTGGTCCATCCTGAAGGAAAGGACTGCCGGTATTCCGGAGCTGTCCTTGGTTGTGGCTGAACTCGAGGCCATTGAGCAGGTTCACTGCTTGCTTTCTCCATGATTCCGCCTTTTTTTGGATGACCTTGATCTTGATCTGGACTTTTGCAGGCCGAGAGTCAGTCCGTAGGCGAACTGGCGGACGGAATCTTCCGTCTCTTTGGCCCTGGAGCGCCCTGGTCGGCAGAAGGGGTCGAGCTCTTCGACGCGCCTGACAAGATTCTGCACGCGTGTCATCTTTTCACCCAGGCGTCCCCGGAGAGAAGAGTGCACCCGGCAGGCAATAAAACAGAAGACAGAGCTGCACAGCCAGGAGCCCTGAGCTGGCCTTAGTAGCATAGGCTAGATATGTATCCAGGAAAAGCTTCGACTGAATGTAATCCAGAATTGTAAACTCAGAATGTAAGTTCAGATGAATGCAATCCTAGGGCTCAACTCCCGGGGTCATTTCCCAAACCTCCCTTTGCACTAACGCGCCGTCAAGTTTTCTGAGGAGATCTCTTAGGTGACAAGTGCTCTGACCGCCCGCACCGTAGCAGCACCCCTAAGAGCACTATGCCTTCCGGGAGTCCACTCCACAGCCACGGGTACTAGGCCAGAAGGGAAATCTGACCGTTCGCCGGGGAGGACGCATTACCCCCGCAAAGGTTCTCATCAACTGTCAAGCATGCGCAGGTTGGTGGTATATTGACTCCGAGCGAGATATTATGCCTAGAATGCCAGATGCACATGCAAAGACTTAGCTGGTTTTTGCCGTGTCCTTGATCTACTCTGTCCTTCCCGGGTATCCAGCTCCTGAGCCGCTCTTCAGCATCCATTCCTGTCCCGGGAGAGGCGCTACACACAACACACTTTCAGTAGGAAAAGAATGGACCCTCCCTTACATGTCGTGAAAGTGTTTCATCCGGAGCAACCCGCAAGCAAAGTTGAATGTGCATTTCTGTGTTTAGGTTCTTTAAAACACAGCACTGCCCGTTCCACTTCTTACCGCGGCAGTACGGCACGATCAGGTGGCAGCGCCTACTGATAGGCTGCTCGCGCTCGACCTGTCAGCCACCGGCACCATGTCAGCCCCCTGCTTGGGGGTTGTTACGGATAACACACTTCACGACAACAAGAGAGGCTCACGGAATTGAAAAACTTATCTTTTATTCCTTGGCGACGATTCTTACACCCTTATACAGAACACTAGCCCCTTGGGCGTGCTTAGTTGACTCGAACTATCTGCGATTCATGTTCGTATTCAGGGGTAGAATTTCCGGAGATTCTCGATGTTCCAGGCGTTGCCCTCCGGCCTGCCTTTCTCGTCCTCCAGATAAACAGCTCCGGGTCTCAGGGTATGCGTCACCCGATAAGGTCCTTCCCACTTGGAGGACAGCTTGTTCATGTTATCAAGCTTCTGCTTCTTGCGGAGAACCAGGTCTCCGGGTTCCAGTACCCGTGAACGGATATGGCGATCATGATAGCGGCGGAGCCCTTGCTGGTATCGAGCAGATCGTAAGGAAGCTCGGCACCGCACCTCTTCCAGGAAGTTGATGTCATCAATCCTCCTCTCAGCTTGTGCGTCTTCATCATAGGCAAGTACCCGGGGGGATCCATGCCTGAGCTCTGTTGGCAAGACGGCTTCTGCTCCATAGACAAGGAAGAATGGTGTTTCTTGAGTGGCTCTGCTTGGTGTGGTTCTGAGGGACCACAAGACACTTGGTAGATGCTCAATCCAGTTCTTGCCCTTGTCTTCTAACTTGTCAAAGGCCTTGGTCTTCAAACCCTTTAGGACCTCCGCATTGGCTCGCTCCACTTGCCCATTGCACCTTGGGTAGGACACCGAGGCAAACACACCTTGATTCCCAGCTCTTCACAGAAGTTGAGGAAGGATCGGCTTGTGAACTGAGAGCCATTGTCCGTTATGATTCTGTTGGGTACTCCGAAGCGGTACACGATCCCTTCAATGAACTTGATGGCTGCTTGAGCTGTCTGTCTTGGTACTGGCATCACTTCCACCCACTTTGTGAACTTGTCGATGGCCACGAAAAGGTATTCATGGCCCCCGACAGACTTCGGTATCTTTCCCACGATGTCCAGCCCCCAGACCGCGAACGGCCAGGAGATTGGAATTGGCTGCAGAGCTTGCGCCGGCTGATGTATGTTCTTCGCATAGTATTGGCAGGCTTCACAGGTCTTGACTAGCTGCTCCGCATCACTGAGGACTGTTGGCCAGTAGAACCCGTGACGAAAACTTTACCCGCCAGTGATCTTGATGCCACATGACTTGAACATGTGCCTTCGTGGATGTCCCGTAGCAGTACTTGGCCTTGTTCTTGAGGGATGCAGCGGAGCTTGACTCCGTTGTCCCGTCGCCGGTAGAGCTCGCCGTCGATCATGACGTAGAGCTTGGCTTGACGAGCCACCCGCTCGGCGTCGTGATCGTCCTCCGGGAGGGCGTGCTCCATGATGTACTTGACGATGTCCCGGGCCCAGGGTGGGTGGGCTCCTTCCACCGGTAGCACCATCCGACGGAAAGAAAGCATAGCTTCCTCCGCTGGAGGGGCTGCCGGGTCTTGAGCTTCTGGGCTGGCTACCCGTGTTGTCGAGGTAGAAGGGTCGCCAGCCCCCGGCGCAGATCTTGTCGCGAGCCTCTCGGGCGGGATCGAAGGTCGCCTGAGGACCTCGATGTAGATCCCGGGAGGCACTGGTTCTTGCTTGGACGCCACCTGCGATAGCTCATCCGCGGCCGTGTTTTCTCCCCGTGGGACGTACACAGCCCGGAAGTTGTCGAAGCGCCGCTGCAGCTTCCAGACCTCTTCAACGTATGGTGCCATCTGAGGGCACGCGTACTCCTTGTTCACTTGTTTGATGACTAGCTGAGAGTCACCCTTGACGACGATCTTGTTGATGCCGAGGCCGATGGCAGCACGAAGTCCTGCGAGCAGGCCCTCGTACTCCGCCGTGTTGTTGGAGATGTTCCCTTGGTAGTGCATCTGGACGACGTACTTCAGCCGGTCCCCGGTTGGTGAGGTTAGGACAACCCCAGCACCTCCTTTCCCCTTGGTGTAGGAGCCGTCGAAGTGCATGATCCAGGCGCTAGGATCTTCCTTCCCGGGGAGGCAGGTTTCCTCTTCCGGGTCGTCGAACGCCGTCTCGGTCCACTCGGCCGTGAAATCCGCCAGCGCCTGACTCTTGATGTTGTCCGTGTGCTCGAACTTGAGACCGAAACCTTGAAGCTCCATGGCCCACCATGATATGCGACCAGTGGCAAGTGGGTTCTCCAGGGGGCTTCTTAGGTTGTACTTGGACACCACCGTGATGGGATGGCTTTGGAAGTACGGCCTCATCTTGCGGGAGGCAATGAGGATTGCCAGCAGCAGCTTCTGCATCATGGGGTACCGCTCCCGGGCGTCGCGCAGCACTGCGCTGACGAAGTAGACCGGGTGCTGCACCTTGCGGGTCGCCGAGTCCTGAGAGGGCTCGGCTTCCCCTCGTCGATGTCTTGGGGTGGGGACGATGTAGCCCCCGGCGAAGTCTCGTCGGAGGGAGATTCTCCATTCCCGACGGGATCCGCGTCGCTTGGTGAAGTTGCAGTGACGCCAGGATCATGAGACCCCTGGTCACCCGGCAGCCTTTTCTTGCACGGTTGCCCCGGAAGAGAGTTCCCGGGTCGCTTGCCCTTGATCTTGCTTGACTTCTTCGGAGGAGCGTCACGCTCTACCACGAGCACAGCGCTGATCACCTGGTTGGTGGCAGCAATGTACAGTAGTAGGGGCTCCTTCTCTTCTGGTGCCACGAGGATTGGTGGCGAGGCGAGGTAGCGCTTGAGGGACTGCAGGGCTTCCTCGGCCTCGGAGGTCCACTCCACGGGGCCTGATTTCTTGAGCAGCCTGAAGAACGGTAAGGCCCGCTCCCCAAGCCTTGAGATGAAGCGCCCGAGTGCAGTGATGCACCCGTTGAGGCGCTGTACGTCCTTGACCCGCCGGGGCGCCTCCATGCGCTCGATTGCCTTGATTTTGTCCGGATTCGCCTCGATCCCTCGGTGAGAGACCAGGAAACCCAGCAGCTTGCCGGAGGGGACCCCGAACACGCACTTGTCGGGGTTGAGCTTGAAGTTGACCCGGCGGAGGTTCTCGAAGGTCTCGTGCAGGTCTTGGATGAGGGAGTCCTTGTACCGGGTCTTGACCACGATGTCGTCGATGTACGCTTCGACGTTGCGGCCCAGCTGCGACCCAAGGCATGCTTGCATTGCGCGCTGGAAGGTAGCGCCGGCGTTTCGGAGGCCAAAAGGCATCCGGGTGTAGCAGTAGCAGCCCTTGGGAGTGATGAAGGCCGTCTTCTCTTGGTCCTCGAGTGACATCATGATCTGGTGGTACCCGGAAAAGGCATCCAGGAAACACAGCAGCTCGCACCCGGCCGTGGAATCCACGATCATGTCGATCCGCGGCAGGGGGAAAGGGTCCTTGGGACAGGCCTTATTCAGGTCTGTGAAGTCGATGCAGAGTCTCCACTTGAAGGTCATGGGTTTCGGTACCACCACGGGGTTGGCCACCCAGCTTGGGTGGGGAACCGACCGGATGACACCAGCTTCTATCAACTTGTCCACCTCGGCGATGATGAATTCCAGCTTTTCCTTGCTTTGGTTCCGGAGAACCTGCTTCACGGGGCGAGCCCCCGGATTGACCGCCAATTTGTGCTCGATCACCTCCCTTGGTACGCCGGGTAAACCTGATGCCTCCCACGCGAAGACGTCAGAGTTTTCCCGAAGGAAGGCGACGAGCGCGCTTTCCTATTTGTCGGTGAGGCGGGCGCCGATGGTGATGGAGCGAACTCCGTCGCTGGTTAGCGCCACCTTCTTGGTCAGCTGCGGATCGCCATGGAATGGCGCCTTCTTGGGTGGAGTAGATGTGGAGCCAGGGATCACCTTCACCTTCTTCCTCGGAAGTCGGCGCGGGCTTGGTCTTCTTCGGAAGAGGCTCGGTGACGAAGATCCGCTTGTCGGGTCCAGGGTCCCGCTTCTTGTTCTTAGCTGGAGCGGCCTTGTCCTCGGGTTCATCCTCCCCGGGGAACTTGGCTCCTTCTTCAGCTCGAGCGCACCGGTCTGCAAGCTCCCAGAGCTTACGAGCAGACTCGACGCGATGGATGCTCAGCTTCTCGCGCATCTTGGGGTTGCGGACGTTGGCGTGGAAGGACTGGATCACCAACTCCTCCTTGATGCACGGGATGGTGTTCATCTTCTGGGTGAAGCGCTGGATGAACTTGCGGAGAGTTTCACCCGGCAACTGCTTGAAGTCGTGGAGATCACTGGGTGCCCCCGGGCGCTCGTACCCGCCTTGGAAAGCCCCCAGAAACTGCTCCTTCAGTGCCCGCCAGGAACGGATGGAGCACTTGGGAAGGTTGAGAAGCCAAGTCTGGGCATCTCCCTTCAGGGCCAACGGGAACCAGTTGGCCATCATGACCTCGTCGGCCCCGGCGACCATCGCAGCCAGAGAGTAGATCTGCAGAAAGTCCCGGGGGTTCGTGGTGCCGTCGTAGCGGAGAACGTCGATCTTGAATTTCTTGGGCCAGTTGAAGTGGCAGAACTCGGGAGTGAGGGCGAGGCAGCCTTCGGCAAGGTCGATGCCCCGATCTTCCCGACGGTGACGTTCTCGGCGACGCTCGATGCGGGTGCGCATATCCTCGTTCTGACGGCTGTTGAGCTCGTCACGAAGATCTGGGTTGCGCGAGGTAGACGACCCGATGGAGATGGCCTCGCCGTGATCGCGGTGTAGCCGATCGGCCATCGGTGGCGCGGTGCGAGGAGGTGCCGTCTTGGCTTGACGTTTACCACGAGGCTGGCCTCGCGGATCACGTGTTTTGTCTTGTGCTGCTCCGGGGTTGTCGACGGTGGGAGCTTGAGCGGGTTCGACCCACGGACCACCATCGGCGAAGTCGAGGAGCCTCTCGACGCGAGTCCTCCATTCTTGGTAGACCTTGGGGTCGCTGCTGCTTGGAGGGAACTGCATCAGTGCCTTGGCAGCGACTAGAGCATCATGGCGAGCTTGCACGTCCGAAGGCGAGTGCGCGGAGGTCTTGCTCTTGGATGCTCGTGGATCCCCGCTGGGGCGAACACCGTGGTTCCCTCCTCCAGCGGTGGGCTCCTTGCCGGTGCCGGTGCAGACGCTCTTCTCCCCGGAGCGAGGAGGAGGCATGGTGACGCCCTTGGGAGCCGCTGCTCCGCCAGGGCCATTGTCCTTGTCGCGACCGTCCACTTCGTCCGGCGCCACCCTCTCCATGGGAGGCGGGGACGGAGAGATGCTCCGCCGTGCGCCAGCAGCACGACGTTCAGCTGAAGCTTGGGTGCGCGAGGGAGAGACCGGCTTGGATGCCGCAGGATCTCCCTTCTTCCTTGGAGGCATGCTTGACGAAGAACTTGCCGATGAACTAGATGAAGATGAATCCAGCACTTGCGCCCCCTACCTGGCGCGCCAGATGTCGTGTCTCGTTGCACGGACACCGGGAGTATAGGATACCCCCTTTTAGGTTCGGCACGGGGCGCGAAGGAGGCTGAGAATCGTCTTCTTGGGTGGAGTCTAGATCAAGCTCTCCTCTCCACGATCAAAGCATGCAACCAAAGGGACACAAGGAGCTACCCAGGTTCAGGCCGCCCGGAGGCTAAAAGCCCTACTCCTGCATGTCTGGATTGATGAGTTCTTCATAGTGTGGCTTACAATGGAACCTCCCGGGCAGGGTACCCGGAAGGGTTTTGGCCCGAGGTAGAAGAAGTACAGATCCTGACCCGGAGGAGATCACCTTGCTCTCTACCTCCGCATCCCTAGTCTAGTCTTGCTCTGGCTCTAGCTTGTGTTCTTCCTTTTCCTCCTCCGTGCCTTGGTCCTCCTTTTATAGGCTAAGGGGTTGCCACAGGGGCACGTGAGGAGCATGAGGGGCCTTCGGGGTGAAGGATCCTCCTCATCTGGTTTAGGGGGAGACGTGGCCTCTCCTCAGCCTAGCGTCTCCTCTGGGTTAGGTGGGAGCGTCCGCCTCGGGGTGGACAGGCGCTGACACCACCACGGGACGTGCTTCCCGCCCGCGCTGCCTTCATCTTGCTGCCCAAGTCTTCGTGGTGAGGTGGAGTGCTTATCCACAGGATCGTAGGATGTACCCGGGAGGGAGCATGGCCTCCTGCCGGGAACTCAGGCTCTCGGGTCCTTCCTGGCCTTCTCGCTTGATTCGGGGACCCGGAAGGTCCCCAGGACCGGAGCCCTTAGTCGTCGTTGGCCTTGCGCGTCCTGACGGTGAACCCGCCAGCTTGGCTTGAGTCTTGTTCATCTTCATCTTGGGCCCACATGGGGTGGACCCACTTTGGCAGTACTAGGGGAACCCCATGTTCCACTGTTGCGACACACTATTTGTATGTCACGTGCTTACCATGTATTCACAATATATAAGAAAAGGTTTCTTGGCACTGTTATGGTAAGACATAATTTATTGTCCCGTTGCAACGCACGCACGAACAAATCGCTAATAAGCCATAAAAGTATCTTAATAGTTAATTTTAGATTCGACTTCAACTAGATATTGTTGTCTGATAGTATAAGTCAAAGACAAACCTATAAGTAAAAAATCCAAAATTCATAAATAACCCCAACTAAACAGCCCGGTGAGTATGGACGGAAGTTGGAGATGCTATCACATCCAACAAAAATCAAACCATCCCAATTCCCTTCCCCTTCTAGGCACCCACATCCGAGACACAATCCAATCCATATCATTTTGCATTTCTCGACAAATATAATATGTTTGATCTTTTGCATCCGTGGCTCCAGGGGATTTGGTGATGAAAAAACAGAGCCTGAGCCACGTTGTGTAACTCGTTTGGTTGTAAACAATATTCCAGCCAAAACCATATGTAAAGAAATAAGTTATTAAACACTGAGGTTTTGTTTACACATGTGTTTCGTGTAGTCTAAGGGCAACTCTAACGGGGCGGCCCATTTATTCTGCCCGCCTCCGTCTGTGTACACGTCGACGCAAATCAAAACCCAACGGGGCAGCGGAAACGGACAACTGTCGGTTTTTCTGCCGGCGACGGCCATTCTTGGCCCAAATTTCGGCGGTTTACATCGTCTTCGGACACGCACAAACAGATCTTATGTCCTCCATTTGTCTGCCCCTAGCCTGCCCAACATAGCCAAAATCCCCACTCTGGTCTTTCCTCTCCCAGAATCAAGCTCTACCTCATTCCCTAGCCATGGTCGACGCAGCCACCGCCGACCCCGCTGGAGCTGCGGTCGGGCATATCACGGCTGAGCCCCCCAAGAACCCAAAGAAAAGCTTTCCGCAGAGCAGAGGGTCAACGAGACATTGAAGCAGGGCGCCCGAAGAAAAATGGAGAGAGCGGTCGCAGAAGTCTCCGTTGGAAAGGCCAAAGCAAAGGGCCAGGTGATGACAGTGAGGCCCTCGTCTAGGCATGGCTCCCTCCACGTCCGTGGCCCCAACCGCGGCGACCAGCTCGAATGCCTCGGCGTCCCGACCGCCAAGGTCGAAGTATCCATGTCGACGATACCATCACCACCGCCCTACCACCGCATGCATGCGGCTACCTTTCCGGGATTGTGCCGCCATGGTTCTCACCAGAAATCGAGGATTCAACGCCGATTGTCCCCGTGGTGCATCCCCTTGATCTCAGCGTCACACCTATGGTCGACTACTCATCAGCACCACACACAAAGGACGCGCTTGCATATGCCGCTAGTTGTCACCGAAGCCTGATACGCTAAAGCACATGTTCGTTGGGAGACCCCAACAGGAAGGTATGATGTAATGTAGCAGCAAGTTTTCCCTCAGTACGAAACCAAGGTTATCAATCCAGTAGGAGTAGAAGCACTTCTGAAGGTTGTCGGTGGAGGAGTGTAGTGCGGCGCAACACAAGGGAAACCAGCACCTGACGTGGAACCTGTCACAACACACTCAAAATACTTTGCCCCAACGATACAGTGAGGTTGTCAATCTCACCGGTCTTGCTGAAAACAAAGGGTTAACCATATGGTGTGGAAATAGTGTTTATATTGCAGAGAATGTAAAGGAACAATGATTGCAGTAGGTTATGTTTACCAGATGTAAAAGAATGGACCGGGGTCCACAGTTCACTAGTGGTGTCTCTCCATAAAAGATAATTAACATGCTGGGTAAACAAATTACACCTGGGCAATTGACAAAATAAGGAGTGCAACTCAATGCAATAATATGTAATGATGACTACTATGATTTTCATGCGGGCATTACAACAAGATACATAGACCGTTATCCAACTGCATCTATGACTAATAATCCACCTCCAGGTAGTCATCCGAGTTCCCCGTTGGTATTAAGTTGCAAGCAACAGATTATTGCAATAAGCAAAGTGCATAATGTAAACAACATATTTATCCTTAGACAAAGCATCATTAGGTTACCCCTAGCGGCAACAGCACATCCACAATCTTAGAGGTTGTTGTCACTCCCCCAGATTCAATGGAGACTGAACCCACTATCTAGCATAAATACTCCCTCTTGGAATCACAAGCATCTACTTAGCCTAAGCATCTACTAGCAACGGAGAGCATGCAAGATAATAAATAACATATAACATAGATTGATAATCAACTCAACATAGTATTCAATATTCATCGGATCCCAGCAAACATAACATGTAGCATTACAATAATATGATCTTGATCACGATAAGCAGCTCACAAGATCTAAACATGATAGGACAAAGTGGAGAGACTACCAACTAGCTACTGCCATGGACCCGTAGTCCAAGGATGAACTACTCACGCATCACTTCGGAGGCAGGCATGATGATGTAGAGCCCTCCGGTGATGATTCCCCTCTCCGGCAGGGTGCCGGGAAGAGCTTCTGAACCCCCTTAGCTAGGATTGACGACGGCGGCGTCTCTGGAACTTTTCGTGGATGGAGGCTCGGGTGTCTAGGGTTTTCCCGAGGAGATGAATAAATAGACAAAAGGGCGGCGGCTGGAGAGGCTCGTGGGCCCCACGCCACCCCACGGCGTGGCAGAGAGGGGGGTCGCGCCGTGCCCTGGCGTGGTCGGCCCACGGCCCTCTTGCTTCTCCCCTTTGGACTCCGTGTACGTGGTGGAAAAAATAGGGACTTCTGCCTTTCTTTCGTCCAATTCCGAGAATATTTCCAGAACAACTTTTCTGAAATACAAAAATAGCAGAAAACAGGAACTGGCACTGTGGCATCTTGTTAATAGGTTAGTCCCAGAAAATGCATAAAAATGCTATGAAGTGTATATAAAACATGTAGCAATTGACATAATATCAACATGGAACATCAGAAATTATAGATACGTTTGAGACGTATCAAGCATCCCCAAGCTTAGTTCTACTCGTCCTCGAGTAGGTAAAAACGATAAAAACAAAAATCATTTCTGAGGTGACATGCTACCATCATAATCTTTGATCAAATAGTATTGTAAGGCATATGTTATGAAGTGATCCATGTCAATGGTCTATAATTGCTATCAAATAGGTAATGAGTAAACATCTATATCATGTAAGCAAAAACTTTTCATAAATAGTACTTTCTAGACAAGCATCAACATACCTTGCATAAGTGTTAACTCATAAAGCAATAGTCTCTAAGTAAAAGGTATTGAACCAACACAAAGGAAGATTTAAGTTTCAGCAGTTGCTTTCAACTTTCAACATATATATCTCATGGATATTTGTCAGCACAAAGCAATATAATAAGCACAAACTCGCATATGAAAATTGTTGTATCAAGCTTGACACTAGTGTTTGCTTCTAAGACAGAAAGGAGTATGAAAACTGACTCAACGTAAAAGTAAAAGAAAGGCCCTTCGCAGAGGGAAGCAAGGATAAGTCATGTGCTAGAGCTTTTTAAGTTTTTGAAATCATATAGAGAGTAAAAATATAATTTTTGGGCTATGTATGTCGTTGTCGACGATTGGTAGTGGGCACTCTACCCCCCTTGTCAACCAGACTTTCAAAAGCGGCTCCCATCAAGGACGTTATTTCTACCCGGAGGTAGATCATCCCTCTTGTTCTCTTTTGTTTACACATGATAGTATCATACTCCTCCCATCCTTTGCTTACACAAACCACGGCTAACCGAATTCTCGGGTGCCTGCCAACAATCACATACCATGGAGGAGTGCCTTTTCATTGACTGATTGGATCAGGGCAAAAATGTGAAGAGAATTACGTGGTTAAAGTTGTAATTAATTGGGACTGGGCACCCCATTTGCCAGCTCTTTTTGCAAAATTAATGGATAAGCGGATGTATATGCCACCAGTCCGGTTGTGAAAGTCTGTCAAAAGCAAATGACAAGGTTGATAGAAAAAACACCACATAACTTCCTCATGAGCTAATAAACAGGGACACAAAATAAGGAGTAATAAGTTTTGAATAGTTTAAAGGTAGCACATGAAATATTTACTTGGAGTGGCAGGGAAATAACACATATAGGTAGGTATAGTGGACACAGATGGCATGGATTTTGTCTCAAGGTTTTGGATGCACGAGAAGCATTCCCTCTCAGTACAGAGTTTAGGCTAGCAAGGTTGGTTGAAGCAGATACAGGATATCAAACTAATACACCAAGACTCACATGAAAACATATTGTAACATTATACGACTCCACACCGTCTTCCTTGTTAACCAAACCCTTTTACTAGAAAATATCTAGACCTTAGAGATACCAAGGATGCAAACCATGTTTCAACAAGCTTTCCGGTAGTTCTTTATTAATAGGTTTTAACTACAAGATACAAAGCTTAAGCATGATCTACTTGATAACTCAAAACAATCGATAAGTATCAAATATTCAACATAGTGATCTATAAGGATATGCAAGCCTTTTCCATTATACCATCTATCACATGTAGCATTTTCTTTCCAACCAAACACCAATCAACTTATTTCAACAAAAAGCTCTCTTTAAGATAATCATAATGAAACCAAGAGAGTACTAATTCTAAGAGAACGAACAGCTCTGACAAGAGATGCAAGAAAAACAGGAGCTAAAAAGCATAGTAGTAGCTAGACAAGAATACTCAACAAGTATAAGTGAAGAATACGAGTATTCACATGAAAAAACGGAGCGTGTCTCTCTCCCAAACAAGAATGCTAGGATCCAATCAAGTTTATTCAGAAAATAACAAAGCAAAAATAAAATCACAAAGACGCTCCAAGTAAAGCACATATGATGTGAAAGAATTAAAATATAGTTTCACTAGAGATGACCTGATAAGTTGATGATGAAGAAGGGAATGCCTTGGGCATCCCCAAGCTTAGACGCTTGAGTATTCTTGAAATATGCTTGGGTGACCCCCGGGGGCATCCCCAAGCTTAGGCTCTTCTCTCTTCTTGATCACATTATATCATCCTTCTCTCTTGACCCTTGAAAACTTCCGCCACACCAAACTCAAAGTAATTCTCATCAGAGGGTTAGTGTATCATCAAAAACTCACATGTTCTATATAAATAAAATTTGACTTTTAGTTTAAACATTAGCTACAACCACTTATGTTAGGTGAAGCTCTTCCACCCAAAAAAGAATTCCACTCAACACAAGTAAAAGAGAGAATGCAAAATAAAAGACAAAATCTGTCCAAAACAGAACAGTCCCTAAAGACGATTTTTTTCGAGGCACTTACAGTGCTCAGATCAGAAAACTTTGAACTAACGAAGATGCATACATATCTCAGGATCACGCACAAATTGTTTCAGAATTTTTCTGTGATTTTACAGAAAATAAACGGTGAACAGCAGAAATATGTTCCTGCGCAGAAATCCAAATCTAGCATCATCTTTATATTAGAGACTTCACTTGGCACAACTGTAAGAAAATAAAGATACAAAGGCATTGCTACAGAAGTAAACAAAGCCTTGACTGAAAAATAAAAGAAAAATTGCAGAAATAAAACAATGGGTTGTCTCCCATAAGCGCTTTTCATTAACGCCTTTCAGCTAGGCGCAGAAAGTGAAAATCAAGTGTTGCCAAGAGAAGAAGAATCAACAGAATAATTTGTTCTAACAATAGAATCAAGAACAGTTTCAGTGTTACCAGGCAATTTAAAACGTTTTGCAATAGAAGTAGAGACATTGCTAACACCAATTACTTTACCATTAATAGTAGGAGGTTTATTAACATGTGATGTTGAGGCATTTTCAATGGTAGAAATAGTGTAGACTTTAGCAATATTATTATTCTTTTCATCAATTTCATCTTCTTTTTCCCACCTAGCACGCAACTCAGCTAACATCCTCATATTATTATCAATTTTAACTTGAATAGCATCCAGAGTCTTGTTCTCTTTAAGATCGTGAGGCAATATTTTAATCTTTAACAAATCAACATCAAGAGCAAGACTATCAACTTTAGAGGCAAGAACATCAAATTTTCCCAAATATTTCCTCAATAGACTTATTGAAAGCAGCTTGTCTACTAATAAAATCCTTAAGCATGACTTCAAGATCAGAGGGTACACTCTTATTGTCGCTGTAGGAATTACCATAAGAATTAACATAACCATTGCCACTATTGGAAGGATATGGCTTATAATTGTTATGACCAAAATTATTCCTATAAGCATTGTTGTTGAAGTTATTATTTTTAATGAAGTTCAAATCAACACGCTCTTCTTGAGCAACCAAAGAAGCTAAAGAAACTTTATTTGGATCAACATGAGATTGTCCATTTGCAAGCATAGACATAATAGTATCAATCTTATCACGCAAGGAAAAGGTTTCTTCAACAGAATTTACCTTCTTACCTTGTGGAGTCCTCTCGGTGTGCCACTCAGAATAATTTATCATCAAGAAGCTTTGTTGCAGCACCCAAAGTGATGGACATGAAGGTACCTCCAGAGGCCGAATCTAGAAGGTTTCTTGAAGAAAATTCAGTCCTGCATAAAAGGTTTGGATGATCATCCAAATAGTTAGTCCATGGGTGGGACAATTCTTAACCATTGTTTTCATTCTTTCCCATGCTTGAGCAACATGCTCATTATCATATTGCTTGAAATTCATAATGCTAGTTCTCAACGATATAATCTTAGCAGGAGGATAGTATTTACTAATGAAAGCATCTTTGCATTTAGTCCATGAATCAATACTATTACTAGGCAAAGATAGCAACCAATCTTTAGCTCTTCCTCTCAAGGAGAAAGGAAAAAAGTTTCAATTTAATAATATCACCATCTACCTCCTTATACTTTTGCAACTCACAACGTTCAACAAAATTATTAAGGTGAGCAGCAGCATCATCAGTACTAACACCAGGAAATTTATCTTTCATGACAAGATTTAAAAGTGCAGGCTTAATTTCATAAAAGTCTGCTTTAGAAGCAGGTGGAGCAATAGGTGTACAGATAAAATCATTGTTGTTTGTGCTAGAAAAGTCACACAACTTAGTGTTCTCAGGAGTACACATTTTAGCAAGATTTAAACAGAACAAAATATCAAACCGAATTAAGAAACTATTTTTTTGTATTTTTGATAAAGAGAGCAAACAAAGCAAGATAAAAATAAACTAAGCAAAACAATAACAAAATAAAGAGAGTGGAAGCGAGAGACTCCCCTTGCAGAAATCTTCTATCTCCCCGGCAACGGCGCCAGGAAACAGGCTTGATACGCATAAAGCACACGCTCGTTGGGAGACCCCAAGAGGAAGGTATGATGTAATGTAGCAGCAAGTTTTCCCTCAGCACAAAACCAAGGTTATCAATCCAGTAGGAGTAGAAGCACTTCTGAAGGTTGTCGGTGGAGGAGTGTAGTGCGGCGCAACACCAGGGAAACCAGCACCTGACGTGTAACTTGTCACAACACACTCAAAATACTTTGCCCCAACGATACAGTGAGGTTGTCAATCTCACCGGTCTTGCTGAAAACAAAGGGTTAACCATATGGTGTGGAAAATAGTGTTTATATTGCAGAGAATGTAAAGGAACAATGATTGCAATAGGTTGTGTTTATCAGATGTAAAAGAATGGACCGGGGTCCACAGTTCACTAGTGGTGTCTCTCCATAAAAGATAACTAACATGCTGGGTAAACAAATTACAGTTGGGCAATTCACAAAATAATGAGTGCAACTCAATGCAATAATATGTAATGATGACTACTATGATATTCATGCGGGCATTACAACAAGATACATAGACCGTTATCCAACTGCATCTATGACTAATAATCCCCCTCTAGGTAGTCATCCGAGCTCCCCGTTGGTATTAAGTTGCAATCAACAGATTATTGCAATAAACAAAGTGCATAATGTAAACAACACATTTATCCTTAGACAAAAGCATCATTAGGTTACCCCTAGTGACAACATCACATCCACAACCTTAGAGGTTGCTGTCACTCCCCCAGATTCAATGGAGACTGAACCCACTATCTAGCATAAATACTCCCTCTTGGAGTCACAAGCATCTACTTGGCCAAAGCATCTACTAGCAACGGAGAGCATGCAAGATCATAAATAACATATAACATAGATTGATAATCAACTCAACATAGTATTCAATATTTATCGGATTCCAGCAAACACAACATGTAGCATTACAATAATATGATTTTGATCATAATAAGCAGCTCACAAGATCTAAACATGATAGCACAAAGTGGAGAGACTACCAACAAGCTACTGCCATGGACCCGTAGTCCAAGGATGAACTACTCACGCATCACTCCGGAGGCAGGCATGATGATGTAGAGCCCTGATACATCTCCAACGTATCCATAATTTCTGATGTTCCATGCTTATATTATACCAATTGCTACATGTTTTATTTACACTTTATATCATTTTTATGCATTTTCTGGGACAACCTATTAACAAGATGCCACAGTGATAGTTCATGTTTTCTGTTGTTTTTGTATTCCAAAAAAGTTGTTCTGGAAATATTCTCGGAATTGGACGAAACAAAAGCCCACGGTCCTATTTTCCTGTCACGTACACGGAGTCCGAAGGAGAGACGAAGACGGGCACCGAGGGGCCCACACCATGCCATGGCGCGGGTCCCCCCTGCCGTGCCGCCACGTGGTGAGGGCGCCTCGGGTGCCCCCTGACGCCGCCCTTTCGCCTATAAATTGATCTTTTCGGGAAAACCCTAGACACCCGAGCCATTATCCACGAAAAGTTTCAGAGCCGCCGCCGCCGTCAACCCTAACTCGGGAGGGTTCTGAAGCTCTTCCTGGCACCCTGCCGGAGAGGGGAATCATCACCGGAGGGCTCTACATCGCCATGCCTGCCTCCAGAGTGATGTGTGAGTAGTTTATCCTTGGACTATGGGTCCATAGCAGTAGCTAGATGGCTGTCTTCTCCTCTTGTGCCATCATGTTTAGATCTTGTGAGCTGCATATCATGATCAAGATCATCTTATTGTAATGCTACATGTTGTGTTTGCTGGGATCTGATGAATATTGATACTATGTCAAGTTGAATATTGAATTATCATGTCTATGTTATTTATGATCTTGCATGCTCTCCGTTGCTTGTTGATACTCTGGCCAAGTGGATGCTTGTGTCTCCAAGAGGGAGTATTTATGCTAGATAGTGGGTTCAGACTCCATTTAATTTGGGACAGTGACAGAAATTTCTAAGGTTGTGGATGTGCTATTGCCACTAGGGGTAAAACAACGATGCTTTGTCTAAGGATAAATGTGTTGCTTACATTATGCACTTTACTTAATGCAATTATCTGTTGCTTGCAACTTAATACTGGAAGGGGTGCGGATGCTAACCTGAAGGTGGATTATTTAGGCACAGATGCATGCTGGATAGCGGTCTGTGTACCTTGTCGTAATGCCCAAATGAATCTCATAGTAGACACCACAACTTGTACATGCATTGTATGCACTTCTTTATTTTGTCAATTGCCCAGATGTAATTTGTTTACCCAACATGTTAGTTATCTTTATGGAGAGACACCACTAGTGAACTGTGGACCCTGGTCCATTCTTTTACATCTGATAATACAACCTACTGTAATCATTGTTCTCTTTCATTCTCTGCAAACAAACATCATTTTCCACACTATACGTCTAATCCTTCGTTTTCAGCAAGCCGGTGAGATTGACAGCCTCACTGTTAAGTTGGGGCAAAGTATTTTGGTTGTGTTGTGTGCAGGTTCCAAGTCAACTGCCAGGACCACCCCTTCGACGCATCACTTTTTCTGGCACAATTGTCAGGAAGAGGAAGCACTCCCTCCAACAACACTCTTTCTGGCGCCGTTGACACCTTCAGAAGTGTCTTCATCTCCTACTGGTTCGATAACCTCAGTTTCATACTTAGGGAAAACTTGCTGCTGCACTCATCATACCTTCCTCTTGGGGTTCCCAACGAACGTGTGTCTTTCACGTCATCATGCCCTCCGGTGATGATTCTCCTCTCCGGCAGGGTGTCGGGAAGAGCTTCTGAACCCCCCGAGCTAGGGTTGACGGCGGCGGCATCTCTGGAACTTTTCGTGGATGAAGTCTCGGGTGTCTAGGTTTTTCCCGAGGAGATGACTAAATAGGCGAAAGGGCGGCGGCTGGAGAGGCTCGTGGGCCCCACGCCACCTCACGGCGCGACAGAGAGGGGGGCCGCGTCGTGCCCTGGCGTGGGCGGCTGATGCATGTAAAATGCATACATGAACTTTGCACTTTAATTGCTTATATTCCAATCATATTTGCATCATATAAGGGTTATATCAATGTTTTATAATGATTTTAGGAAATAAATCAATTGTTTCCTATTTTTATGGAATTAACCCTGCGCAGGCAGAAAACCCTATTTCTTTCCTTTTATGTTTCAGGGACCCAAACGTCGTCCAAAAATTATGGAAAAATACAGGCGTCAGTATTTTGGAAGGAGGAAGACCTCTGAGCGAAGGAAGCAAGCAAACGGAGGCCAGAAGGCCAAAAGGGGGTGGCCCACGCGGCCAGGTACTGTGGCCGCGTGGGGCCCACTCGTTTGGCCCTCGTGGCTCCGCTGCCGTCGATCTTTCGTCCATCACCTTCGTATTGACCTAAAAACGCCTATAAAAAAGGTCCCCCGACGTTCTCTGGAAGGAGCGCCGCACAAACACAGAAACACCGAAACGGAGCTCAGGAGCTGCAGATTGGAGGGGGAAAACTCCGGCGGGGCGCTGCCGGCGTGGTCTCCATCTTCTCCATCGACTTCTCCACCGTCTCCATGATGAAGAGGGAGTAGTCCACCTCTGGACTATGGGTTTTTGGAAGTAACTTATGTATCTCTCCTCTCTTGAGCTTCACTAATTAGCACCGTATGAGCTGCTGAACATGATTACGGTCACCGTTGTAATACCTTTGTGGTGGATCTTTATGAGTTAATATATGTTTGAGATTGCAATGTTTGTTTCAGTTATGAGTATAGATGCATATTATGTACCCCGTTCTTGTTTACTTGTTTTGATCAAGCATGTTTATGAGAGCGTGTGTGGGGGAACGTGTGCATTAGTTGGAGTAACGGGGGTGGCTTGTGCAGTGAACGTGAGAGAAAGTTCTGCGATCCACTTTGGTATCTTTACCTTACTTTGTTGCCTCACTAGGGATAAACTAAAATACCATGCTACCGGGGATGTGGGCGTGACCATTGCCACTACTCCATGACTAGATCTAGCATGTTCTTATTTTCACTTCATGTCATGATACTTAATGCTATACTCTGAGTTATCTTAATTACTGAGGTGTTATGATTTAGTTCGCATCTTGGTGGAGTATAAGAGAGGTTAATAACCAAAAGATCTCTATGTTAGGACGTGATGCCCATATATCTAAGTAACTTGTTATCAAACCCTGTGTTGCAATCTCATATGTTAACTGTGTGTGTTCCATTGTCTACCACTTTATAAAGAGAGAGTGCATTTGTGAAACCATGAACCCCAGTCCATTTTTAATCATAAGAAACACCTTTCCAACACCATATACCACTTTTCTATTTTCAGCCATCATTAAATCCGAAAATACAAAAATACTTTTCATCTTGCATACATCATTCAAAAACCCAAAAATATCATTTACCATTGCATCCACCATCACTGCATATTTATTTCTTGTTTGCATTGCATAACTATCCTGATATCATTCTTACACCTTGTGCTTGACAACCACGGGTGAGGTTGAGGACCAAAACATCTAACCTTGTTTTGTAGGTAACCAAAAGAAGGATAAGAAGATAAATCTACCACTTCAGATTCCCCGAGAGTTCGATATTAAACCCTCGAGTCACCCCTCGTGGGGAAAACTGTCATCCACTTACTATACACTCTGCACTTGGAGTCTCAACCTAATCCCGTTTACTTTTGCAGGTATCAAGGCCTTGCTCTTCGGGACCATCAGCGGCCCACGGCCCTCCCGCTTCTCCCTTTTGGACTCCGTGTACGTGGTGGAAAAAAAGGGACTTCCGCCTTTGTTTCGTCCAATTCCGAGAATATTTTCAGAACAACTTTTCTGAAATACAAAAACAGCAGAAAACAGGAACTGGCACTGTGACATCTTGTTAATAGGTTAGTCCTATAAAATGCATAAAAATGCTATGAAGTGTATATAAAACATGTAGCAATTGGCATAATATGAACATGGAACATCTGAAATTATAGATAAGTTTGAGACGTATCAAAACCCACAACCTGTTCGCCGGTGGAGGAAGTATACTACGAGGAGCCGGAAGGGGAGTGGTTAGGGAGAATATCCAAGAAGATTATGGCTACGGGGACGATGAAGTTCTGGCGACCGGCCGGGATGTGATCAACATAGAGGCCGAGCTAGTTTTTCAATGAGCTCGGGACCCAAACCCGGGCACATAAGAGGAAGAATAGCCAAAGGGCCCCGCGTTCAACCAGGAATTAAGAGGACGAGCTCATTTGCAACTTGTGGATCAAGGTTGAAATGAATCAAATCATCGAGGGCACTAGTAGGAAAAGACTTATAGCCACCAGCATACCGCTGGCGGACGTCATTTCCGTCCGACAGGACTTCGACCGCTGGCGGGCGGTTTTTCGAGTCCGCCACTGGTTCTGGATGTACCGCTGGCGGACGCCAGCTTTGCCCGCCAGCGGTAGCTGCATGAATTTGGGAAGAGGTGGGGCAAACTACCGTTGGCGGACAGAATACGTGCCCGCCAGCGGTACTACTAAATGTACCGCTGGCGGACGCTAAATAGGGCCCGCCAGCGGTAGTTGCCTCGATTGGGCCCAAAAACTAGCAAACTACCGCTGACGGGCACGCTAAACCGTCCGCCAGCGGCAAGTTCAATACCGCAAGCGGGCGCTCTACGTCGTCTGCCAGCGGTAAATTGGCATGTAAATTCACATGTCTAACAAATCGTATTTATAAAAATAATCTATAAATTCCCTTCGGAACCATTGGTTCCTATATCAAGACACACTTATGTGTCGAATATGAGCACTTTATCACAAACTATGCGTTGGGAATTGACAGAACTTGGTCGTTTGGTTGGAACAATTTCCTGGGTGTTTATTGATAACCCACAAGTATAGGGGATCGCAACAGTCTTCGAGGGAAGTAAAACCCAAATTTATTGATTCGACACAAGGGGAGACAAAGAATACTTATAAGCCTTAGCAGCGGAGTTATCAATTCCACCACGCCTAAGAAAGCACTAGTAACAAACGTGATGTGAAAGCAACAGTAATATTTTTTTTTGAGCACCTTTACCGTAGAGAAAGTCCCTACGGTGTATTTTTTATATATAAAGGGGAGCCCAAAAAAATATAATTACATCAAGGTGGTTTGAAGCTGACGGAGAAGAACATAATTAAAAATTTAACTCTCTAATCCACTGAAGAAGCGGCCCAACCGAAGAAGTTTTAACTCTGTGCTGATGCAACAGGAGGTCAGATGTCACCTTAACTTTCCAAGCGCCAAGAGCGGGCGGACAATTCCGAAAAATGAAGTCGTTCCTCGTTTTCCAGATATTCCAGGCTGCACAAGCAAAAATCTCCAAGAAGCATGGGCCTAGGAACGTTGCTTTTGCATGCTTGAGCCTCGCTAACATAGGCCTTTGCATGTTCCAATCAAGCTAGAGAGCATCCCAACAGGAGGTAGCGAATTGGCATTCAAAAAACAGGTGTTCTCTGGTTTCAGTGGTATTTACCGTGCACATAGAGCAGTTGGGCCCGCCCTCAACCTGCCAGTTCTTCCTCAACATAATGTCTTTGGTATTCAAGCGGTCATAGAAAAGGAGCCACAGAAAAACTTTCAGCTTGGGGAGGCATTTGGACTTCCAGATGGCTTGGATCATAGTGTCACACTGGATTTGGGAGAAGAGAAATTTATACAGTCTGGCCGCAGTGTATTTCTCACTCCCCCAGGTAAAGATTCTCCGATCTGTCTCAAGGGAATTCGGCCCATGACTTTGAATAATCTGGTGCGCCTGCTCAAATTCATTGTACGCTTTCTCCGAGAGGGGCAGAGCGAACTGTGTGAGTGGGTTGGGTTCTCTCGCCATGTCTGCAACTGAAACATCTTCATTCAGAACATAAGAATACAAGTGTGGAAATCTGTCGCATATCAGCTCTCTTTCATACCAAAAGTATTTCCAGAACAAAGTTAGCTCTCCACTCGCAATCTGAGAGGAGGTTATACTCCTGTAGATGTGAACTAGGCTGAATACGTCCCTCCACCAGAACGAACCTCTGGTTGTCTGAGCATGCGGGGGACCACTGTCATAGAGCGACCATACTAGTTTGACCCAGGGTGTGTCCACACGACTGAAAAAATTGTGTAAATGCTTAATGAGCAGTGCCTTGTTCTGAATTTCTAGGTTAATAACACCCAACCCGCCTTTCTGTTTTGGTCTGCAAACCAGCTGCCAAGATGCTAGTGAGTGCGGGTTGCCAGCTCCTTCCTCTTTGGCCCAAAGACAATGTCGTCGGGCTCTGTCAAAGATTTTTATTATAGCTTTGGGGAATTTCAGTGAGCACAAAAAGTGAATTGGCAGGGAGGAAAGAACAGTCTGTACCAACGTTAATCTCCCGCCATAATCAAGAAACCTCTCCACTTGATCCACTACAGGAGAGAGGTCACTAACCGTTGGTCGAGTTGTACCAAGCGGAAGCCCAAGGTACGGGAACGGCAGAGTGCCTATGGCACAACCAAAGACGTTGGCCAGCTCCTGTAGTCGCTGATGATCAATGTTCAGCGGCATCATAAAGGTTTTGGAGTAATTGACACGAAGACCAGTGGCAAGGGCAAAGCTCTGTAGTAAATTCTTGAGAAGCAGTAGTTGACCGGGGCAAGCTTGCATGATCAAAAGTGTGTCGTCAGCGTATTGAACTATCGGGAAATCAGCATCAGGAATTGGGAGGGGAGCAGTTAGGTCACCCGCAAGAGCTAGTCTGTTAATCATGGTTTGGAGAAGGTCAACTCCCTCCACGAAAAGAACTGGTGATAAGGGATCGCCCTGGCGGACACCCCTCTTACATGCAAATTTCTTCCCCGGAACACCATTAAGTAAAACTGATGATGTCCCAGTGTCAAAAATAGACTGAATCCATCCAATCCATCTGTCATCAAATCCCTGTGCTTTCAGAATCTGAATAATTGCCTTATGCTCGATTGTGTCAAATGCTTTTGCGAAATCGAGTTTCAAGATCACAACCTGATTCCTTGATTGTTGAACTTGGTGAATATATTCATATGCCCATGCTACATAGTCCTGGATCGTTCTAGACTTAAGAAAGCCGTATTGATTCACATGAACAATGTCCAGGATTTTTTTCTGCAATCTATTCGCTAGCAGTTTGGTGAGCAACTTAAAGCAAGAATTAAGCAGGGAAATGGGCCGAAAATCACTGGGAGTTTCTGGTGAATTGTTCTTTGGTATAAGAGTAATGAAGGCATCATTTATGCTCTGCAAATTTACTGTGCCTTGCCAAAATTCATCACACAGACGGTAGAAATCCATTCTGATAACGGGCCAGCAAGTTTTTAAGAAAAGCCCGTTGAAACCATCGGGACCTGGTGCCTTGTCTGTCGGAATATCTGCCACTGCAGCATCAATTTCAGACTGAGTGAAAGGGGCCGAGAGGGACTGCAGCCCAGGTTGTGGTGAGAGGTAAGCAGCAAAGTTGAAAGATTGGTCAATATCTACAGATGTGCCCAATCGATCCTTGAATGCTTGTCTCAAAATACCAGCCTTTTCGTGATGATCAGTAGCTACAGATCCATCCTCGCGGGTTAAAGAAGCAATGGAGTTGTGCCTATAACGAATGGTGGCCATTGCGTGAAAGTATGAAGTATTTTCACTTCCCATTTTGGCCCAGCGTGCTGTACACCTCTTTTTCCAAAATTCTTGCTTACAAAGGAGGAGATGGCTCAGTTTGGATTTAACAATATTCCAAAAATTCCACTCTGTGATGTGCAGAATCCTTGATTCTTCTATCTCATCAAGTTTGAATATGGTAGTGTTACAATTGTCAATCAGTTTGCTGATTATTGACAAGCTTGTACTCCACTGTTTCAGACCCTTACGCAAGAGCTTCAGCTTAGCTGATATGCATTTGGCACTGTCGCCTGGACAATGGATGTCCCAAATGGTTCGAACAACATCTAAGAAACCGGGCATTCTGACCCAATAATTTTCGAACCTAAACACCGCTGCTTTGGGAATAGACGTGCCAATCGATACCACACATGGTACACGATCTTACGTGGGCCGAGCCAACGGACTCACCATCGTGTTAGGGTACTTGATTGTAAAAAACCAGTCCAGTTGAGTGAGTAGAGGGTCGGACTGCATATTACTCCACGTGAAACATCTTCCTTTAATGGGTAGTTCAATCAAGCCCAAGTAACTAATCACTGCATTGAAAGTTTCTATATCATTAGATTTGCACCATGTCTATTTCGGCTGTCAGAATAGCGATAGAAGTTAAAGTCCCCTAAGATTAACCAGTGTTCTTCATCTCCAATATCCAAACTGAATAGCCAGGCAATAAAATTCTCGCGTGCAATTCCATCACATGGGCCGTACACATTGACTAATGTAAAACATTCCTGGGAGGATCTGGAAGTAAACTGAATGACCTGACCAAAACTCTCCTCTTGCAACATGCAGCCCATGAACATATTACTAGTCCAAATAACTAGGAGCCCACCTGATGCACCATCGGACGGAACAAAAGCGAATTGATCAAAAAATTTAGGTGCAAATTTACGGATGAAGCTCAGATCAATCACCCCTTTTTTTGTTTCTTGAAAACAAATAATATTGGCTAAGCTCTCTTCAATCTTGTTCCGAATAAGTGGCCACTTCTCAGGACTATTGAGACCTCTGATATTCCAGCATAAGATTTTCCAAAGACGATTTAAATTGTTCAACGACATAGCAAAGACACAATCTCAATGGACACAACTGATACAAGCAAAGCAAGGTCAGACAGACTCAACTGACACAAGTAAACCAGTTCAGACCAAAATACCAGGAGCAGAATCTGGTACAGAGACACCAACACACGACACTGATAAAGCTTCAGATAGCAGTATATAACTAAAATTTCGAATGGCGCCATTCAGAGCTTCAGGTACAGCGAGGCTGGCGGAGACGTGCTTCAGAAAGCTCGTCCGGATCAATACCGCATTCTTCCACTCCAATCCTCTGCATCTCAGCCAGCTGCATCACCTCTGGAGCAGCAGCTCTTGGCACCGATGAGCTACGTCGGCGGGAAGGACGATCAGAGATGGGAACATGCATAAAACCATTATTATTATGGCGAGGAGAACGGCGTACTAGCGTCATAACCGTGGGTGTTTCTTTCTTACGTGAACAAGAGCTAGAGCGGCTGGTAGTAGTCTCAATGGGGGCACTCGGACCAGGTGCAGCAAAAGAAACGGTGTCAACAGAGGCAGTGGTTGACAGTTCCTCAGGGTTCAGCGCAAACACTTCTGCAGTCACAAAGCCTAGGTCCAGGTTCACAAGGCTAGCATCATCAGGCAGAAGTGGTACAGTCAGAATACCATCTTCCCTAGTGTCCTCGACCTCTGCCAGGTAAGCCCGAGTAGGAGCAGTCGTATCATAGAATGAGTTCCTTGTCACATCAAGGAAAGCTATGGGAACGTCAAGGGTGGGAGAGCTGATGTGGAAAGAGTGATCGATCATACTAGACTGCACTATATTCAAGCAACAGTAATATGAGAGCAATAGTATCAGTAACACAGAGGTAATGGCACCAGAAAACAGTTGCATGCGTGGAGTTGACGGTAAAGCAATGATAATGACAGATGGACCGGGGTTCCTAGCTATCTACACTAGTAGTAACTCTCCAAACAAATAACATGTGTTGGATGAACAAATTACAGTTGAGCAATTGATAAAATCGTGAGGGCATGACAATGCATATTATGACATGATGACTACTACGATATTCACTTGGGCATTACAACAAGATACATAGACCGTTGTCCAACAGCATCTATGACTAATAATCCACCTTCAGGTTGTTATCCGAGTTTCCTGTTGGTATTAAGTTGCAAGCAACAGATTATTGCATTAAGTAAAGTGCATAATGTAAATAATACAATTATCCTTAGACAAAGCATTACTGTTTTACCCCTAGTGGCAACAGCACATTCACAATCTTAGAAGTTGCTGTCACTCTCCCAGATTAAATGGAGGCATGAACCCACTATCTAGCATAAATATTCCCTCTTGGAGATATAGGCAACTACTTGATCAGGGTAACCACAAGTGCCGGAGAGCATGCAAGATCATAAATAACATATAAAGATAGATTGATAATCAACTTGGTCATAATTCCACAATTCATCGGATTCCAACAAACACAACCCCAATTACATCAGATGAATCTCAATCATGTATGGTGGCTCATGAAACTATTGTATTGAACAACGAGGGAGAGAGAGTACCAACTAGGTACAGCCAAGAACCCGTAGTCCATGGGGAACTAATCACGGAGCATGATGGAGGCGGTGGCGTCAATGGAGAAGGCTCCGGGGGTCAATCCCCGTCCCGGCAAGGTGCCAGAACAGGACCTTCTGACCCCCGAAACTAGGTTTCGATGGCGGCGGCGCTCCGGAACTCTTTCTGGAATATGACTTATTGTTTTAGGGTTTTCACCGTGGAGGCATTATATAGGCGAAAGAGCGATGTCGGTGGAGGCCCGAGGTGGTCACGCCACCCCACGGCGCAGCTAGGGTGGGCCCGCGCCATGCCCTGGCGTGGCTGCATGATACCCACAAGTATAGGGGATCGTTGAAATCTTCAATGTGTAAGTATAGTATCAATTCCACGAGGAGTTAAAGGTATAAGTATTTATCCTCTCAAATAAGAGTGTCACTTCTCTTATTATCTATGCACTAGACAAACTAAAATGATTAAATGATGCAAGTGTTTTTGGGTTTTTGGCGTAGAGTTTGCAATAAAGTAAAAAGCAGAAAATAAAATATGACAAGTGAAAGCTCTCAAAGAGAGAAAGCCCAATCCACTATGCAGCAAGAGGACAAGCTCAAGTGTGTTTCTTATAAGTGGAGAACGTTCCCAAGGCTACCTCGACTTCATGGCACAAATATTTCTAAAACAACAAGGTAAGCATTTTTGTCAAGTTTTAATCTTCTTTGGACGAAGCCATTGTTAGGTATAGCCAAATAAATAAACTAAACCCCTTATGATGGATCTTGTGGCCAAATAAATGACTGCACAAGAATTATTAAGACATAAAGTCCCACCATAGCATTACACTCTAAGGTCCCCGATACTAATACCCTCATAATGCAACTTCATGACTCGGTCTCAGGTTTACATGTCCTCCCAAGTCTCCCTCACTCCATTACACTACGCTGTTCTCCTATGAGCCCATATAGGTGAAGTGATGTGCAGTCGACGTTTGCACAACACCATCATAGAATTACATAAAAAGATAAACATTAGACAAAATACCAACACATGTCATATATAAATCATTGCCAATCCATCCTATGCCCCTAGGAATATGAGAGAACCATTCGCAACACGAAGACATGATATTATTCAATGGCATAAGTGATACAACACAATCTGAAAATATAATCTCCCCACAAAACAATGACAAATAGCAATTCACATAGAATAGTACTTAGACAATAGCTAGGGTGCGAACAATCTCAAACTATGAGAGAGATGAAGTGGATCACGAAGATGGTGATGGAGATGGTGCTGGCCATGACGGTGGTGTTGATGGAGACTTCCGGAGGTGATTCCGGCGGCATTTCCCCCCTCCGATCTTGTCCGGCGGCAGCCTTCTGTCTCATGTTTCGTGGTTTTTGCGTTTCTCCGACGCCTCCCTGCGAAACTCCTCGGGGGACTATTTTTACAGTCGGTTTTAGGTCAAGACGAAGCCACAAAGACAAAAACGAACAGCATCGGAGCCACGAGGGGGAAAAGAGGGGTCCTCACGCGGTTAGGGAATCTGGCTCGTACTCTTTCTGTGCGCTTCCTTGGCTCGTACTCTTTCTTCCTTCCAAAAACTGATCCCCGTAAAATCTTAGGTCATTTGGACGTCGTTTGGGTCCCTGAAACATCAAAATATAGAAAAAGGAGTTTTCTGGTTCTGCAGGGTTAATTCCAAATAAATGGGGGAACTGTGAATTATCCCCTAAAATCATTATAAAACATAAATATAACCTATATATGATGCAAATAAGTTGGAATATCAAGTAATAAAATGTAAAGTTCATGTATGCATTTTACATGCATCAACATTCCCAAGCTTAACCAATACTCGTCCTCGAGTATGAAGGTGATAAAACAAACATTGACTTTGCATTTTAATACTATCAATGGATATCAAAGATGATTACTATTGCTACATAGAGTCAAATGATTCATTCTTCAAAGGAGTAGCAATATACAAGATAGATTATAAAGTGATATCAAATATTCCATGAAAGGATGTTCAATGATAATTCACAAAGTGTAACATAGAAGAAAGTACTATGGACCAAATGTATGCATAATGAAAAGTAAAAACATCCTATAATGGTCATAGAGTACTCTTATGAAATATGAATATAAAAGGTGGACACTTTAGAAAGATAGATAAATAAGTAAAGGTAAAACATGCAAAAGTCTCATCTAGCTTCCAAAATCTTTTACTTAAGTTAATGTTTGCAATGTGGTATTCATTGGTGTGAAGCTCTCATTACCCCTATCATAACATATTGAATGGTTAAGTTGAAAGTGAAAGCAAATATGAGTAATGTGCTTGACAAAGTATGGGTTGAATGCCTCATGCCCCGTGAATACAAAAACCTCTCCAACTGGCTACTCAACTCGGGCCACAAAGCAAGTTCAAGTTTTAAAGTCATTGCAAGTAATAATAGCGTCATCAAGAGCGTCAACTGGGGTACCTCTTGTCCCAGGACATGGAACAAGCCCATGTCAAAATGACAAGACAAACAAACAAAATGAACAATCTCAACACCTTTTTTATTGACCATTGGTATAGCTTTTATTGTGAGGTGCATCACTGAAGGTTCACTATAGCATGTAAGTAAATTTCCATCATGTATCTCACATGGCTTGGGTTAGCGGCCCAGGCGTCTCTGTAATATCCAAAATATAATATATAAATATTTAAAAACAATAATAAGAAATATAATAATTATTGAACCTTGACACTGAATATTGGTGCACTTTTAAATTTATTTAGCAGTTTATACATAGAGTTAGCTTTCAAAAGAAAAGAAAAGGAAAAGCAGAAGAAGTAACACTCAAGTAACCCCTAAATATCTGCGACTAGAAGTGGCTACTGGATAAATATCTTAGACTAAGCTGACCAGGGGAGGTCGATCTAATCCACCGCTTTTCCTTATCCCTAACTGGACAGATGTCCCTTTCTCCTCTACGTTCCCCAGCTATAAATAGCCTTTCGGCCACTCCTCACTGCCTCACTGTGGCACCCCGATCCAGATGATCGAGCCACCCCATATACCAGTCCCAGAAACACTGGATATATGACAACTTGATAAACAAAGGCATAACCAAATATATTCACATGGCATCGAGTTCGGACAGATACAATATTACAACACGGGTGAGGCTCCAGCTCTTGCGCAACAGGCGCACACAACAGTATGTACATTATTTTTCTAACATCAAGCCTCTAGCGGAAGTCGTAGCTGAAACGTAGATAGTAGCGTGGCGACAGCGGGCTTTATTCCACAGGGTTCTGCCTGGAATACGGGTTCCTAGTTCTCGTACAACGGGTACTCAGCGACGGGTGCAGCAGGGTCTGGCCACATGAAAAGCCAGGTGAGTACATGGAATGTACTCGCAAGACATTAGCCCAAAGACAAACAAGGTCTACCTATATGGCATGGCATAAGTTCAGAAGGTAGCATGGCATAAGTTCGGGTTTAGAAGTGCGAGTCCAAGCTAAACGGTTGGACATAACTTACCTACTTACCTTGGTAGGGGAGTTTCGTTGTTGCTAGAATGAGATCACGTTTCTCATCCAACAACATTTAGGCTTTCAAGCCTCTAGCCAACTCTGGCTTAAGTCTAGCCAACTATGGCTTTCACTCAAGCCAACTCTGGCTGTCATACCAGCCAACTCTGGCTATCAATTCAGCCAACTCTGGCTATCATTTCCAGCCAACTCTGGCTTTAGGGTTGGGTTCACATTCATTATTTCTCCATATTCGACAGGACTGACTCATAGCGTGACTTGACCCAAACAACGTCCCATAACCCAGGGACAAGGCTAGACATCCAGATTTACACTCTCGAGAGGTTGCAACTTTTATCCACACGCTGAAGTCTAGGCTTGTACCGCCGGTACCGAAGTACTAGAACCAACCATGGCGGACAGCACAAACCCATACTTCCACAGTCGTTTACTCTACCAAGACACTCCCTGTATAGCCACCGACATAACTCTATGCCTTATGCAGAAGTGAATCCGGCACGTCCCCAACCCATGAGCGACGCCTAGCTCCGGAACCTTCGCAAGACTAGCCCCGACCAACTATGGTAACCGACTAGACTTGCCAAAGAGGTGGCATCAAAGGAGGCTGATAGAATACCCGGCCACGGTCCGCCCACACAGACGACGCATGGTTGTGCTGGCTGTGTTCGGTGAGTGGCACTATGTGACTCAATCTAGTCGAGGGAGGTGATTATCTTTCTAGTCATTTTGTTTGATTACAGACATCAACATTAACAAAGTAACACAAGGTAACCACATGATAATATCAGCAGTAAATAAGCATATCCAACTGTATGTACCAAAGTTTAAGTATAGCAAAATAAAACGTCAACCGGAAGACTACGGCGGCGAACCCGCCGACCAGCGCCTTCTCGTTCGACAAAATAAAAGAAACGTCGACCGGATGACTGTGGCAGCGATTTCGCTGGCAAGCGCCATCTCGTTCGACAAAATAATAGAAACGTCAACCGGATGACTGTGGCAGCGATTCCGCTGGCAAGCGCCATCTCGTTCGAAAAAATAAAAGAACGTCAACCGGATGACTGTGGCAGCGATTCCGCTGGCAAGCGCCATCTCGTTCGACAAAATAAAAGAAACGTCAACCGGATGACTGTGGCAGCGATTCCGCTGGCAAGCGCCATCTCGTTCGACAAAATAAAAGAAACGTCAACCGGATGACTGTGGCAGCGATTCCGCTGGCAAGCGCCATCTCGTTCGACAAAATAAAAGAAACGTCAACCGGATGACTGTGGCAGCGATTCCGCTGGCAAGCGCCTTCTCGTTTGACAAAATAAAAGGGTGTTGCGATGATCCACAGATATATATAAATAAGCGCGCAATATTAAAATGCAACATGGCATATGATATGCAACATCATTCAATTAAACCAGCAAGCAATTTTCTAAAGTTCGACCAAGCTTGAGATTAGGTTAATGGCTTGCCTTCAGCAGTGGGGTAGGGTTCGGGTTAACTTCAACTTCGTTGGAGAAGTTTGAATCTATTTAAAGAATGAAATAGCATTAAAAACCGTCCCTAAGGTATCAAATAAACGACCAAGCAAACAAACTCCAAATGAAATTCTTTTGATGCCAAAAGACAGACATTTGAAAAACAAAGCCATAAAAAAAGATTCATATTTTTTTGATGATTTTTGAGAGAGATATGGATTTTCAAAGTTTCTGCCATTTATTTAAACAGAAAAAATAGAAAACAGAAAAACCTTTGGAAAAGATTAAAATCCTGACAGTGGGACCCACTGTCAGTGACTCATGTTTAAACCGAACCGGTACGCGCTGAAAATAAAAAGAAAAGGCAGGGGACGGGGGTGGCCGTCTCCGGCGAACCTACCGGCGGCGTCCACAGCGGCTAGGGGCAGGGGAGGCGAGGGAGAGGGTGCAGCGCGCTCGGGGAGGTGTTCTGCGGCCCGTCCGTGCACTCACGGATGCCGGAGAGGTCGGGTTAGCTCCAGAGCTTCCTCGCCGCGGCACCGACGATCTGTCGAGGACGGATACGTCGATTCCGGCCACGGCTTGCTCCGGCGAGGGTGGCTACGGGTTCTCCATGGGCTAAGGAGGCTGTAGGTGGAGGGAATCGAGCAGGGGAGCTTCTACGGCGACGAATTCGAGTGAGGGCCGTGCGGCGGCGTCGAGCTCGAATCCGGCGCTCCGGTGATCTAGGGGCTTGGCTACTGCGGTGGGGGAGGCTAGAGAGCTCGAGGGAGGTGGGATGGTGGTCTAGCGGGTTGGGGTGGCCTATTTATAGCGATTTGGAGGTGGCACCGATGATCGGCGCACGGTGGTGGGCGGCGCTGTTCGTCGAGACTGTGCTGGGCGGTGTGTCGCGGCGCTGGTGGCTTCTTCGCGCGTCCTGGGGCATTAACGAGCTCCAGGAGGAAGAGGGGAGGCAGGGGGAGGCAAGGGGGGGGGGGGACGGCATTGCGGTGGCGACAGCTGGCGGCGACTGTGGCGTGCGGCGCGTCCTGGCGTGCTTGGAGGGGTGCGGTGGAGACGTTGCGACGTCGGGGAGGGGGTGGAGCGGCCTGGGGGAGGTGGAGGTGGACTGGGGAGGCACGGGGAGCGGCTGGGGGGGCCGTGTGCTCGCCGGCGACATCTGGCGCGCTCTGTGCACGGGGATGCCAGGGGTGATCACGTTCAAAGACATGTCGACACCGGCATTAGGCCATATCTCGCGAACCACTGAACCAAATCGAGTGAGGTTTGTTTTGCTGTGCGCCAAATGGAAAATGCAGCAACTTCCCTGACTAATGTTTTGCCAAATTCTAAAGTTGGTCTATAGGATATCTTGGAAAAACAGTTCTGGCCAAAAGGAGAAATGTTGTTTTGATGAAGTAAATCAAATGTAAATGGGTTCATAAAATTCCCTCAGGTGTGTGTGTCCATTGTGGTTGTGTCTAGGGCCTTGCCTCACCAGAAAGAAATTCTTTGACTTGCTTTTGAAAATAAAGAAGAAAAAGGGCAGAAACTAAAGTGGGGAGTTACTCCAAAATTTTGTAAACAAGGTATCAAATATTTTTGTATATTTAGGCTATATATTGCCTAGGGATCATCCCCTAATTTTTGCAGAATTTTTGGAAAGATATTTAGGGTACTTCCTTTGTAAAGTCACAATAAAGGAATTTTGGTAATTAAAATAAAGGAAAATATAGAAATAACCTTTTTGGGTGAAATGAGCCAGCAACATGTTTACCAGGTGGGAGAGAATTCAAAACATAAGATCCCAAACTTGGACAAGGTTTCGTAAATGGTCGAGAATTTTTAAAAGGGCAACAAAATCAAGGGATAATTAAATCCCAAATTCCAAGAATAAATTTTTTAAAGAAAATTTTTGAAAGGCCAAATTTCAGGATGTTACACTCACTCCACAGTTCACAGTGTAAGCTACTCCTAGTTTCCATCGGTAGACCCTAGTACGATTTGACGAGTTGGCAGACAAGGTAGGAGAGGTAAGGCAGCAGCTTGACCCTCTATTGCTCGGTCTTGTCTTGAGCATACAAGTACCTAGTTGTTGTTCTTTTCTCTGGTTGCTGTAGGATTCTTGATGTTCTTGATATGATCTTGCATGTGAAGTAGGGAAATGGATTAGCATAATACAAATATATCCATGAGCTGATGCATCTTATGTCCATTAAATCGGTGCCACTGTTTACTACCAAATCTACATGCAGAATCGTGGAAGACAACTAGTACAACTTGGTGCTAATTAGTAAATGTACAGATCAATTAATCCCCATATTGTCTTGCAATAGTATACTAGTGCAGCTAGTAATATTTGGTGTGCATCACATGCGTACAGTGAGAAGATCTTGCTTGCATGCATAGATGAGTAGTCAAGTCCATGATCCATCTTGCCAGAATAGTAGTATAGCTAGCTACTCACGCCTCATGTGTCTCACCCTGCTGCTAGTAGCATGCATGAAATAATGATTGATTCGAACTGTGGTTGATAAAATACAACTAATGAAATCTATGCAAACCAACCAGGTTGAAGCCAAGTTGATCGGAGAAAATAATCAAAGGCAAGGCTGTGCATAACAGTTGCTTCTACAAATAATCCCTACACATATAATCTTTTGAACTAATGTCCATATATACTGCATGTGATATAACCGTAATGGGTTTGTGAATATTTGTGATGTAAATGATATTTTGTGATGCTGATTGCTAAGTTTGATTTGTTTGTGAGTCGTTGTGATCATGGTATGTATGGTGTATCAAGCCTGAGACGGCCGATACCTGAAATAACGTTACGCGGTTAAATATCGGTACTAGTGTGGGATGGAATTGCCTCACACAAGTAGGGGACTCGGCGTTGTGATTCTCGGAGATGGGTACGACCATTGGTGGAGATCACAACGGCATTTGCTTGACTTGTGATGCATATTTTCATTTGTGTTGCTGCGCTATTGATTCATCATTTGCATGTATATTCATGTGTGTCAATTTGCTCTAACATGCTTATTATAAATCGTTAACTGCCATCTAATTAATTATTCTCTGATCCTTGCTGAGTATGTCTCAACATACCCACGGCCAATTTTCTTTTCTCTGGTATGTGCAGTGTTTAAGGAACATGAGTTGGACGGGAAAGCAAATGGAAGTCCTAGGAATTAAATAGATACCTAGTCCATGGTGTTGGGCTACCGTTTTACTTTATGCATGAATAAATGGAGGATGCCTTTGTTGCATGCTTAGTGCGAGGGACTAGTGTACCTTCTAGTCTAGCTATTTTTCCTTTGTAAGACATGTTGTACTCATCAATAAATGGAACCTCGTGTTGTCTTGTGCTCTTAATTTTAGAGAAGTACTACTTACACCTTGTATGTTTATGAGGTATTTTTATTTCATAAGTATATGATGGCTACGTGTTGGTGAACCCCAAGAGGAAGGTTATGATGTAGACAGCAGAAGTTTTCCCTTGAATAATCTACCCAAGGTTATCAATCCAGTAGGACTTGACGATCTATCGGAAGGTTGTTGATGTTGACTCCCCCTGGCGCTAGGGAGCTTGCACCAACGTGGAATCTGCACAGACACAAACCAGAACTTTGCCCAACACGAAACAGAGAGGTTGTCAATCTCTCCGGTCTTGCAGAAACAAAGAGTTAAACGTATGGTGTGGAAAACAGCAGGAAAAACAGCAAGTAACAGGAAACAGATGATTGCAGCAGGTTGTGTAAACAGTATGAGGAAATTGGACCAGGGTCCACAGTTCACTAGTGGTGTCTCTCTCAGAACAGATAACTAGCATGTTGGGTAAACAAATTACAGCTGGGCAATTGACAAATAGAGAGGGCATAACAATGCAATACATGCCAAGATGTCTACTATGAAATCTAGTTGGGCATTACAACAAAGTACATAGACCGTTATTCCAACCGCATCTATGCCTAAATAATCCACCTTCAAGGCAGCATCCGCATCCTGTTCAGTATTAAGTTGCTAACAACAGATTATTGCATGAAGTAAAGTGTGTAATGTAATCAATACAAGTGCCCTTGGACACTGCACCAATGTTTTATCCCTAGTAGCAACAGCACATCTACCATCTTAGACCTTTCTGTCACTGATCCAGATATCTAGAGACTGAACCCACTATCGAGCATAAATACCCCCTCTTGGAGTCACAAGCATCTACTTGGCCAAAGCATCTACTAGCAACGGAGAGCATGCAAGATCAAGAGCACATAGATAAACAACTTGAATAAACATGGTATCAATATTCATCGGATCCCAGCAAACACAACATCTAGCATTACAATAAGATGATCTTGATCATGTTAGGCAGCTCACAAGATCTAAACATGGAGGCACAAGGTAGAGAGACAACCATCTAGCTACTGCTATGGACCCGTAGTCCAGGGTGGACTACTCACGCATCACTCCGGAGGCAGGCATGGTGATGTAGAGCCCTCCGGTGATGATCTCCCCTCCGGCAGGGTGCCGGGAAGAGCTTCAGAACTCCTCCGATCTGAGATTGACGATGACGGCCGCGACGGAACTTTTCGTGGAATATGATCGACCGTAATAGGGTTTTCGCGTCGCGGAGAATATATAGGCGAAGAGGCGGCGTCGGTGGCCGAGGGGGCCACCACGCCATAGGGGGGCGCGGGCCCACCCTGGGCCGCGCCCTAGTGTGGCGTGGCCCCCTGGTGGGTCTGCTCCGACTCCCCTTTGGACTCCGTGATCTCCTCGTGATATTATTGACGATGTCTTTTGTTTCGTCCAATTCCGAGAATATTTCCTTAATAGATTTTCTGAAACCAAAAACAGCAGAAAACAGGGAACTGGCACTGTGGCATCTTGTTAATAGGTTAGTCCCAGAAAATGCATAAAAATGATATAAAGTGTAACCAAAACATGTAGCAATTGATATAATATCAGCATGGAACATCAAAAATTATAGATACGTTTGAGACGTATCAAGCATCCCCAAGCTTAGTTCCTGCTCGTCCTCGAGTAGGTAAACGATAAAAACAGATAATTTTTGAAGTGACATGCTACCAACACAATCTTTGATCAAATAACAATGTAATGCACATGATCTGAATGAAGTGATCCAAGCCAATGGTCTATAGTTTGCAAGCAAGTAAATAAAGAGTAAACATAAGTGATCACACAAGTGCAAACTTTCATGAATAATACTATAAAACATTTAGAGATATAATAGTCTAACATAATAGTTAGTTCACAGCAGCAATAATTCTCAACATGAAAGTGTTTGTATCAACACAAAGGAAGATAATAGCTTCAGCATTTGCTTCAACTTTCAACATGTATATCATATAGATAATGTCAATGCAAAGAATATGATCAACCAAACACAAAGTTATGTAAAAACTGTTATACTGGAGTTGACAATGATGTTTGCTTAAGTAGACAGAAAGAAGTGGGAAAACTGACTCAACATAAAAGTAAAAGAATGGCCCTTCGCAGAGGGAAGCAGGGATTAACATCATGTGCTAGAGCTGTAGTTCCCGAAGGCATATAGAGAGCATAAAATATTGTTTTGTAAGGTAATGGTGTATACAGGTGTCAACAAATCAAATAGCAGGTACTTGTCATCTTCCATGGCTAACTAACTTTTAGAGCGGTTCCGAGAGTTTTTAGGACTGCACTTGTAACAAGCACTTATTGGTGACACTCCTCCCAACCATTTACTTTCCACAAACCATGGCTAACCGAATCCTCGGGTGCCCACCAACATTCACCATGGAGGAGTGTCTATTTATTTATTTATAGGGTGGACTAACCAGCTCTTTAATGCAAAATAAAAGGTGGAGAAGCAGATGAAGCTGCCAATCCTTGTAAATTAATTAGCATGGAAGATGACAAATCTCACTACTACGTCCTTATGAGCTTTTCAAGTAGTGACACAAAAAGGAAATGTAACAGTTTTGAGTAGTTAGTAGATAGCACATGAAGAAATTTACTTGGAATGGTGAAAACACCACATAATAGGTAGGTATGGTGGACACAGGTGGCATGGATTTGGCTCAAGGTTTTGGATGTACAAGAAGCATTCCCTCTTAGTACAGAGTTTAGGCTAGCAAGGTTATTATAAGCAAACATCATTATCAACTGGAATAGCAAGAGTGTACATAAAACACAAGGTTTGACGAACCATAGACTCCCACTGTCTTCCTTGTTAACACATAGCCTTCATCCAAAAATTATCTAGACTACTATGGACTTCCAATTATGCAACAGATTATTATAGCAGAAAATCCTTATAGTAGTTCTTCATTAATAGCCATTACTTACATGATGCACAAGCTTAAACATTAATTACTTGACAGCTCAAAACAATTGGCAAGCATCAAATTACTCAAGACAACGATCTAAAAAGATTCATGTAAGCATTTTATACCACTACCACATGCATAGCATTTTTCTGGTCCAACCAAACACCAATCAACTTATTTGACAACTCTCCAAACAGATATAAGTGAAGCAAGAGAGTACTTTCTTCAAAAGAAACTGAAGCTCTAACAAGAGATACATGAAAAACTGAGAGCTAACAGCAATAACAGCAACTAGACAGGAATACTCAACAAGTATAAGTGAAGCACAAGAGTATTCTAATGAAAAAGTGGAGCGTGTCTCTCTCCCAAACATGAATACTAGGATCCAACAAGTATAGCACAGCAAACAAAACAAAACAAACTGAAAACAAAAACACACTGACGCTCCAAGGAAGAGTACACTAGCATGAAGCAATAAAAATATAGCACCATTAGAGATGACCTGATAATTTGTAGATGAAGAAGGGGATGCCTTGGGCATCCCCAAGCTTAGATGCTTGAGTCTTCTTGAAATATGCTGGGGAGGTAAGCCTCCCCAAGCTTAAGCTCTTCACTCTTCTTGATCATGTAATATCATTCTCCTCTATCAACACTTGAAAACTTCCTTCACACCAAAACTTAACAGCTTTTCTCATTAGCAGGTTAGTGCACTAAAAGATAATACTTCAAAGTTCTAGCAAAGACAAAACTCACAAGCCAACTATTTTAAACATTAGCCACTGTTACTAGGCTCAAGTGGGCACTTTTACACGAAAAGAAACCACTTAAAAACTTGTAAAAGAGAGAATGCAAAATAAAAGACAGAATCTGTCAAACCAGAACAGTCTGTAATGACGAATTTTTTCGAGGCACTTACGATGCTCAGATGAAAAACTTTTGAAATAATGAAAGTTGCGTAACATCATCAGGAACATGCACAAAAATTTCAGCATTTTTCGATTTTTTCTGATTTTCTACTGAATTAAACGGTGACGAACAGCAATCTGTCCCAATGCAGTCCCGAAAATAAAAACCAACTTTGCATTAGTAACTCTCCTTGGCACAACAAAACAGCAAATAAAAGATACAAAGGAGTTGCTACAGAGGTAAACAAGCATCCTTGACTCAAGAAAACAAAAATAACAGCAAATAAAAACATGGGTTATCTCCCAGAAGTGCTTTTCTTTAATGCCTTTGAGCTAGGCATGAAGAGATGCATCAAGTATTGTTAAGACCAGAGGTACCAATAGTGTTACCTTTAGACCTCTTATTCTTTTTCTTAGCCTTGGCTTTAGGGGCATTAGGAAAATGATGCAAACAATATGGAGGTTTAAATTTCAGAGTAGCTTCACCCATGTCAATGACAGCTCCCAATTGCCTCAATAATCCTCTTCCAAGTGTGATGCTCCCATTTCCTACACATTCAATGACATGATAATCAGTAGGTGTAAATACTCCCTTTATTTTAGTAACAACTCCTTGAGTAGTCCCAAAAGATAACTTGATTGAATTATCAGCTAGAGTTACAAAAGTTTCACTTTTTGAGAGTTCATATAAATTCAGGGAGTCATAAATCCTCTTAGGCATCAAGCAAAATTCAGATTTAATATCACAATGAGCATAGAAAATTGTCCCATCAATTGAAATTTTTAGTGAAGGAACCCATCCAGAAGGTTCGAATGGCATAGGGACACTTTCAAAAAGTTTAAAAGTTTCTTTAAAACTAGCCAACTCTGACTCAAGTGATTCTAGTCTTGAATGAATGTTCTCAAAAGCAGATTCTATTTTTTTATTTGAAGAGGCAGATGCTGCAATTAATTTTTTTATGGCATTGAAAGCTTGATCCCCATCATAACGAAGGAAATCTCCCCCAACTACAGCATCTAGAGCATATCTATAACAAAGAAGCAACCCAAAATAGAAACTACTAAGAAACAGACTCAAAGCCATTTTAGGTTCAGTTTTAACATAGGATTCAGAAATTCTAGACCAAGCATCACCAAAACTCTCCCCACTTCCTTGCTTAAAAGTGAAAACCTCTTCCTCAGGAGACATGATATTAGGAGCGGAACTAGACATGGCAACAAGCAAGTAACAACCGAAATAGTAAACTAGATGCAGGAATTTAATTTTTTTGGGTTTTTGATTTTTAACAGCAAGCAAAACAAAAATAAAACAAGACAAAAAACAAAGTAAAGAGATTGGAACTGAGAGACTCCCCTTTCCAATAGCCTCCAAGTCCCCGGCAACGGCGCCAGAAAACAGCTGGCGCCTGGTTGACGGGAGAGTATTTGAGGATGATGATGATGGTGATGATGAGTACTTCCCCGGCAACGGCGCCAGAAAACAGCTTGATGGCTACGTGTTGGTGAACCCCAAGAGGAAGGTTATGATGTAGACAGCAGAAGTTTTCCCTTGAATAATCTACCCAAGGTTATCAATCCAGTAGGACTTGACGATCTATCGGAAGGTTGTTGATGTTGACTCCCCCTGGCGCTAGGGAGCTTGCACCAACGTGGAATCTGCACAGACACAAACCAGAACTTTGCCCAACACGAAACAGAGAGGTTGTCAATCTCTCCGGTCTTGCAGAAACAAAGAGTTAAACGTATGGTGTGGAAAACAGCAGGAAAAACAGCAAGTAACAGGAAACAGATGATTGCAGCAGGTTGTGTAAACAGTATGAGGAAATTGGACCAGGGTCCACAGTTCACTAGTGGTGTCTCTCTCAGAACAGATAACTAGCATGTTGGGTAAACAAATTACAGCTGGGCAATTGACAAATAGAGAGGGCATAACAATGCAATACATGCCAAGATGTCTACTATGAAATCTAGTTGGGCATTACAACAAAGTACATAGACCGTTATTCCAACCGCATCTATGCCTAAATAATCCACCTTCAAGGCAGCATCCGCATCCTGTTCAGTATTAAGTTGCTAACAACAGATTATTGCATGAAGTAAAGTGTGTAATGTAATCAATACAAGTGCCCTTGGACACTGCACCAATGTTTTATCCCTAGTAGCAACAGCACATCTACCATCTTAGACCTTTCTGTCACTGATCCAGATATCTAGAGACTGAACCCACTATCTAGCATAAATACCCCCTCTTGGAGTCACAAGCATCTACTTGGCCAAAGCATCTACTAGCAACGGAGAGCATGCAAGATCAAGAGCACATAGATAAACAACTTGAATAAACATGGTATCAATATTCATCGGATCCTAGCAAACACAACATCTAGCATTACAATAAGATGATCTTGATCATGTTAGGCAGCTCACAAGATCTAAACATGGAAGCACAAGGTAGAGACACAACCATCTAGCTACTGCTATGGACCCGTAGTCCAAGGGTGGACTACTCACGCATCACTCCGGAGGCAGGCATGGTGATGTAGAGCCCTCCGGTGATGATCTCCCCTCCGGCAGGGTGCCGGGAAGAGCTTCAGAACTCCTCCGATCTGAGATTGACGATTACGGCCGCGACGGAACTTTTCGTGGAATATGGTTGACCGTAATAGGGTTTTCGCGTCGCGGAGAATATATAGGCGAAGAGGCGGAGTCGGTGGCCGAGGGGGGCCACCACGCCATAGGGGGGCGCGGGCCCACCCTGGGCCACGCCCTAGTGTGGCGTGGCCCCCTGGTGGGTCTGCTCCGACTCCCCTTTGGACTCCGTGATCTCCTCGTGATATTATTGACGATGTCTTTTGTTTCGTCCAATTCCGAGAATATTTCCTTAATAGATTTTCTGAAACCAAAAACAGCAGAAAACAGGGAACTGGCACTGTGGCATCTTGTTAATAGGTTAGTCCCAGAAAATGCATAAAAATGATATAAAGTGTAGCCAAAACATGTAGCAATTGATATAATATCAGCATGGAACATCAAAAATTATAGATACGTTTGAGACGTATCAGTATACGGTGGGCTGTCGCGATTATTTCTCCGCTAGCCGGGGCGTGACAGTTTTTGTGGTATCAGAGCACAGGTTCCATATAATCTACCAGAATATAAACTTAATTAACTAATCGTTAGGGTTAGAAAAGAAATAGGAACTTTGGAAGGTGAATAACAAGGTAGAAAAAAAATCTGGGGTAGGCTGGCGACCATGCTGTGCTAGTATGATAGGATGTGTGCTGGATTTGTCTAAAGTTAGTGTCGTTGCATCTGTGTTAGCTTCTGTTTGTATGGTAGGAATAGGTAGTATCCTATAGGTAAAAAGGTGTAGCCATGAATGTTTTGTTTGTTTTACTAACATGCAGGTTGTGTGTTGTCAAATCAAGCATGTCTTATGTGGAGATCCCAGCCAAGGATTTTCTGGTGGAGTTCACCGTGGCCCTTGGGCTGGCGGCACCCGTTGTTAGCTGGAGGCCTGGTCCGGAGAAGATGGTTGCCGTAGGAGTTCAGGTTGACCTTGTGAAAGGGCATGGCGTCCTCATGTGTTGTTTTGGTAATTAATGACAATTCTTATGGACTAATGGTTGCATTGAGTTGTACTTGTAGTGTTTGTCCATAGACCATGCTTGAACTCCATATGTTGGATTCAAGATTGATGCCATGAATATATTGATATAATGAAGTATTTGGCATCAAGATCATCGAGGTGTACGGATATATACTTGATATGATCAAGAAGAAGAGTATGTGATGACCAAGTTATTGTTCGAAGAGTTATCCGATGATTGGTCATATGTGAGTTGAGCATATTATAAGTGTGTCTTGAAGAAAAAGATTAGTGATCATTCATGGTTACCTTCGAGACATCATCTATTGAAAAGAGAATAAAAGATACAAGGTTGATCAAGATATTGATCAACACACAAAGCCAAAAGATGTACCAAGTGGGATCACGTATCTCTTGGTATGGTAAGCAATTGTCCATATTTCTTTGTGAACTAACCCATGATGCATGTGTCATTTCTATGTGTGGTTAGGTATCTTTCTATGGGCTTGCATCAAATGAAGATTTCATGTAGCCCATGAAGGATGACGTCAAGTGGTGATCGTCATCAAGCTTGAGAAGAAGTGTAAGTTCAAGAGAAGTATCTCGAAGATACCATATGCTTGATGCTTGTCACCCTCTTGGAGATAATGGTCAAGTGAAAATGTGCCTATGAGAGGCCCTCCCATAATGGAGTATGGGGGCAATATGTGAGACTTCACCAAGCAAAGCGCAATCAAGAAAGGTGGTCCACTTGAAGAGATCGAGGTCGACATCATCTAGCTCAAGTGGAATGCGTAAGGCAAAGGTATGATCTTGATAGGGTTTCTATTTTACCGGTCTCATATGGTGCTAGTTGGGAGACCGGGTTATAGGATAGATACTGTACTATCAAGAGGGGCTCTCGATTGAGCTTTAGCGTATCGTTCGTAGAGAGCTCAAACCTTTGCATATTTGTCTTCATCATCTTTCTTGGTTATTCTTTGTACTTTATCTTGTGGGGTTTTGGAGCTTGTTGTGATCTTCATAACAAGCTCAAGTTCATCAAAAATGGATTTAGTATGAAAAACTTGTTGGGTTTTTGATATTTGAGGTTTACCCGTTCGTCCTTTTTAGAAAGGGTTTACCTTTCTACATTTGGTTTTATCCTCCCATGTTGGACTATGATATATCTCCACATGATCTTGTAATGCTCGTTGCGGTGATTCCAACGAGCCCAAGAACATCGAAAACGGAGTTCGTATGTAAAAGATATCACGTTTTCCATACGTGTGTTTTAGGAATTCCGGGTGATTCCGAACGCATTCCGACCTTATTCCGAATGGGTTGGAATTTTCCGAACTGATTCCGAACTGGATCCGAACTGGCTATTTCGGTTCTGTATTCCTTCCGAAATCAAGTTGTTTTTAATCCGGATTTTTCCGATCCACTCGGAATTCCGAGCCAAATCCGGATTCATTCCGAACGACACAAATTTGTACCAAACGGTCGGATTTTTGGGACCTATAAGTGGGGTCTTCTTCCCCAAAGGTTCCCTAACTCTTGCAGCTCGTGTTTTCCCCATTGTTGACTTTCTTGAGCTTTGCTATCTCTCTATTCCTCCATGATTCTTGCTTCTAATTAGAGGGAAAAGAGAGAGGGGATCTAGATCTACTATTTCACCAATCAATCTCTCCTCTAAGTGAGAGGAAGCTTGTTGGATCTAGATCTTGGAGGGATTTGGTGTTCCTATTTTTTCTTCCTCTATTCTCCCCCAATAGCATTAGTTGCTTTGGTGGGATTTGAGAGTGAAGGATTTTGAGCACTTCTTGTGTTCTTGCCCATTGCATCGGTTGCATCGGTTTGAGTTCTCCGCGGTGATGCGTGGAAATCAAAGTTGAGAAGCTTGTTACTCTTGGGTACTTGGGGTGCCCTAGAGCTTGTCCTCTTGGGTACTTGGAGTGCCCTAGACGGTCCTAGTTGATCTCGGAGTTTTGGTGGCTCGCGGGATAGTTGGGAGCCTCCAATTAAGTTGTGGAGACGCGCCCCAACCTTGTGATTCTTGTGGCTTTGGGAGCCGCGGGAATTCGGTGAGAGCCTCCAATTAAGTTGTGGAGTGTGCCTCATCCTTGTACGGGTTCGGTGACCACCCTCAAGTGTCCCATAGTGGTTCGTGACACTCCGCATTGGTGGAGGCACGAAGAAGATTACGGTGTGCCATTTGACGGCTATTCGGGGATCACTTTGTGACTCCGCACCGCTCCAACGGAGACGTAGCTTCCATTGGGAAGTGAACTTCAGGATAAATCATCGTCTCCAAGTTCCTCGGTATTTCTATACTCGAGCTTCTTACTTATGCTATTTACTTTGTGATAGCCATCGAGCTTGAAGTAATATATCTTGCTATCACATATTTGCTTATATTGTTTAGCATAAGTTGCTAGTGCACATAGGTAAACCTAGCTTGTTTAGGTTTCGTGCTTGATAAATTAAACGCTAGTTTCATTCCGCATTTATTCAAGCCTAAACCATAAAGAATTTTAATCGCCTATTCACCCCCCCCTCTAGGCGACATCCGTGTCCTTTCAATTGGTATCAGAGCAGGTTCTCTCCTTATTAGGCTTCACTGCCTAGAGAGTAAAGATGTCGTCTAGCGGACTAGTGCACAATGCTTCTTTTATATTAGATGGCACAAATTATGATGTTTGGAAAATTCGCATTCTTGATATTATTCGGGTCATTGACCCATACATAGAGCGAATTCTAGATAGGGGTTATTCTCCTCCAAGGAATCCCAAATGATTATCTTTATTGGATGAGAATAATTCCTATCTAGATGCTCAAGCTTCTAATGTGATTTTCAATGCTTTGAGCGATGTAGTTATTATGTCGGTCTCTCCTTTTCGGAATGCTCATGAGCTTTGGACCAAACTTCAAGATAAATATGATGTGTCCAAGAATTGTGGAGATGATTGTTGTCCCTCCACTTCCGGTCGTAATGAGTTCTCAACTTCGTCTACTTCACCTACATGTGGCAAGCCACAAAATAATGCAATGGTGAGTAGTGATAAATGTTGTAATGATGATAGTGAGATTATTGTTGATGATCCCTCACCTATAACTTATTGCAATGATTTATCTTTATCTAGCACAAAAATTGATTTACATGCTTGTGTTCATAGTCCTTGCATATCATGTACAAATAGCTTGATTAATCCTCGTGATGATATGCTCTCTACATCTTGTTGCCATAATAAAAATGTTTCTATTTCCTCTAGTATTTGTTTGGCTAACCATGTAGAGGAAACCGAACACTCAATGGAACAAGACATGGACTTAAATGGTGCTTCAAGCAATTCTTCATCGTCATCATCATTTACTCACTTTTTCCTTATGGCTAAAGCTTCCGAGGTATCTCCTACCTTGGATTCCAATATATCCCATGAAGATAGTGATGATGACTGTGATGATAGTATGTCTTCCTTAAATAGGAAAGGTCAAATTGTCTTTCATGCTCTAAGTAAAAATAAGAATGCTTGTTCTAACTTTATAGAAATCTTGACTATTGCTATCGAGAGCAAGAAACTTATTGATGAGCATGAAGACACGATTGAGAAAATGCAAAGCCGCGAATATAAATATGTGATGCATCCAAAATGCATCTACTTTTCCAAGTATTTTGCTTCATGTTTTGCTCCGGAATCTTCCCATATTTGAATAAAACTGCTGAATCTGACGCTGTTTTTAGCAAAGTCTCTTTTCTGGCTATTTTTGCAGGAAATAAAATCGGGGAAAAATACCACGTCATTTTTATGGAAAAGGAGGACAACGTGCAAAGGATGGACACGAGGGAGCATCGGAGGCCCAAAAGAGGGGGCCCACGCGGCCACAGTACCAGGCCGCGTGGGCCCACCCCGTTGGGCCTCGGGCACCCCTCGCCTTCGGTCTTCGACGTACCCCCTCATATATACAGAAAAGTGCGTGCCCTAGAAGGAGAGGAGTTTTCGCGAAACAGAACGCCGCCACCATCACGATCTTCGTTTCGGGGACAGATTGATCCAGGATTTCTCCTCCGGTGGAGGGATCCGGAGGCCGTCTTCACCGCCTTCATCACCGCCTTCATCTCCATCGACCATGAGCCCCTTCCCATCACCATGTGTGAGTAGTCCGCTGTAGGCATGTGAGGTGGATGGGGATTGGATGAGATTGATCATGTAATGCTACCCGTTGTTCGGGATTTTAGGGTTTTATCTTGAGGATACTTTTGTATTGTGTTGATGCACTCTTGCTATGTTTAATGCTTGCTACTAGGGCCCGAGTGGCATGATTTCAGTACTGAACTTATATTGCCCCATCATATATTTGAGTTTGGTATTTATCTGCAAAGTGTATCACCTGCTATTATGTTGAACCTGCGAACCCTAAACGTGACATATAGGGAAAACAAGGGGGAGATGTTTTAGTTTGAGGATTCTATGTGTTCATGAAGTGTTAATGCATTGTTCCGGTCTATTCGAAAGGGTAGACCTTAATTACCTGTAGTTCCAAGTTGGCCCCGGTGAAATGGGCAGGTTGGACAATAGATGTTGTGCAAATTCTCTTGGTTAGTACGCACAACTAAATATGGAACACATACCTACATATATCGGAGTTAGAGATAGGTCCCATTGTTATTTGTTTCTTATTATATGATCAATCTCATTCTTGCAACACCCCGCTATCACCTCATGCCTACGTTTTAAATCTCTGAGTTACACTTTCACTTTTCCGGTGAAAACTGGGAAACACTTGTTCACTGCTACTGTTCTGCTTGTTACTTGAATCATACTACTGCCATCACTATTACTGCTGCAAGTTATTGATATACAGGTGTGGTTGAGAGTGACGCCTCAATTGCCAAGGTCTTATTGATATTCTTGTGTTCCCATCGAGTCGAACTATAAATTTGGGTAATACTTCCCAACGAAGACTTCAGCGATCCCCTATACTTGTGGGTATCAAGACGTTTTCTGGCGCCGTTGCCGGGGAACCTAGCTTTATTGGTAAGACAACTTGTTATCATCTATTTGCTGCTTTTGCTTGTTCCTAACCATGGGAAAGGAAAAGACTACTCCGAAGGAAGTGAGGCCTTCAACTACTCGCAGAGGTACGGATTTGCCAAGTAGGCCAAACTTTTCACCTAATGTTGCTTCTGCTGTTGCTCCTAAGAAAAAGGAAAGGTTTTATCTAGTTCACCATTGTCTAAAATGTCTACTAGTAATGAAAATGATTTATTATGTGGTAGCATAGACAAAGAAGTGACACCTGAAACATCTGAGATAACTGAAACACCTGAAAATCTGGAATCTTCTACTAATGAATCTGAGTTAGAAGATAATGAATACTGTGATGATGAATTTGAAACTTCTTCTGAGGAAGAGGAGGCATTTACTATGGCTTTTATGAATTCTGACTTTGATAAATTGGATAAACTTGATAGCTATAAAAATTCTCCTCTTGATGGATATTTTCCTATTACTGAGAAAATGAATGCTCCTGCTATTAAAATTAAAGATAAAGATTATGAGTTTAGTGTTGATCCTGAAATAATTGAAAAAGCTGAAAAATATAAGTTTTATGGTAGAGAGGATGAGTTTCCTTTTGAACACATTGCTGTCTTGCATGACTTATCTGTGTTATTTGGTAAAGATGAAATCCATCAACGCTACTATTTCTTAAAGCTGTTTCCTTTTACTTTGGGAGGAAGTGCTAAAACTTGGTATAATCGTTTAGAACCTGGATGTATTACTAGCAAGGAAGAATGTTTGCAGGTATTCTATAATAAGTATTTCCCTGCTGATAAGATTCATGGTTTGACTGTTGCGATTAGCAGCTTTTCACAGAAAGAGAAGGAGGATTTACCCCAAGCTTGGGGGAGGTATAGTAAGATGGTTAGGAAATGTCCTACCCATGGCTTCAAGAGTAATGAAATACTTGATATATTTTACAATGGTCTAACCGAAAACACCAGAGGCTATCTTGATGGTATTGCAGGTAATGTTTTCAGGGAAAGGACCGTTGATGAAGCAACTGAGCTATTGGAGACTATCTCTAGGAATTATGAAGACTGGAATATTGAAGAGATATTTCCGGAGAAGAAAGGAGGCATGCTCAAATTGGATAACGAAACAATGAAAGAAGCTTCCAAGGCTATTAAAGAGAAGGGAATTAAAACCTCTCATCTTAAGGAATTATCTGAAATGGGTGTTAAACTTCCTGATGATCAACCATGTTTTCCAATTCAAGTCAATGCTATTAGCTCCATAAAAGGTAATGAAAAGGTAACACCTCCTGTTGATGTATCCTACATGAATGATTTTGCTTATCATCATAATCCTGAGGAGCATAATATTAGAATGACTATTATGGAGAACTCTCACAAAATTAAATCTCTTCGAGAAAGTTTACATGCTAGTGTGGGAGAGGTAAAAAGAATTGTTAAACACTGTGAGATGATGAATAATCAAGTTGAACAAATGGTTTCTCTTCAAAATCAATTGTATGAAAGTCTTATGGTGAAGAAACAGGTTTGTGGAGTTAACACTAGGGGAGGTGCAAGTACTCAGGATCCTGATTTTCCTGAAGGCCATCCCAAGAGAAAAGAACAAGAAGCTCTCAAGAAGAAATCTTCTGCAGGAAAATCTCCCAATGAAAACAAGGACATTGATGACTCTGAAGAGCAAGATAAGGATATTTCTATTTCTGATGCTGAGACTGAAGATAATAATAATGAAGAAGAAGAATCACCTTCACCTGAAGAAGAGCCACAAGAGGATGAAAATATTGAAGAACCTGAACCTAATGATAAAGAAGACCCTCCACCATCTACTGAGAAGAATAAGAAGAAGAGCCATCCTAATCCACAAAGAGGTAAAGATAGGGATCCGTGGGTACAAAAACCCATACCATATCCCCAAGAGGTAATAAAAACTTTGGATGATGCTAGATTTGAGAAATTCTTTGAGTTGATTAAGTCTTTGTGTTTGCAAATTCCTCTTGTTGATGCTATTAAAATCCCTCCATATTCCAAATACATGAAAGACATTGTGACTAATAAAAGAAAGATTCCTACTGATGCAATAACTGCTATGCTTGCTGAATATTCCTTTAAAGGGAAAATGCCTGAAAAACGTGGTGATCCTGGTATTCCAACTATTCCTTGTCATATTAAAGAAACTTACGTGAAATATGCTCTATGTGACTTAGGAGCTGGTGTTAGTGTTATGCCTTTTTCTTTATATAAGAAACTTAACCTAAACAAATTGGTTCCAACTGAAGTATCATTACAAATGGCTGATAAATCAACTGCTGTGCCTATAGGAATATGTGAGGATGTCCCTATCTCTATTGCTAATGTGTTAATCCCTACAGACTTTGTTGTGTTAGAAATGCCTGAAGATGATAATTTGTCTATTATTCTTGGAAGACCCTTTTTAAACACTGCAGGGGCTGTTATAAATTGCACTGAGAGCAAGGTAACATTCAATGTCAAGGGAAATGAGCACACTATCTATTTTCCTAAGAAGAAATCTGTTACTATGGTAAGCCAGAGTGTGAACTCCATTAAAAGGAATACTCTTATAATAGGAAGCTTTGAGTTTGCATTGCCACCTCCTGAACCAAAATATGCTATCTTAATGATTGGAACTATTCCAATCAAATATGAGGTGACTTGAAATTGCTCAGAAAACATATAAAATAAAGAATCATGTATTATATCTTTTGCATATTATTAATGAGACTTGATCAACCTCATTACTAATATGAAAATGATGCAAACTTGATTCCCATAAAAATTGCTTTGAATGTTTGATTTCATTTATTCTAGAATTTTTAGATTATTTGCATGAGCATAATTATTTCAAAGTGCAGAAATTCCAGAAATGTAGTTTGAAAAATTCTGTTCAGAAAATTTTCTCGAAAAATTCCAGAAAAATTTGGAGGTAAGTTATTTTAGAGGAACTAACAGCCAAAAGGGAGACACCAGAGGGCCACCAGGGCCCAAAAGGGTGTCCCACGCGGCCACAGTACCTGGCCGCGTGGGACCCTATTTTGGCCCACAGAGGGGTTAGGTGAGTATCCAGTGCCCATCTCCTCCCCTCGACAGGAAACCAGCCCCAGGTATTTTTCCCAAATTTTTCGAGCTCTCTTCCTGCTATCCTTGGATCTCCAAGTTTAGGGCAGATTTTTCAAATCTGTTTGGTGGGATTGCTCATTGGTATGTGACTCCTCCACTCATCCAATTACTTTTTGTTCTTATGCCTCATGCATGAAGTATTTTGCTGCACTAGGTGTCACCCTTTTATGCTTAGGAAATCCATAGATTCAAGTTTTCTAGTTGATATTGATGCATGATATTGATGTGGAGACTATTTATGGATGGCTTAATGTTGTTTTAAGGTGTTACATCTTGATTTTTGTTGAATATTGTTTTTGGGCAGCAAGGTATCATGTTTAGCAAGGGCAAGCTTGGGATGAGCTCAAGACCAAGAAAGAGAATGCAAAGTCTCCCTCAATTATGATGACGACCACCTTTGGGAGGATGATGCATTCTTTGTAGGGGAGAAGTGAAAATACATACAACAAGATGGCAAGATCCCTATGTTCTTGAGCATGGGGATCAAAGAGGACTTCGACACCTTCGCACTACAACTGGTTTACTTGGTTCTCAGAACCCCAAGATACATATGAAGAACTCTCGCGGAATTCCTCTCTACTTCAGATTTGAGGGCCCGGAGCCCTAAAAGCACAGGAAGAAAGTAAGGCACCCTCTTACCTTTGTTTGCAAATTTACTATGAGAGGTGAGCGCCTTGTTATGTCTCTAGGGAATTTTGCAATGCTATTGGTGTAGAAAATTCAGGGAGTTGGAGTGAAACTCGTGCTGATACCAACCATGAGCTTGTTGAGTTTTGGCATACTATATCTGTAAACTCTCATGATAGATTAAATAGGGGTAAATTTACTCATATACAGCACCCAAGTTTGAGATATTTTGCGTTGTTTCTTGCAAGAGGATTTCTTGCTAGGGATAACAATTCTGCTTGCACTGGACCAATGGTTTATCTACTAAAATGTGCAAAAGAAAATACACCGTGTGAATATAACTTGGGAGTCATACTTGCTAGATCTTTGCATACTGCTGTGAGTAGAAATATTACTGATCAAACTCCTATTTATGCTGGTGCTATTGCTACTATGGTGTACAATTACATTAAAAACGAGAGAGGATATGGTGATAACATGGGTACTCTAGTGCGAGAGTCCAAATTACTTGATTTTGCTTTGACTACTCGCATGGATATAAGTACGTTGTATGGGGAACATTATCTGTATAACTATTTGAGCACTAGTGGGCAGCGAGTGTCCATTAGGCTCCCCCGTACTGACCTTTTTGACAGGAGTACCGGAAAATGGATAGTGGAAGAGGCGCCGCCTCAGGAGGAGCCACAAGCTCCAGAGACACAGGGGTACATACCTCAGGCGGAGCCCCTGTACCCAAGCATGCAAGGCTACCCATATAGTTACTACCCTGGAAGTGGAAGTGGATACGGCAACTACCCAGGATACTAGCTTGATCGCAAGCTTGGGGGAGTACTTCTCTTACTCTCCATTCATTGTTTTATATCACCGTTATATTGCTATGATAAGTTTCTTGAAAACGCAAAAACACAAAAAGATTTTATTTGTTTCTTTTACTTCTGGTTGTTTGTCTTTTGTTTCTTAGAACGAAAAATAACAAAAATATTTTCGTTTTCTTGAAACAAACGCAAAAACGGAGGTGCAGAAATTGCTGAAATCTGCTCGCTGTTTTATTTTTCATTTTTTCTCTGTAACTCCGATTGAGCTGAAATTTTAACCACTGCTGCAACACATCATAACCTACACACACGTAAAATATGAGATTTTTCTGAGGTGTCTAGGTAGGGTAAAAACAGTACTGTATGCAGTGACATTTTCTGGCAGATTTGAGTTTTTATTGTGCAGTTCAAGTTGGGAGAGGAGAACAACGATGATGAGTTGATGTGCATGAAGTGGATGAAAGGTATGACACCTTTGCCGTGTTATGTGGACTTTTAATAACAGCAAGTGAGCACATCATAGTTTCTTCAACATCTAGAAAAGTGGTAGCAAATGTTTATCTTCTCCATGTTCTAGTATGTTATATGATGATGCAAGTGAAATATATTAGTGACAATACTTGGTTGTGGATTGAATAATTGTGGTCTAAACAAAGGTCTACGCATCCCATTGTGCTTACTAAACTTGCCAAAAAAGAAGTAAAAGAATTTTCAAATGTTAAACATGAAGTTATGCTTGACAGGTTTAGTGGTTGGGAGTTAGCTGAAATGTGCTGACACATGTAAAGCTTTCAACATTGCACTAAATATATTCAGTTGATATCATGTACTTTTGTTATGGATGCTATCATGTGCGAAATGAAAGCGGAAACTTAGTAAGTTTGTTGAGTGAGAATAATTGGCTAGAGAGACGCCTGGGCCGCCAACTTAAGCCATGCATCATTCATGGTGGAAATTTACAGCACCATAGTGACATTCAGTGATGCACTTCATAATAAAAAGCTACAAATGGTAAATAAAAGAGTGCTGAGATTGTTCATTGTCTGTTTGTCTTGTTGTTTGGACATGGGCTTGTCCATGTCCTGGGACAAGAGGTACCCCAGTTGACGCTCTTGATGACGCTTTTATTACTTGCAATGACTGAAAATTTCGAACTTACTAGTGACCCAAGTTGAGTAGCCATGGTGTAGGTACTCGTATTCACGGGGCATGAGGTTTTCAACCATTAGTTGGTCAAGCATATGAGTCATATAATATCAAATGGTTTGATAAAACTAAGAGCAAGGTTGTAAGCACAATGATTTCACAGTAACAAAAGAAAGAATCAAAAGATCTCAAAATCTTGTCATGATTCAATCAATAGCGATGCAAGAACCTTTGTTTATTTCTACAGTTGAGCAAACTCATCCAAGTATTGACACTACATGTTATTCTCTTGCAGCAAATATAAATGCTTTAACATTGATTAGATATACCTTTGCTAGCATCTTGTTATTTGTTATTGAAGCTATGTTTTGAATGCTTGTTGTATTAAACGGTGTTACATATGCAATGCAAAGTTCTTGTCAAAGTCTTTTATCGCTTCTGCACTACGTTTGAGTTGTTCGAGGACAAACAACGAGCTAAGCTTGGGGGAGCTGATGCATCCAAAATGCATCTACTTTTCCAAGCACTTTGCTCATAATTTGCTCCGGAATCTTCCCATATTTGAATAAAACTGCTGAATCTGACGCTGTTTTTAGCAAAGTCTCTTTTCTGGCTATTTTGCAGGAAATAAAATCGGGGAAAAATACCACGTCAATTTTTATGGAAAAGGAGGACAATGGACAAAGATGGACACGAGGAAGCGCTCGAGGGCCAAATGGGGGGCCCACGCGGCCCCTGTACCTGGCCGCGTGGGCCCACCCAAATGGGCCTCGGGCACCGCCTCGCCTTCGGTCTTCGACGTACCCCCTCATATATACGAAAAGTGCTTGCCCTAGAGGAGAGGAGCTTTCGCGAAACAGAACGCCGCCACCATCACGATCTTCGTTTCGGGGACAGATTGATCCAGGATTTCTCCTCCGGTGGAGGGATCCGGAGGCCGTCTTCACCGCCTTCATCTCCATCGACCATGAGCCCCTTCACCATCACCATGTGTGAGTAGTCCGCTGTAGGCATGTGAGGTGGATGGGGATTGGATGAGATTGATCATGTAATGCTACCCGTTGTTCGGGATTTTAGGGTTTTATCTTGAGGATACTTTTGTATTGTGTTGATGCACTCTTGCTATGTTTAATGCTTGCTACTAGGGCCCGAGTGGCATGATTTCAGTACTGAACTTATATTGCCCCATCATATATTTGAGTTTGGTATTTATCTGCAAAGTGTATCACCTGCTATTATGTTGAACCTGCGAACCCTAAACGTGACATATAGGGAAAACAAGGGGGAGATGTTTTAGTTTGAGGATTCTATGTGTTCATGAAGTGTTAATGCATTGTTCCGGTCTATTCGAAAGGGTAGACCTTAATTACCTGTAGTTCCAAGTTGGCCCCGGTGAAATGGGCAGGTTGGACAATAGATGTTGTGCAAATTCTCTTGGTTAGTACGCACAACTAAATATGGAACACATACCTACATATATCGGAGTTAGAGATAGGTCCCATTGTTATTTGTTTCTTATTATATGATCAATCTCATTCTTGCAACACCCCGCTATCACCTCATGCCTACGTTTTAAATCTCTGAGTTACACTTTCACTTTTCCGGTGAAAACTGGGAAACACTTGTTCACTGCTACTGTTCTGCTTGTTACTTGAATCATACTACTGCCATCACTATTACTGCTGCAAGTTATTGATATACAGGTGTGGTTGAGAGTGACGCCTCAATTGCCAAGGTCTTATTGATATTCTTGTGTTCCCATCGAGTCGAACTATAAATTTGGGTAATACTTCCCAACGAAGACTTCAGCGATCCCCTATACTTGTGGGTATCAATATGCGGATGAGATCGCCGAACTCAAGGAAGCTCTTGAAGAAGAAGAAACCACTAAGGAGTCTCTTGAGGAGACATTTTCTCTTGAATTTTCTAGAGTAAAGGGATCCCATGATAGAAACCTTGAGTTGGTTAATGATTTCAAAATAACAAATAGTAAGCTTATAGATGCACATGCCAAACTCCTTGAGGATTTTGAGCACCTAGATAATGGCTCTAGGGTCATTAAGGGTGAGCTCATCAAACTCACCGAGTCTCATGCGCAACTTAAAGCTTCTCACTCTAAAGAGCTTGCCAAGTTACTTTCTCCTATTGTCATAAATAATGATGCTTGTATAACTCTATCTCTTGTGAAGCATCCATATTGACGGAGAATGTTGAGCTAAGGGCTCAACTTGTATTGCTTTCTAGCAATTGTGGGAAAATGGAAGAAAGACATGAAAAGCTTTCGAGCTCTCATGAGGATCTTTTAGTCTCCAATGATAAGCTAAAGTTAGCTCATGAGGCTATTATGTCTAAGGTAAAATCGCGTGAACCTCATGTGGACAATGGCACAACTTCTACTCAACATGCTTTATTGCCATGTGCTAGTCCTAGTAATTCATCCACTCATAATATTGCTACATCTTGTGATGAATTACTTTCCATGCCTTTTTGTTCTAACAATGAAGCTTCTACTTCCTCTAGTGTTTTTGTTGATACTAACCATGTAGAGGAAATAAAAGAGCTCAAGGCCCAAGTCACTTCTTTGAAGAAAGACTTGGAAAAGCGTCATGATGGGAAGCCCACACTTGACAACATGTTGAGTGTGCAAAGACGTCCCAATGACAAGAGTGGACTTGGATTCAACTCCAATAGTAAAAACAAGTCCAAGTATAACAAGAAAAAGAAGGGCCAAAAACAAGTCAAGAATTCGGCCAAGATCACTTGCTTCAAGTGCAAAGTTGAAGGGCACCATGTTAGATCTTGCCCTATGAAGAAGAAATCTCTTAGCAAGAAGCAACAAGGGAAGAGGCCTCAAGTTCATCAATATGAAGAACGGTCCCTTCCCAAGAAGAACCATGGCATGCCTCCTCATGATGAAGCTTCAACTAAGAAGAAAGGAGGAAGCAAATGTTGCTACATATGTCGTGAGAAGGGTCATTTTGCTTCTTCATGCACTAGTGGTAACTTATCCAAACCCATAATATTTGATAATGCTTATTCTATTAGGAAGGATAAAGTTGGCAATGTGTTTGCCAAATACGTTGGTACTCAAAGTGGTGTCAAGAAAAGGACCATTTGGTTTGCCAAGCCTATTGTGACTAACCTCTTAGGACCCAACTTGGTTGGGGACCAACAAGTTAAAACTTGATCAATAGGTGTTGGTGGAGGGCATTGGAGACTTGGCCACATCATGAAGAATTAAGGGATCTTCATCAATTATATTCTCTCAAGCCAAGTCATTTGGATTATAGTTCTATCTCATATCCAATGTTCCTCCTTGCGGTAACTTGTGTTTAAATCATACATACATTGAAAGTTGCTTGCACCCTTGCATGTGTTTGGTTTTGTACCTTGCTAGTGTTTGTATGTGTTGTGCTCTCTACTTACTTATCTTGAGAATCAAGTATGTGTATGTTGGTTTGCACACCATGTATGTGTGAGTTTGTGTTGAGCCATTTGTATCAACTTGCTTATATCTTAATTGGCTCTTTTTGAGAGATTTTTTGGACTATCCCATTTTGGGGGAGTGATATGCTTGCGCACTTCACAATCCTAAAAATATGTATACATGAGTTCTACCACTTAGAGTTGATATATCAATCTTATCTAGTTTCTATGTGGTATGTCATACTCATGAGAAATTCAAATTCTATAATGTCCATTAATTATCTCTAGTTGGTTTTTATTTGCCTCTTGTGGAGAATAAATGGATTATCACATTATGGGGGAGTAATATGCTATGTGCATATTACAACCTAGTCAATGTGAACATATGAGGTATTGCCACCTAGAATTGATATTGTTAATTATCTTGTTCCTATGTGGCATGTTTCTCAAACAAGTTCCCATTTGCTTAAATGTTTTTACTTACTCACTTTGGATCTTGTTTGTGATGAATGTTCTTGGTAAGGTTTTCCTCTAATATGTTCTCATATATCTCTTTGGAAACCAATTGCTTCAAAGTACTCTTTGTAGTTGCTTTGCATTATCATGTGAATATTTGAAGCTATCAAGAACTTCTATCTCCATAAGCTTCTCACTTAAATCTTATACATTGTCGTGTGCTTATGTTTGTGAAGATGATCTTGAATTCATTCTAATATACACCGAGAAATATCTCTCCATATACTTGTCCAAGAACAAGTGATCACATAATTGTGGTGAATTTGTAGGTCGTCTTCATATTGGCTCTTGACTTTATTGCCTTATTTCTTGCCAAATTAATGTGTTTTATCTCCCGTTGTCTTCCTTGCCTCTTGTGGATTCTTTTACTTTACTCAAACTTTCCTAATGTTTTATTTGGTGTAGGAGAGGCATTGATCCCATCATTGTGCACCTTGCATTCAAAGTCTACTTATAGATAATGCACTATTCTTGGGTGAGCTATCCTATATTGAATACAAACTTATTTTTCATTAGTATTGGATCTTATTGCTTTTACTTGATATATGACTAGTGTTTGAATAAATATTTGGAGAGCGATGATTCCATATGTGTGCATTGTGTATTCAAATACAAGATCATAAATAATACACTTTTGTTGGGAGAGCTATCATGCATTTTTTTAAACACTATTTATATTCTATTTGTATTTGATCCTTTCCTTTGGTCTTTGATCCCGATGACATGTCTCATGTAAGACAAACCTTTTCGGCTTGGTACTTTGTGCCATCATGAAAAGTGTAGAGGGTTGGTTTATTTGTTGGAACCCCATTTTTCTTTTTGAGAGTTGTCCCAATTGGCATCTCTCTTTGGGAGTGGGTTATATCATTCGTTGATTAACATCTCTCTCTCAATTGGTATCTTATTTTTTTTTGATATCTTTGTCCAATTGGTATCTTTTCAATCATGTGTTGGTTTGGTTTTAGTTTCAATTGGCTTCTCTAAATCAATTTTTGATTTGGATCTTTGATATAATTTGGACCATCTTTGATTTTTGATATTTGTCCAAATTGTATCTCATTTTGGTTATTAAAGTTAAGAGGCATGCATATGTACTACATGTTTATTTTATGGCATGCTTTTTTCTTTGTGCCAATATATAGGTGAAACTCCTCGAAATCCTAAATTTGTTAAGATGTGCATGAAATCCAATTTCATATCTATATGCACATATTTTTTGAGGAGTTCCTTCTATGTATTGTAGTTTGACTAACTACTTGGACCCAATTAGTTTGGGAACAATTTTACTTGAATATGTTTTAGGTACATGGAGATGCATTGGATGCTTGTCTCATTTATAATGAAGGTACCTCACTACATGCTTATTGGAGCCAAGCGAGGATGGTTGATGAAATTTTATCTACTACATCAACCCAATGTCATCTCGGTAACAAGTATTCACCCTCATGCATACTTTTCTAGCATCCAACCTTGTGTAGGTTGCATCATGGCATGAAACTTATTTATACCTTTATTGTTTCTTGCAAAATTTTAGAGAGACTTTATTGATGAATTTGCAAATCCTATTCGATTCTTATGATACTTGTTGCTTTATCAATGCGTCCCATCTATCTCTTTTCCTTAGTGATATTTGTGATGCATTGTTGTGGTTGAATTTGAAGTTCATTTTATACAATATGAGAATATTGAGCTATGGGCTATGATCCTAAACAAACATCATATGTGTATATTTTATGACTTCCCTTTGGATATCGTGTTTCTTTTCCTTAGTAACTAATTTTATGTGTACATGTTTCTTTGTGGATATATATATCATGATTGTTGTACACTTAGAAACTTATATACATGAGAGAAATTACATCTTTACTCGATTCCTAATTCTTCGGTGTCCTCTTTTACTCCACTTTTGTATCTTTGGCGTGACTCCGAAAAGAATTTGATTTGTGAGTGCATATCCTATTTTATCACATCTTGATGCTCTCATCTTGGTGAATATCTTGCTTGTCTTTACAAGCCAATAATCTTCACCATGGGATATGTCACAAGCTTTGTTTTTCATTTACATCTTATTGAGCTTGTGAATTCATTTGTTTTTGTGTTTTAGAGGATACCGGAGGAGTGAGGATTCCATGTTTGTACACCTTGTATTCAAATACAATAATTCTAAATTGTGTACAAATATCGGGGAGCTCCTCTACTTCTTTAAAACACTCTTTTGCTCAAATCATAATATCTTGTGTTTATTTGGTTAGTTAGGATCTTTTTGATTGCTTGTTTTTTTGGAGAATTGTAAAAAGTTTTCCATATCGTTCTTTTGCAATCTTTGGATCCTCAATATAGTTTGTGCTCTCTCCAACTATTCGTCTTTGGATATGTGTATTTGTTTTCACTCATATTTTGATAAATGCACTCGTTATGGGGGAGCTCATACTATATTGACCTTCTAAGATTTTTCGCCCATTTTGGAAATGGATGCCAATGGGGGAGAAGTTTTATAGGGTTTAAGGGAATTTGGTGTTATGCTTTTGTTTTGATCATAAGCATTTACCTTTCATGCTCATGCATCCATGCTTGTCGATTTGCATGGTTGCTTAATTCATTATATAAACCTTGTAAAAGAGATTGTCATCAATTACCAAAATGGGGGAGATTGAAAGGGCATGGCGCCCCCATGTGTTGTTTTGGTAATTAATGACAATCCCTATGGACTAATGGTTGCATTGAGTTGTACTTGTAGTGTTTGTCCATAGACCATGCTTGAACTCCATATGTTGGATTCAAGGTTGATGCCATTAATATATTGATATAATGAAGTATTTGGCATCAAGATCATCGAGGTGTATGGATATATACTTGATATGATCAAGAAGAAGAGTATGTGATGACCAAGTTATTGTTCGAAGAGTTATCCGATGATTGGTCATATGTGAGTTGAGCATATTATAAGTGTGTCTTGAAGAAAAAGATTAGTGATCATTCATGGTTACCTTCGAGACATCATCTATTGAAAAGAGAATAAAAGATACAAGGTTGATCAAGATATTGATCAACACACAAAGCCAAAAGATGTACCAAGTGGGATCACATATCTCTTGGTATGGTAAGCAATTGTCCATATTTCTTTGTGAACTAAGCCATGATGTGTGTGTCATTTCTATGTGTGGTTAGGTATCTTTCTATGGGCTTGCATCAAATGAAGATTTCATGTAGCCCATGAAGGATGACGTCATGTGGTGATCGTCATCAAGCTTGAGAAGAAGTGCAAGTTCAAGAGAAGTATCTCGAAGATACCATATGCTTGATGCTTGTCACCCTCTTGGAGATAATGGTCAAGTGAAAATGTGCCTATGAGAGGCCCTCCCATAATGGAGTATGGGGAGCAATATGTGAGACTTCACCAAGCAAAGCGCAATCAAGAAAGGTGGTCCACTTGAAGAGATCGAGGTCGACATCATCTAGCTCAAGTGGAATGCGTAAGGCAAAGGTATGATCTTGATAGAGTTTCTATTTTACCGGTCTCATATGGTGCTAGTTGGGAGACCGGGTTATAGGATAGATACCGTACTATCAAGAGGGGCTCTCGATTGAGCTTTAGCGTATCGTTCGTAGAGAGCTCAAACCTTTGCATACTTGTCTTCATCATCTTTCTTGGTTATTCTTTGTACTTTATCTTGTGGGGTTTTGGAGCTTGTTGTGATCTTCATAACAAACTCAAGTTCATCAAAAACAGATTTAGTATGAAAAACTTGTTGGGTTTTTGATATTTGAGGTTTACCCGTTCGTCCTTTTTAGAAAGGGTTTACCTTTCTACATTTGGTTTTATCCTCCCATGTTGGACTATGATATTTCTCCACATGATCTTGTAATGCTCGTTGCGGTGATTCCAACGAGCCCAAGAACATCGAAAACGGAGTTCGTATGTAAAAGATATCACGTTTTCCATACGTGTGTTTTAGGAATTCCGGGTGATTCCGAACGCATTCCGACCTTATTCCGAACGGGTTGGAATTTTCCGAACTGATTCCGAACTGGATCCAAACTGGCTATTTTGGTTCTGTATTCCTTCCGGAATCAAGTTGTTTTTAATCCGGATTTTTCCGATCCACTCGGAATTCCGAGCCAAATCCGGATTCATTCCGAACGACACGAATCTGTACCAAACGGTCGGATTTTTGGGACCTATAAGTGGGGTCTTCTTCCCCAAAGGTTCCCTAACTCTTGCAGCTCGTGTTTTCCCCATTGTTGACCTTCTTGAGCTTTGCTATCTCTCTATTCCTCCATGATTCTTGCTTCTAATTAGAGGGAAAAGAGAGAGGGGATCTAGATCTACTATTTCACCAATCAATCTCTCCTCTAAGTGAGAGGAAGCTTGTTGGATCTAGATCTTGGAGGGATTTGGTGTTCCTATTTTTTTCTTCCTCTATTCTCCCCCCCCCCCAATAGCATTAGTTGTTTTGGTGGGATTTGAGAGTGAAGGATTTTGAGCACTTCTTGTGTTCTTGCCCATTGCATCGGTTGCATCGGTTTGAGTTCTCCACGGTGATACGTGGAAATCGAAGTTGAGAAGCTTGTTACTCTTGGGTACTTGGGGTGCCGTAGAGCTTGTCCTCTTGGGTACTTGGGACGGTCCTAGTTGATCTCGGAGTTTTGGTGGCTCGCGGGATAGTTGGGAGCCTCCAATTAAGTTGTGGAGACGCGCCCCAACCTTGTGATTCTTGTGGCTTTGGGAGCCGCGGGAATTCGGTGAGAGCCTCCAATTAAGTTGTGGAGTGTGCCTCATCCTTGTACGGGTTCGGTGACCACCCTCAAGTGTCCCATAGTGGTTCGTGGCACTCCGCATTGGTAGAGGCACGAAGGAGATTACGGTGTGCCATTTGACGGCTATTCGGGGATCACTTTGTGACTCCGCACCGCTCCAACGGAGACGTAGCTTCCATTGGGAAGTGAACTTCAGGATAAATCATCGTCTCCAAATTCCTCGGTATTTCTATACTCGAGCTTCTTACTTATGCTATTTACTTTGTGATAGCCATCGAGCTTGAAGTAATATATCTTGCTATCACATATTTGCTTATATTGTTTAGCATAAGTTGCTAGTGCACATAGGTAAACCTAGCTTGTTTAGGTTTCGTGCTTGATAAATTAAACGCTAGTTTTATTCCGCATTTATTCAAGGCTAAACCATAAAGAATTTTAATCGACTATTCACCCCCTCTAGGCAACATCCATGTCCTTTCACCTTGGTCCAGGTGATAGTGTCCCATTTCTGCGCTACGAGGCTGTAGGTGCAACCATACCGGAGGCCGAGCAGACGGCGTCCTTGATGGTCACTTACGCTCTAGCTACAGAACGTCAGGTTCAGATAAGAGATATCAACTACCCTGTGTTGGAGTTCCAGTAGAAGCAGAATCAAGAACTGCGCCAGAAGCTGACGGAGACTCAGCACCTGTGTGTCGAGCTGATGGACATTGTCCGTGCTAGTGAGAGGGAGGTTGCTTTCCTGTAGCGCCTATCTCACAGGTTCTATCGTCGCATTCGTAGTCTGAAGGACACTATTGCAGCTCTGCATGGTGGAGATGGAAGCTCTGCCGGTAGCTCCTGAACTAGGGGCCGGGGTCAGCAGTTTGAGCAGTAGCTATGTCGTACCTAGTATCATATAAAATCGAGTCTTCAGGGAGTAGAGTGTGGGTGGTGCAGTAGTTTGGGCTGCAAGACACAACGGAATAGTCTGCTGGTACTCTAGCACTATGCTGCACTATGCTTTGCATGTTGTGATATGATCTATAGTCTGCTGGTCGATGTTATGACATCTGTTGTGATATTAACTGGACCAACCTTTTATCTATTTATTAGATTTAACAGTGATCCTGCTAACATTTAAAAAAGATGTTATGACATGTTGTCTGTGCATGTTCCTTTAAAGAATCTAGAGTGTAATCTGCATGAAGTTGAAGAAGTATGCTTGTTCTGTTATCGTTTGTTCTACTTCCTCCGTTCCAAATTAGATGACTCCCATTTGTCCACATACGGATGTATCTAGACATGTTACAAGTATAGATACATCCACATGTGTACGAATGGAAAGTCATCTAATTTAGAACGGAGGGAGTACTTAGTATTGTTCTTTGTAATATTACTGAAAATGACCAGTGAACATTTCTTTGCTCTACTTGTGACCCAAAAATATTTTATGGCATGTGTATAGACCTGACATTTTCTAAAATGTGCATGCAGGGGCGGACCCAGAAAAAAATACGAGTGGGGGCAAATCAAGTGACTGGGGGCCTTACTTGCATAAATTTGCAAAATATGAAGAAATTTCCTTCAAATATGATTAAATACTATAGGAAATCAAAATTTTGAGCGGGGGCATAGGCCCCCATTCATCTACACTTGGGTCCGCCCCTGTGTGCATGTATATCTCATTGTTAAGATTTTCTGTGATTACCAAAACAAGCAGTGAAACCTGGATCGTGACTAGTGCAAGAATCTCTTTTCACCTAGTAATACATTATGCATGCAAGTTGTGAGGCATGCATGCGAGTTTGCAAGTTACCTGCAAGAATTAAAACTAGCCTGACATGCGTACATGCATGTGTCCATCGATGTCCAAAGTATGGTCTACACTGTTTTCTTTCTAGACACACTATTTGAATAGACATGTACCAGCTGCCTATCTAAGTGAATCGATCATGTGTGAAGTTTCTGATTCTCAAGATCTTCTTTTTCCTGACATGACTACTCACTGTCTTCGCTAACTGGGCTAATTTATTTAAGTTTGTAATAGATGGCTGATGATCATAGCAACGGTTCAAGCCGTGAGGCAAACAACGGCAACGCTAGACAAATGGTTCATGAACTAGGAGACCAGGGTGCGCTTGCAAATCTGCTTACCAATATACTTGGCAGGCAGCAGGAAACTCAACAGCGCCAAATGGATATCCTGGAACGTGTTATGAAGAACGACAGTCAACCTAGTGGAGTTGGGGAATTTCAAAAGCTCAAACCACCCTCATTTCCCGGAACACCAAATCCACTGGAAGCAGAAGACTGGATGACTGCCATGGAAAAAGCATTTGACGCTATGGAATGCACTGATAAGGAGAAAGTTGCATATGCGGTTTATATGCTTCAGTCGAGTGCTTTTGAATGGTGGGATGCACACAAAAAGTCCTATCCGGAAGGAACTGAAATTTCATGGGCATTATTCAAGGAGGAACTCTATAGGAAATATTTCCCGGAGAGTGTCAAGCGCATGAAGGAAAGAGAGTTTCTTGAGCTAAAACAAGGGAATAAATCTGTGACCGACTACGAAATTGAGTTCTCTAGGCTGGCAAGATTTGCTCCAGAATTTGTTCAGACTGATGGCTCCAAGGCGAGGTGTTTTGAAAATGGATTACGCCAGCCACTTAAATGGCGTGTAGAAGCTTTTGAGCTAAATACTTTCAGAGAAGTAGTAAGTAAAGCACAACTCTTAGAAAAGGGATATTATGAAGAAAGACTTGATAGGGACCAACCCTCAAAGAAGCCGAAGTTTAATGACAACCAGCAAAATAATGGGAGGTTTCGCCGCCCGACCGAGTTACAGGATATTCATCGGTAAACATGACAAGGAAGTGTCCAACATGTAAGGGAAATCATTCTCCTAGCATTTGTCATGATCGTTGGGGTAAATGTTATACCTGCGGGAAACCCGGACACACTCGTCATGAATGTCCAGACAAACCAAATTTTAATCGCATGGCTCCTTCTGCTCAACCAAGACCTTTGGCGTTACCCCAGCCACCTCAACAATTGTATCTGCCTGGCCCGTCATCAGCAACTAATCATGGGTCAAATCAAAATGGAAAGACCAACACTTATAGCCAACCTTCAGGAGCTCACTTAAATAATAGAGATAAATCTCGTGGAGGGAACCGAGCTAGAGTATTTAATCTTACGCAGAAGAGTGCAGAGGAAGCCAACAATGTGATAACAGGTAACTGTTTAATCTGCTCTCACCCGGGCACAATTTTGTTTGATTCTGGTGCCACACATTTTTTCATTTATGCAAAATTCATGAATGAAAACAAGATCTGTAGTAGACGGCTAGAGGAAATAGTTTATGTTGATACACCTCTACAAAGCAGAAGCGCAGAATTAATTTGCAATTCATGTCCGATAGAAATCGGGGGATGGACATTCACAGCTGACCTTGTAGTATTAGATATGCATGATTTTGATGTGATACTTGGCATGGATTGGTTACGCCAGAACAAAGCGACAATTGACTGTCATGAAAAAGGATTACATTTAGACCTTGTGGCCGAGTAGAAATTGTATACCAAAGTAATAGGAGAAATTTAGTCAGACCGCTCATAGCAAGTATGGAAAGCAAGGAAACAAATATAAATGAAATTGCAGTGGTACGAGAATTTCCCGATGTTTTTCCAAAGGATCTGCCAGGACTGCCACCAGATCGCGAAATTGAATTTTCTATTGTATTAATTCCTGGGACAGAACCAATTCATAAGGCACCATATAGAATGGCACCGGTGGAGCTACAAGAATTAAAAACACAGTTGAAAGACCTTGAGGAAAAGGGATTTATTCGCCCGAGTGTTTCTCCATGGGGTGCACCGGTTTTATTTGTGAAAAAGAAGGATGGCAGCTTAAGACTGTGTACTGATTATCGAGAGCTGAATAAGGTAACTATTAAAAATAAATATCCTCTTCCCCGGATAGATGATTTATTTGACCAGCTACAAGGATCCAAGGTTTTCTCAAAGATTGATTTGCAATCTAGTTACCATCAACTAAAAATAAAGGAGAGTGATATTCCTAAGACTGCCTTCCGCACCCGCTATGGTCATTATGAGTATTTGGTCATGCCTTTGGATTGACAAATGCTCCCGCGGCATTCATGGATTTAATGAACCGGGTATTCAAGCCTTACTTGGATCAATTTGTAGTTGTCTTTATTGATGACATTCTTATATATTCAAAGACAAAAGAAGAGCACCCGAAGCATCTAAGAACTGTGCTGCAAACACTACGAGAACGTAAATTATATGCCAAGCTAAAGAAGTGTGATTTCTGGATGAATCAAGTACCTTTTCTTGGTCATGTCATTTCGAGCAAAGGTATATCAGTGGATCCTGCCAAAGTGCAAGCCATATCAGAATGGCAAAGACCCTCAACACCCACGGATATCCGAAGCTTTCTTGGCATGGCAGGATACTATCGTCGATTTATAATGAACTTCGCCAGAATTGTTGCTCCCTTAACTCGTTTAACAAAGAAAGGAGTCAAATTTGAATGGACGGATCTGTGCGAAGAAAGTTTCCAAGAATTAAAGAATCGTCTAATTTCAGCTCCAGTCCTTACCTTACCCATTGGCGGGGAAGAATTCACCATTTATTGTGATGCTTCAAAATTTGGGCTTGGTTGTGTACTTATGCAAAGAGGAAAAGTCATAGCCTATGCTTCTGGCCAACTGAAACCGCATGAGCAAAATTACCCAACTCACGACATGGAGCTAGCAGCAGTAATTTTTGCATTAAAGATTTGGAGACATTATCTTTATGGCGAGCATTGTGAGATATTCACTGATCACAAAAGTTTGAAATATATTTTCACGCAAAAGGAATTGAATATGAGACAAAGAAGGTGGTCAGAACTAATGAAGGATCATGATCTTAATATTAACTACCATTCGGGAAAGGCAAATATTGTGGCAGACGCCTTGAGCAGAAAAGCCTACTGTAACATGTCGACCCTAGTCACCCAAGCGCCACATCTATTACGAGAGTTGGAAAGGATGGGAGTACAACTAAAAGTACGTGTACCTGGGCACATGCTAGCTACTCTCCAAGTCACATCGACCTTAGAAAAGCAAATAAGAGAAAAACAGATGATTGATCAGGATCTGGTAAAGCTAAAGGAAAGTATTAATGAAGGAGCACCATCCGAATATAATATTGATTTCAGTGGGGCTCTACGCTTTAGAGACAGAATATGTGTGCCTAACGACTCTGAGCTAAAAAGGAATACAAGTTTTAGAGTGGTTGGTATTTTTAATAACCGTTCATCCAGCGAGATCTAACGGTGTTAAAATAGTCGGAACCAGATTGACGGAACTGAACGGTACCGCGGAACCAAAAATTGTGTGGGACCGGTACCGAAACTATGCGGGCCCGATACCTAAATTTTGTGGGACCATATTTTTATTTAGTTATTTTAACATTAATAATGCTACACCTACGGACGAAATAACAGAACGGTACGCGCCGATGAGACGAGCGGACGTGGAGCCAGCTTGGATAACTTTGCTCGTCCTGGGCGAGAGAAAATATAGGACGGCGACCAGCCCTCGCCGGCGGCGCCGTGGAGACCTACCCCTCGCCGGCGGCGGAGCGGAGACCTAGGCCTCGTCAGATGCTCGGAGAGCTTCCCCTGTCCTGTAGCTGGTCGGCGACCTCACAGAGCGGCGAGCTATTGGTCGTGGTCGGCGGCGCGCCGAGCTCGCCCTCGTCGGAAGCAGCGCGGCGACTTCCCCTCTCTGGTGGACACGGATCTCATCAAAGTTTGTCTTAGAACTCCAATTTTCAGAAGCACCACTTCCAGTGTGGCGTGCTGCTAAATAATTTTGTCTTCTGCTCTTAATGCAGGTCTCTTTCAACTCCAATTTCAATTCGTGCGAATGCAAAGGCTGTACGGATGGACGAGCTAATGCGGCATGTAGGGAGATGAAAGGCGAGAGGATTGCTGCTAGATTGCTAAAGGATTGCTGACAGATTATTTTCTGCAGGAGCATACAAATTTGAGTGGATAGTATTGGGGACAATGAAATGTAATAGTCTGCAGTACAGTTAGTGAATGTAGAAACAAGTCTGGCTTATAGGACTTCTTGTGAGGGTAGAAGTTGTGTGCCACAGCTTGATTAGAAACAAGGCTGGCAACATTCTGAACTCAAACGCATTACCTTACAGGAAATGCTGACCTCCATTGTAAATGCTAGAGAATGGTTGTTCTGAGAATAAAATTTCAGCAAGTTCAACGACACATTACCTTCCAGGAAAGGCCTCAACTGTAAATTGCAGGAACTCTGCTAGATTTTTTTTTTTTTTGACTTACTCTGTCTCCTTTGTCTCTTGTCCAAGGGAAAAGAATATGTTGTCTACAGGATTGGATGGTATAGGCCTGAGAGATTCTGGGAGCTAATCTATGCTGGTAGCTTTATATGCTTAACAATGTGAGATATTGTATGATGTGATGATGAATAATAAACTGGTTTGACGAAAAAATCATTATGATGTCTTGTTTTGTTCTGTTGAACTGTCATTGAAAGGAAGGGCATATTCACGGTGGGCATATACATGAAAAATTGGAATTGCATATAATTTTGTAATCAGTTCAAATACCGTGGAGAGAATCAAGATTCTAAAACATAAATTCATTTACTTACTAGCAGATGAAACCGAAAGTTGTGAAGTACGTACATCACTGGTTAGTACACTAGTGTCATAAAGAAACTGAAATCAGTTATTTAGCAACACAGCGGCACTGAAAGAACATCCCTTACAATCTTCAACTCCCAGCAATATAGCAAGTGTACAAATAAGGCATTACATGAAAGTCAATGTCGAGAAAATGAAAATAAATAGATGGATGGTCTCCTCTCTGATGAACTACCATACAAAAAAAGAGAGGACACCATCCAAAATCTAATAGTTTACACAATTCATGTCTAACTCTGATCTATCGTATCCTTGAGTCCTCCAAATCCATCAAAGTTTAATTGTCGAGGACTAGAGGAAGCAGCAGAGCTTTGCTGAACTTGAAATAACACGTTTGTATATTTCGTAGAATTGGAGGCATAAATACAGTCGATGCACTTCCAAATGGCAACGTAGCTGTTGGATTTATGTTGCTAATGCCAAACTCAAACGATTCCTGCACTGATAAATTCATAAGGTGAGTTGGATGAAGTATTTAATAGAAATAAAGAGATGAAAACATGGGAACAAATCGAAAATTAAAGGTTTTAAACATGAGATTCACTACTCATCAACAATATGTTTCCTTAAAGAGGGATTATGCATGAGCTAAAACGGTGCAGCAACTTGAGGAATGAACCAAACTATCAAGCCTATCATTTTACAGAAATTCTGACCTCATCTATCACTAAATACTTCTGGTCTCATCTTGTGACACAAGGTTTGGGTGCCAAAACATTAATCCAAACAGGCAGCAGACTAATAAACGTTGGAGAACCTCTTCCTTTATAACTCCAGGCATGGACACTAACCAAAAACTGCTAAGATGTCATACGATGCAAAATAGGAACTAACCAATTGCTAGAAACGTTCAGAAATATGTAGCAGAAAAGCTACAATGCACAAATCACAAGCACACCTAAGTATAGCCTTATCTCTGTATATATTCAGATCATAATGAAATTCACACATGCGCCACCGTCCAGAGGTAAATAAAATGAACATATATGCATTGCTAGAAAGCAGCCGCACTATGTTCGAAAGGCGGAGCATACTGGTGTTCTACATTAGAACAAACACAGGGGCATTGCATAACTGGTAAATAACAGTACATTCTAGGTTCAACACTTCCAGATACTCATAATCTAGTTGATGTCATCATGTTAAGAACATACATCTTGCATACAAACTAAATAGTGCCCTTGCAGGTCGAACAGTTCGTTCAGAATGAGTTTGTACTACCGAATAAAACACCAAGTTTCAGCAGCCTCCAACTTCAGTCTAACAGGTCGAACGGTACTGCACTCACCTCAACGCCGCCGTCGTCGCCGACCTCCTCGCCGCACGCTGTCACCTCGCCCCAGACTTTGGGGAGTGGGGATCGGCGTGTGGCAGTACCGTCGCCTTACCCCGCTCCCTCCACGCAGCCGTGGTCGCCGACCTGCTCACCGCGTGCCGCCACAATCCATGGCCTCCGCCTGATCCGTCCACGATGCCGTCGTCGCCCACTACCGCCAGCAGCCACCGGGCGACCACGCCGCTCGCCAAGCCACCAGCCGCAGAAATCAAGGCCAATCCGTGGCCTTCCACCCGCTCCCTCCGCGCCTCCGTAGTCGCTGACCTTGGGAGGTCGTCCTCGCCGCGACAGAAGAAGGTAGGCGTTGGCGGCAGCGTCCCTAATCGCCTGGTGTCGGCTCGCCCAACTCCTCACCGCGCGCAGCCACCTAGCCACGGGATTGGGGATTGGGGGAAATCTGCGTCCGCGCCGGCGTCGTCACCGACCCCCTCGCTGCGCGCCGCCACCTCGCCGCGGGCTTGTGCGTGGGGAATCCTCGCCGCGACTGTACAAGGAGGCGGCGGCTGCCTAGTCGGCTGCTCACGGCTGAATAGAACCGGGTTGGCATTGGGCTGTTATTTTTTCCTAAGACCACGTCTGTTTTAATCAACGGTTAATAAAATTCATCTCTTAATCAATGGCTAACAAAATTCAGAGCCCACGGTTCCGACGGAACCACTAGTTCCGTGCCAATCACCAGAAAAGAGCTCAAAAAGGAATATTCTGGATGAAGCACACTCTTCTCTATACATTATGCACCCAGGCAGCACAAAAATGTATCAGGATATTAAAAAAACATTTTGGTGGAATAACATGAAAAGGGAAATAGCCAAATTTGTTATGGAGTGTGATGTATGTCAACGCATAAAAGCGGAACATCAAAGACCAGCCGGACTTCTACAACCTTTGTCGATACCACTTTGGAAATGGGAAGAAATTAGTATGGACTTTATTGTCGGGCTACCGAAGACACCATCCGGAAATGAAAGTATATGGGTGATAGTAGATCGACCAACAAAATCCGCACATTTCATACCGGTGAAGATTACTTTTTCCCTAGAAAAGTTGGCCAAATTATATATCAAGGAAGTAGTATCTCTTCACGGTGTACCTTTGCGTATTGTATCAGATAGAGATCCTCGATTTGTTTCAAATTTTTGGAAAAGCTTGCACAAAACATTAGGGACAAGACTGGATTTTAGTACAGCATATCATCCCCAAAGCGGCGGACAAACTGAGCGGGTGAACCAAATTTTAGAAGACATGCTTAGATCATGTGTCTTGGGAATTTAAAGGAGCTTGGGATGACTATATGCCTTTAGCCGAGTTTGCATATAATATCAGAGGGCCTGACTTAATTGAAGAAATCGAAGAAAAGGTGAGACTTATACGTGAGAAACTTCAAGCTGCACAAAGTAGACATAAAAGTTATGCAGATGGCAAAAGGAGAGACCTTCATTTTAAAGAAGGAGAATTTGTCTATTTAAAGGTATCTCCTATGAAAGGGATCAAACGATTTGGACTTGGCAAGAAACTGAACCCAAGGTATATTGGTCATTTTCGAGTTACCAAACAAATTGGAGAAGTTGCGTATCAGCTAGAGTTGCCAGATTCTCTCGCAGGCGTGCACAATGTGTTTCATATTTCCTTACTCCGCAAATGTCTGAAACTGCCACATCAAAGTGTGGAGCTGGATCTACCTGAGCTACAAAAAGATCTAACATATGAAGAGTACCCTACTCGCATATTGGATTTCAAAGACCGCACGACCCGACGACAAAATATTCGGTTTGTCAAAGTACAGTGGAGTAATCACACCGAAGATGAAGCCACCTGGGAAAAAGAAGATGACTTAAGGAATTTTCGAAAAATAATGGTAAGTAAAATTTCGAGGTCAAAATTTTTCTAAGGAGGGAAGGATGTAATATCCAAAATATAATATATAAATATTTAAAACAATAATAAGAAATAAAATAATTATTGAACCTTGACACTGAATATTGGTGCACTTTTAAATTTATTTAGCAGTATAACCAGTTTATACATAGAGTTAGCTTTCAAAAGAAAAGAAAAGGAAAAGCAGAAGAAGTAACACTCAAGTAACCCCTAAATATCTGCGACTAGAAGTGGCTACTGGATAAATATCTTAGAGTAAGCTAACCGGGGGAGGTCGATCTAATCCACCGCTTTTCCTTATCCCTAACTGGACAGATGTCCCTTTCTCCTCTGCGTTCCCCAGCTATAAATAGCCTTTCGGCCACTCCTCACTGCCTCACTCCACAGTTCACAGTGTAAGCTACTCCTAGTTTCCATCGGTAGACCCTAGTACGATTTGACAAGTTGGCAGACAAGGTAGGAGAGGTACGGCAGCAGCTTGACCCTCTATTGCTCGGTCTTGTCTTGAGCATACTAGTACCTAGTTGTTCTTTTCTCTGGTTGCTGTAGGCTCCTTCCTCTCCTAGATATGTTGTTTGTTCATGATCTGGAGTAGGATTCTTGATGTTCTTGATATGATCTTGCATGTGAAGTAGGGAAATGGATTAGCATAATACTAATATATCCATGAGCTGATGCATCTTATGTCCATTAAATCGGTGCCACTATTTACTACCAAATCTACATGCAGAATCGTGGAAGACAACTAGTACAACTTGGTGCTAATTAGTAAATGTACAGATCAATTAATCCCCATATTGTCTTGCAATAGTATACTAGTGCAGCTTGTAATATTTGGTGTGCATCGCATGCGTACAGTGAGAAGATCTTGCTTGCATGCATAGATGAGTAGTCAAGTCCATGATCCATCTTGCCAGAATAGTAGTATAGCTAGCTACTCATGTGTCTCACCCTGCTGCTAGTAGCATGCATGAAATAATGATTGATTCCAACTGTGGTTGATAAAATACAACTAATGAAATCTATGCAAACCAACCAGGTTGAAGCCAAATTGATCGGAGAAAATAATTAAAGGCAAGGATGTGCATACCAGTTGCTTCTACAAATAATCCCTACACATATAATCTTTTGAACTAATGTCCATATATACTGCATGTGATATAACCGTAATGGGTTTGTGAATATTTGTGATGTAAATGATATTTTGTGATGCTGATTGCTAAGTTTGATTTGTTTGTGAATCGTCGTGATCATGGTATGTATGGTGTATCAATCCCGAGACGGTCGATACCTGAAATAACGGTACGCGGTTAAATATCGGTACTAGTGTGGGATGGAATTGCCTCACACAAGTAGGGGACTCGACGTCGTGATTCTCGGAGATGGGTACGACCATTGGTGTGAGATCACGACGGCATTTGCTTGACTTGTGATGCATATTTTCATTTGTGTTGTTGCGCTGTTGATTAATCATTTGCATGTATATTCATGTGCGTCAATTTGCTCTAACATGCTTATTATAAATCGTTAACTGTCATCTCATTTATTATTCTCTGATCCTTGCTGAGTATGTCTCAACATACTCACGGCCAATTTTCTTTTCTCTGGTATGTGCAGTGTTTAAGGAACATGAGTCGGACGGGGAAGCAAATGGAAGTCCTAGGAATTAAATAGATACCTAGTCCATGGTCCATGGTGTTGGGCTACAGTTTTACTTTATGCATGAATAAATGGAGGATGCCTTTGTTGCATGCTTAGTGCGAGGGACTAGGATACCTTCTAGTCTAGCTATTTTTCCTTTGTAAGACATGTTGTACTCATCAATGAATGGAACCTCGTGTTGTCTTGTGCTCTTAATTTTAGAGAAGTACTACTTACGCCTTTTATGCTTATGAGGTATTTTTATTTCATATGTATACGGCGGGCTGTCGCGATTATTTCTCCGCTAGCGGGGACGTGACAGTCTCTCTAGCCATTTATACTCGCTTCTCAAAGTTACCAAGTTTCCACAATTATTTAACACAATGTTAGGCATCCATAAACAAAAGTATATGATATCAACTAAATATAACTAAGATCACTGTTGAAAGCTTGCCATGTGACAGCACATATGAGCTAACTCCCAACCAAGACTCTTGTCAAGCACACAACTTCATAATTTTAATCACAATGGTTCATGTTTATTAAGTGCAATAAAAGTAAAGTGTGCATTAAGTTCGTGAGAGCTTTTTAACCAACTTTTCCCATAACAATCAATAACATAAGCATTTTAATTTGGAAACATAGATAATACAATATAACATGATAAACATACGTGGAATAGTATTAAGCTAATAGGTAGATATGGTGGACTCACTGGAAAAACTTTGTTTTGAAGGTGTTGGAAAACAAGTTTTTACTTGTTGAAATTATTGGGCTAGCAAGAGGTAGAAAGTTGACCGTCTAAATGCATGCATAATTGTCCATAGAACTAATCAATCCATGTCAAACAAAGTAAAGTAACATTCAACATCAAAACATTAATAAAAGATAGCTCTTGATAAAAGGACTTTGTGCAAGAGGATATATCTTTTTGAGTGTTTTTCACTCTATTTGTTTTTTTACGAAAAACTATGTCGAAAACGGGCAACACTCAGCACCCAAAGAACAGGAACCATCACATGGTCAATACTCACATGAGAAGGAACCCTATGAAACATCTACCATCTATTATCATACACCGCCGGCGTATCCAACATATACATGTAGCGACGGACGTGCTCGCCCTCCTCCCTGATACGGCGGCGTACCACCTCCTCGGGGGCCGGCGACTTCCACCAAAGAAGATCCGTGTCAACCACGTGACCTGGATTTCTCACCAAGCTACGCGTTCCGGAAGATACCACCTCCTAGTGCCAGCCCGGCGGAGCCCAGTCCCGGACATTGCCCCTATTGTCAAACACGGACATCGTCGACGTCGATGCCCGAGATCTGAAAAAATGAGTGGGGAATTTGATCAAACACCTAAGGTGCATGCAACCTAGGTACGAGAGGTAGGGGAGGGAGAGGGCAACACCTTGGCATGGGGACGGAGGCGAGGTCCACGGTGGTGTGGAGGTTAGTGCGGCGACGGCGGAGGACACGGCGGGCGCTGGGGCGGCGCCGGGCGCGGAGGAGGGCGTCGAGCGGCGCGGACAAGGGCGGCGGCGGCGCGGATTATGGCAGGCTCGGGTCTCCCCCTCGTCTTATGTAAGGAAAAGTAAAAAAACTAACCCTAGACCTTACGGCTGGCGGACGAAACACACTGTCCGCCAGCAGTAAGTTCCCTCGCACGCGGGCCCACCGCGGCCCAACCTTATCCACCTACCCACCCAACCCATCCACACAAATCCTATCCTTGCGCGCGGCCGCCGACACACGCCCCCGCGCCGCCGTACCGCAGCGCCGCCGCCCCCACCCTCGCCGCCCCACAGCGCCGCTGCCCCCGCCCCCGCCGCCACAGGGCCCCGCCGCCGCGCGACGCCACCGTCCACGCGCGTGCCGTGCAACTCGTCGTCCTCACCGCCCCGTCCTCGCCGTCATCGTCCACGCGCGCGTCCTCCTCGCCGCCGTCGTCCACGCGCCGTCCTCGTCGCCCCCGTCGCCGCTGCCCCCGTCCACGTGCGCGCCGTCCTCGACCTCCTCCATCCTCGCCAAGCACACACATGCGTCGACGGTGAGCATGCCGTACTCGTAGTTTAGATAGGTTAGTTAATTTTGTTTCAAATTAGTTGATGTTTAATTGAAATGCACAAATTAGTTGATGTTTAATTGAAATGCAAAAAAATGTAAATTATCTTCTATTTTTAGATATTTGCAAAATTGAAATGCACAACATTTTGGTTGTGGATATTTGTGTGGTCGTGGTGGCTGCGAATGCGGCCTTCTGCATATCTTTTTAAACGTTTGCAGGTATCCGAGAGGCCCTTGAGATTGCCGGAATGTTGATTAACTTCCATTCTGGCAAATTTGGGTACTCATATGTCCTATTTTTAGCCTAAGTCCTGCCGAAATTTCTATTGAATTTTTACATGACTTTGGCCGAAATGTTTTATGTTTTGTATTTTTATTACGTTGTCGGAATGTTGATTAACTTTCATTTTTCTATACTTTACATGTTTCTATATACTCAAATTCGTTGTGTAACATTTTTAATTTGCCTTGTATAGAGCATGTCGCCGCGCCGCCACCCCATGAGCGGGTTCATTGGCGTCCGTCACCGCCCATCTGGCCGCTGGTCCGCGGAGATCACCGCGGACGGCCACCGTTGGTACATGGGGACTTTCGACATGACGGAGCTCGCCGCGCACGCGTTTGACGCGGCAGCCGGGAGGTTTGGACTGCCGCGTGCTGATCTCAACTTCCTTGACGTTGAGTCCCGGGAGGAGGCTGAGTTCCTCGCGCCGCCGATGGAGATCGTCAACGTAGACGACCGCCGCCAGGGGATGACTCGCCGCGTTGCCGAGATCGACGAGTGGCGGATGGACGCGCTGCGCCACAACCGCCCTGATCTGGTGCAGGCAGAGCTGGACTTCTACGCCTCGAGGAACAAGAGAGGCAGGCGAGCTCCGACGTCGCTGGACCCTCCACTGCAGCGCCGCCGTCTCAGAAGACCGGCGGCGATTCGTCTTCGAGCCTCCCGAGGTTCTGGGATGATAGCTCGGAATCCGACTTCGATTTCGGAGATCCTTGAGTAGTTGTAGGTTAATTTCAAGTTAGCTTAAATGATGAACTAATGCATGTTATTTAGCTTGTCGAAGTTTAGCTTAAGTAGCATGTCGTTTTAGGTTTGTAATGGCATGTGTGATGAACTAATGTCGCTTAAGTACCATGTCGTTTTAGGTTTGATCATTTGTTGTGGTTTGGTCTATATTTATGTTGTTTATTTAACGCATGTACTTGAATTTACTGTATGTTATACTGAATATACTGGAATACGTTTTTGTAGAAAAATAATAATTTTGCAGGCGTAGTGGATTACCGCAGGCGGACGCGTGCCCGCCAGCGCTGTCCGAACTATCGCTGGCGGTCGAAAGTGGTGTCCGCCAGCGGTAACAAGCCTTACCGCTGACAGACCGCCCGTAGTGGTCGTTACCGCTGGCGGGCGGACCGCCCGCCAGCGGTATATATTACCACTGGCGGAATGATCGCTGGCGTGCGCCCGCCTGCCAGCGGTAGGCCATTTCCGTCCGTCAATGGTAGGCCTTTTCCTACTAGTGGGGACGGGAAAAGAGGGAGCGTGTATTGATTGAGCTTTTATACACACTACACTTAAATGAAGGTGCTTTCGCCCTATGCAATCGTGGGGGAGTGGACTGAAGTGTCAACCAAAAGCGGTGACCGTTTATCCAAGCAGAGGTTAACAATTTTTTGTGATTCCCATGAACATGTCAATGCCTCACCAATAAGTGGCATCGACGTCAAGGAATTGGTATGTATTCTTCCCTCCTTGACAATTCCTCCTATGCAGTGTGCTCCTTTGCTGCATTTGAATGTATTGTGCTCCCATAGGTCATAGGTCTTGTAGGCATTGGAAACCTTCAAGGTTCAACATGGGAAGGCTTTTTAATTTGACCAAATTGCTACAAAGTACTCATTGATTAACAAAAGCGGAGAGACCTCTACGCGCCACTTAGAAGAGGCCAAGGGAAAGGACCAATTTCAAGGTCGGACTGAAGCACGTCACATCAACAATGACGCTGCAAGAGACATCACATTTGCTCCTAACCTAAAAGGACAAGTCATGCGAGAAGAAAGAGGAGAGAGAACACAGAGAGAGAGAGGATGCATCCAATCAATTCTACGAATTGCAAAAGAAGAAGCTCGAGATCAAGAAGAAAAATGCCCGAATAAAAGTCAAGTAACAAAATATTGAGCTTGCCCTACGCCTCGAGGAGGCCCGGATCATGAACATGGATCTCTCCACGTTTACCCTAGCAAAGAAGGCGTATAGTTTAAGAAGCAAACTTTATGAACCGAGAGTGATCACATGTCGGTCACTTTTACCATGTTGTATGCCGGCATGAGCCATGGGCGAGATGTCCGAAACTATGTGCGATTCTTTTTGGGTTGGATGTTATATGCCGGAATGGCAATATTATTTTGGTACAATGGGGTGTGTCTGATTTATTGCTAGCCATATTTGTTATCTTTATTTGATCGAATTTGCAAGATAAAAACTACACCATGACAGAACAGACCAAATATATCGCCCGAAGGTCTGTAAAGAGCGGATATATGTCAGACGGTTGTCCGTTCGTTTCAGGATCCAAACAAAAACGTATAATTTTTGGTGTCACAATCGACCCGTTGGAATTGCCCTGACCTATCTGCAGCTAACCGAGAAGTGAAAAACAAGGGAGAACTTCCTTGTAGCAAGATGGTTATGTAGATGGTTGTACCCCTAGCCCAATAGAGTTTAAACCCCAATTTTGACGCAGGGTTTTTCTCGTTCAGAGCATCTCCAGCTAGACACTTTTTTCTCCCCACTCGCGCCGCCCAAATCTGATTTTGGTCCGGCGCGGCCCAGTTTTGTGTCCGGCACGCCCAGCCCACGTCCTCAACTTGGGGAGGCTTGAGGCGGCCCCGGACACTACGAAACGGCCGCCTCCGACACGCGGGCCATGCCTAGCAGTGAGACACGCAGCGGCGAGTAATTTTTTCCTCGTCGCCCTCCCACTTCTCCTCTCCACCCCGCCTCGATCTGGAACGACCGCCGCCCGGCCATTGCCTCCACCACCCGACTAGACGCCGGCGGCGCTGTTTGATTTTCCTCCTCTCCTCGCCGCGCCTTGCTTCTCGGCTGCGCCGCCGGCAGTTCGACGACTCGAGCCGGAACCGGCGGCCTCTCCTCTCCACCCCGCCTGGAAGGTGTACGGCGGAATTACTGGTACGCCTTGTTTTGTACAGAATTGAATCCGCCGGCTCCGACGACTCCAGCCCGCACCATTGTTCACAAAATTGCCGTCATGTGCAGATGGACAACGACGACGAGATGATGGCCGTGATGCTGTTGGAAGAAGAAACCGCCATTGCCGAGGAGGAAGATGAGAACATAGCGATTCTCACACGTCTTTTCCAACTTCAAGCCGTCGAGGACGCCAATGCCGCACCAAAACGAGGAGGCTCGGCGTTCGGAAGGAGGAAGAGCAAGCCGAGGCGGAGAATGGAAGGCCACTGCATGTTAGTCTCTGACTATTTTGCGGACGTTCCTGTCGCCACCGCCAAGGATTTTCGTCGACGATTTCGGATGAACCGTGGATTGTTCAACGATATCGTGCAAGGTGTGAGGACGTACTATCCATGGTTCAAGTTGAAGAAGGACGCCGTGGGAACTATTGGTTTCTCTTCTCTACAGAAGTGCACTGCAGCCATAAGAATGCTTGCATATGGAGCACCTGCTGATGCTGTAGATGAGTATCTACGGATGTCAGAGTCGACAATTATCAAGTCGATGTACAGGTTCTGCAGGGCAGTGGTTGGTGCGTTTGGCCCATGGTATTTGAGAGGACCAAATGAACAAGAAACAACCCGGATCCTGGAACAAAATGCTGCAAGAGGATGGCCTGGGATGCTTGGAAGCATAGACTGCATGCATTGGAGCTGGAAGAACTGTCCCCTTGGTTGGCAAGGATTGTACAAAGGAGGCCACAAAGGATACTGCAGTGTGGTTCTTGAAGCTATGGCCAATCATGATCTATGGATTTGTCACGTATTTTTCGGCATGGCAGGATAAAACAACGACATCAATGTGTTGCAGCGCTCTCCTGTGTTTGCGAAACTAGTTGAAGGTCATGCTCCACCTGTAAACTATGAGATCAATGGCCACCAGTATAACAAAGGGTACTACCTTGCCGACGACATCTATCCAAGGTGGGCAACATTTGTGAAGAGCATCACCAATCCTCGGGGAAACAAAGCGAGTAATTTCGCAAGTGAGCAAGAGAGTGCCAGGAAGGATGTCGAGCGGGCATTTGGAGTGCTGCAGCAAAGGTTTGCTACCGTTCGGTACCCTGCGCTGACATGGTCGAATGAGCAGATGTGGGAGGTGATGAACTGTTGTGTGATTTTGCACAACATGATCATCGAGAGCGAGCGCAACAATCCAGTGCAGGATCATCACCCATATGACTTTGAGGGTCCTCATGCACATGTTGATCACAACGTGCCGGCAGATTTTGCTGATTATCTGTCAATGCATTTAGAAATTCGTGATGAAACTATTCACAATGAACTCCAAGCTGATCTAGCGAACCATTTGTGGGAAAGACGGGGCATGACGGCGGCACCACAGGAGGGGGAAGATGTTTGAGCTGTAATTTTGTTTTTCGATAACGTGTAAAACTTAATTTTAAGTGTTTGAACTATTAAATATTTATGTCTGTTTGATTTGCCGACGTTAAAATATTTGAATTTATATTAGAAAAAACAATTGGGCGGCCCTTTTGGACGGCGCGAGTGGGGAGCAACGGCGTCCAAATGGCCGCCCAAAAGCCTTTCGGACAAGGCCATTTGGACGCCCCGACCGGAGATGCTCTAGGGTAATATTTTTCAGTGCGAGGCGAGACGTCTAGTTGTGCAACCGTCTGTGAACCTCCATGTACTGCCTTTCGAAAAAGAAAGCAAGGGCAACAGGAGGCGCCCAGTGACAAGGTAACGAGTCACCTGTGACAAACGCGTATTTTTACCCAAATCTGGCACTATTTGCGGACTAATGATGTATCTGGCCGCTCCCGGGAACTAATTGCAAATCTGGCCCCTGAGGTCGGCGCCAACGCAAATGGAGCCGAACTTGTGCAGTTCGGCGCCAACCAAAATTTGCAAATCTGGCCCATGAGGTCGGCGCCAACGCAAATGGAGCCGACCTTGTGTAGGTCGGCGAAATGCCAGTTCGCCGACCTACACAAGGTCGGCTCCATTTGCGTTGGCGCCGACCTCGGGGGGCCAGATTTGCAATTAGTTCCCGGAGCGGCCATTTGCGTCGTTAGTTCGACAAAACGGCCAGATTTGGGTAAAAATACGACAAACGCCCCCCAGAAGTTCAGAGACAGAGAGAGGAAAGGGTGAGCTAAAACATTAAAAAAAGAAGCCCTAGCTAGCTGAGGGCTCCGACGCCGGCGACGGTGATGAGGTCCGGCAGCGCCGCCGCGGAGGTGATAGATCTCTCCAGCGAAGACGAAGAGGAGTCCGTCCCCAGCACCAGCCCTGTCGCCATCGCCGTCGCCCCCTCCTCCCCCCGCGATATCAAGCCGTACGGGCTCGCCGATGTGAAGCCCCTGCTTCACCCGCTCCAGCCCCCAGGCTGCCGCGCGCTCGTGCCCGTCAAGGAAGAGGAGCCCGTGCCGGTGCCACTCGCCTTCGAGGCCTCTGAGCCTCCCAGGGCACTCCCCCGCCACGTCTCTGCCGCCAGTTCTGGAAGTCCGGAGAGTACGTCGTCGCCCGCCGCAACCCCGACGCCGATGCCCCTGGTACGCTGGCCGCAAAAATCTGGTGATGGATCTTCTTTCGATTTCAATGTAGCCAGATTGGTGAGGGAACTGAGGGAGTGGTGATTTGCTGCTGTGAACAGGTGGGCGGAATCGGCTGCGGATCAATCCAAAGTTCCTGCACTCAAACGCTACTTCCCACAAGTGGGCATTTGGCGGTATGTGATTTGGCTAATCTTAGAAAATAACCCCATGCTGAGAATTCGATTTGTTTGATTCATAAGTTCGTGTGTACACATAATTGCGCCCCAGTCTCTGTTAAATGCAGTTAGGGACGGAGCCAGCATGTGACCTTGAGGGGGGCTAGCTGCATAGATTTAGTACCTCAAATTTGTTGAGGGGGGCAGATTTCACTAAATCACTAAGAAACAAGAGCTCTAATGCCTAGTGTTCTTTAGAAAATCTTAATCATGGGGGTGGCCTAGCCCCCCCTCGTCCCCCTCTGTCTCCGTCCCTGAATGCAGTTGTGAAGTAAAGAGTTCATACATGATGTCGTCCCAGTTTCTGTTAAATGCAGTTTTTTTCAGTAAGAGTTCATACACATTGATTTCGTGTTGTAAAGCATGTCCGCTTCAGTAAATAAAACATCCACTTTTAAATGAAGCACTCACATGAGTAAAATAAGAAGGAAATACAATGTTTAATCGTTAATGTTCAAAATAAAAAAAATGTCTATGCTACAAAGGTATTGTACCATGTGATCCACAGTTTTCATGATCTTTATAAGTAGAGGCTTGATCATTCTGTAAACACTAGCGCACTCCGGAAATCAATCCAGGACATTATTAGGTTTCTGGTTATCCTTTTTTGCAAAAATTCTATCATATCTGGCCTGATCATAGCCCACTTGTAGTGGACACATTTTCCTCTGTATCATATGGTACATTCTCTTCATCTGTATGTATTTAGCGTTGGCTTTGTCAATTTTTTACAGCCATTGCCGAGCTTCTTGATAATGCAATCGATGAGGTAACTATCGATGCTCAATTGGCTTCAATCCTAAAAGAAAAGGCAATTCAACATGAATGCTGCGTGTGATTATTCTGTTGTATATTTTCTGTCAGGTGAATAACGGGGCAACATTTGTTCGTGTAAATAAATTCACAAATCCACGTGATGGTAGTCCCTCGCTGTTGATTCAAGGTTAGCAGATTCAAAGAGACAAATAAATGCGGATCTACTTGGTTGATAGAAATGTTTAATAATGACCTATTGGTGCTTTGTATGGATAAGATGATGGAGGGGGGATGGATCCAGAGGCACTGAGATGTTGCATGAGCTTTGGATTTTCAGAGAAGCAGTCTGATGCTTTCATCGGACAATGTACAATCTTAGTGTCCTTTTTTTTATTTCCTTGTAAGCTCGATATGGTAAAGTCGTTACTGTTGGAGTCACTGTTACATTTTTGTCAGATGGCAATGGTTTCAAAACCAGCACAATGAGGCTTGGAGCAGATGTCATTGTTTTTACACAAAGCAAAAAAAACTGGTATGTGTCCTTACTCAACTAAAAGTCTAGTTCTTCACATTGATATCAGAACAAATATTTTGTGATATCAGAACAAATATCTTGGTCTTTGGTTACATAAGTGGAGTAGCTCTTAAGGAAAGAACAATATAAAATTCAAGAGTACTTTATTGAAACATGGCTAGATATTTATTGGAAGTAGTTTTAAGTGTCCACATGCCCTTGTGCAGTGCTTTTGAATAAAGTTGGCATATTTCTTGTCAGACAGACACCCATGCTTCACTGTGCCACTGCCACCAAACCTAGTTGTAATTTATTTGTTTAAAGTTGAATTATACCTAGCAATTCAGGCAATTTGTCACTGTTTCTGTAGGACACAGACAAGAAGTATTGGCCTTCTTTCTTACACATTTCTGATGGAAACAGGTTGCGATGATGTACTGGTACCAACAGTAAGTTTGATGCTTTCTCTGTGAGCTGTTGTCATCTTCTGAAAATTCCTACTCATCTCGTTGTTGAGTTATTTTGTAGTTTCCCTTATCTTCTTGTGACCTTGTCTCTTACAGGTGGATTACCAGTGCGATCTTGCAACTGCTTCATATACCCAGCTGTTACGTCACAATCAGAAACTCTTCTCTTCTAATTTGGCAATCCTTTCAAAATGGTCCCCTTTTGCTAGTGAAGCTGAGTTGCTAAAACAAGTACGTAACTATACTTTGATTGTTTTGGTATATTTCTGGCAAGTAGTTGAATGATGCTAATAATCATACAAAGAATAATACTCTATAAAGAATGAGTTATTAGATGGTATGGAAGTTAGGAGGTTTGACAGATTAATCAATAGCCTGTATATGTAAAATGGTTTAGAAATGCATTAGGTTTGCCCTTTTATACAGAGACCCACATGTCTGTTGGAGCTAAATTACTTAGCTCCTTCTAATAAGGCTGTGCTTCACACACGCTAACAAATATGCATATATGACAGACCACATATATGCTCTATATATCATCCATATCCTTGAGGCTACATCTTGGCTTACAAGCTTAGTTTTCTTAAAGGGGGGTACATCCTTATATAGGCTATCTAGGTCGGTTACTATTCACTGGACAGTACTCTAGAAACTACTACATAACTGCAGATTTCTACTTCAAGTAGGACTCCTACATTTTCTGGATACTTCATGACCTACCAGAAACTTCATGCATACATATGACAAGATTGCTTCTAAAAATGTCGAGGTGCCTATGGAACTGCTGGACAGCTTTTGCCCCTCATGATAAATTTTAAGATGCAAAAACGGGACCCACTTGTCCCGATTTTGGACCAAGTGGGTCCCGTTTTTGCATCCTAATAAATTTGCATGATGATCTTTCTAATTCTTAAAAATCACCTGCATGTTCTCTAGCATGCATTACAATATTAGATGTATATTGCATTATTTTACGGCCGAAGATGCATGCGATAATCATCTCTAAAATTAATTTAAATGATTGTTTCAGTTCATACGAAATCTTAATGGGACAGTTTCTTTGTAGAGGTTCATACCAAAATTTTGTACTAGGCATGTACAAAATGGAGTATAGGTGGGATAAGTGGGTCCCGTTTTGCATCCCTAGATTTGCATAATGATCTTTCTAATTCTTAAAAATCACCTGCATGTTCTCTAGCATGCTGTATAATATTGGATGTATATTGCATTATTTTATACGGCCGAAGATGCATGTGATAATCATCTATAAATTTAAGTCAAATGGTTGTTTTAGTTCATACCAAATCTTAATGGGACAGTTCCTTTGTAGAGTCTGTGTCATCTATTATTGTAGATCTTTGTTAGAGACAGCTTATCATCCTGGCTGACCTTTTATTTTGTTTATCTTAATAATATCTTACTTCTGATACAGTTTGATGATATCGGAGAGCATGGAACAAAAGTAATTGTATTCAACCTCTGGCTCAATGATGATGGGGACATGGAGCTTGATTTCAGTTCTGATATCAAGGTTTGTAATGTTGATCTCTCATGCTATATTTGTTGATGTCCCAAATTTGGTGCATTTATTGCATGAGTTAACTTAGCACGACTTGAGAGGGTCATGGCACCGCTTAGCTAAATTTAGACCATACTTACTCCATGGCGATTATCCCTAACATTACCTTCCAGTTCGTGTTTTTAATTCTCATTTGCCAGCTTTCCATAACTTCAAAAGGATTAGCTTGAGGATTCAGTAAACATACTTTCATAGACACAAACATGCTAGCATGCCACATTACATTGATGATGGCACATCATTACCCAAAAGAGCCCACATGTTACTTTGGTCTACCATAGAGACCTATTTAATTGTACTGTACTAGATATGATGATAAGTACATGGGCTTAAAGTCGAGGAGTAGTTTGTTTGGGGAATGCCTCTTTTTTCTTTCTTGCCTTCCTTTTGTTGTTAGTTGCGTAAGAGATGTGACGGGTGATATAGTATGTAATTAATGACAGAACAAGCTCTTCAACCAGGCCTTCCCCTAGTTTTCTTTTGTAGCAGTTCTTCAACAGGCCTTTCACCCTCTAGTATGCTCTTTATAATAGTAACTAGCTCTACCTACATGGCTGTGGGACACACATATAAAACAGAACAATAAAAATCATATGTGTATCAAATTAAATCCTCCATAGAGCAACTTAAACACATCTTTCTTGCTTCTTCGTTCAACAAGCTAGTTCTGTACTCTTAGTTAATACAACAGGAGTACAATCAGAGTTCCCCCAGTCATGGTTTTAAAGGCGGTGAGGCGTCCTAAGGCGGAGGAGGGGCGCTCTGACGCCTAAGCGCCCAAGGCGAGGCGGTAAGGCGAGGCAAGGCGACGCCTGAGACATTGCAGGAAAAGAAGAAACGGCAGTTCTGCTCTTATATTAATAGATAGATAGAAAAAATAGCAATGGCTGGAAGATGGGCCACTACTTATGCACCTCTGAGTGGCCCAAAAGCCCATCTAGTGGCCATATACTCCTCCCGTGACCTAATTCCACTATTCTCTTTCCTTCTTCCTCTTCACAGCCGCCACATACCTTCTGCTCCCTTCCCTCGTGGTAGCAGCACACAAGTCTCAAACTCCTCCCTCTTCTTCATGGCCCCACCCTTTCTTCCTCACCGCATCACACTTCCACAATCACAACAGCTGAGTAGATCGGGCAAAGGAAGGTGACGATAGAACCAGGTGCATGACGGGATGCTCGCCCGGGTGCTGGGAGGCGGCGGGGTCGTCGTCTACAAGCCCCAGGAGCAGCCACAGCGACGCTGCAGCGAGGAGCAGGCAGCGGCCAAGACCTCTTACGACGCTGGACACTAATCGAGGCAGCCGTACACTTCATGTCTAAGGCGGGGCGGACGCCTTACCGTCTTGGGGCGCTCTGACGCCTAGGCGATGCTTAGGCGACGCCTTTAAAACCATGCCCCCAGTCCAGTATTGTGAAATACAGACTAGAAACATTATCTGGACACAGTGGCGGAGGACGGAAAAAATTTAAAGTCGGGCGACACATAATGATCCTCTCAGCACCCGTTGTATATGACCTAAAAACAGGGGGTAAAGTACACATTGGTAAGAAAAAAAAGAAGATAAATGCCATAGAAAAAATTGATCTGCCCAATCTCCATCGTAAAACAAGATGTACTTTGTTCCATAAAGTGGCCGATAGAATGACCAGGATACAGACTTCTCAAATGATCTAACGTCCATTAACATACATGAGCGCCCAAGCCAAACCCCCATTTTTTTTTAGCGACCGAAGGAAAAAGGGCCCATGTGAAGCAAAGGAAAGAAGCCCAACTACACAAAGGAAAAGGCCCAGCCAACTAAATAAGCAACCTAACGCTTCATCGTCTTCCTGAGCGATACAAGAAAAACTTCCAACGCTCTCTAATGGCGCCGCCGGAGGCAGATGAATTCCTCGCGACCTCTCCCCTGCCCTAGCGAGTTGGGACTTGGATACCCTTGGGTTTAGGGGCCCGGGGAGGCTGCCCGGCAAGCTCCCCCTCAGGGCCGAGCCTGCAGCTGCCGATGCAGCTGAGATGCATACATATAGTTTATTTTTTGGAAAAAATCAAGGTAGGGCGGGCGCCCTACCTTGCCCGAAGGTGTCCTCCGCCACTGTCTGGACATGACATGGCGACTTTATAGAACTGACATGGATTTAATTCATGTTGAATTAGTTTTGTGGGAGTCCCTGTTTTGGATGAAGTTATATGTTCGATTCGTATGGCATGCTATAGAGTAGAAGTGTTTATCTGACCTACATGCAACATGCTCTATCTTAGATACCATGGACTAAACCTTTTGATATGCAATATTTTAGGATATCCTCATTACTGGGGCAGATAAGAAGGTCAAAACCAACAAACCGGAGAAGATTGCGATGCAGAACTACGTTGCAAATCAACTTCGTTATTCACTTAGAGTTAAGTATTGATCCCCATTATCTGATCTACTAACACTTGTTTGGTTTATTTTGCTGGATAACATTCCTCATTTGCATTTCTGTCTGAAATCAAATTCAAACAGGCTTATGCATCCATCTTGTATCTTCGTGTACCTGATAGTTTCAGAATAATTCTACGTGGACGAGATGTGGAACCACATAATGTAGTTAATGATTTGATGTATCGAGAATGTGTGTTGTATAAACCACAAATTGCTGGAGTTACAGAGGTACGTGTAATTTACATTTCTGAAGCATATTCCCACTTTTACCAATTTGATCGATGGAGCAACTCCTTTTAAGGCATCAAGTGAGGTAGTTAAAACAATTGCATAAAATATTATAGTTCAGAATTGTAAATTACATTGGATCTTACTGTGGAAGTGTATAACTACCACAAAAGAACTGCATTTGTTTTGGAAAAATCAACGTAAAATGTACATTTCTTGTCTAGTTATATGCTATCAGTCATATCCATGATGTGCAAACTAGATCATTTCAGTTAAGTATGGATCATGAGGAAGTGCCAACATAACTTTTCTCTTTGTGTTACTTATCATTGTTGTCAGACGTAGCCACATTTGCTATGCTATGCAACTTTTTATAGAACTACTAGTTACTAGTTAAAGCAAGATCGTCATATATTTATACTTGAAACGCTGTATTCTTCATACATCTTTAGCCTGGACATGAATATGCCCTATGGATCATCTAATCCTCCGGTAGTGTTTCTTACTTCAATAAAATGACCACTTACTTACGGCTGTACATTTGGTGTGCTTTGTATGCCCTATGAATATGCCCTATGGGTCAGGCCGGAAGTTCTGGCAGTGTTTTGGTGTGCTTTGTAGCGCTTACTTACGGCTGTACATTTTTGTTAGCTTGTTCTGCTAGGTTTGTATATAATTAGTAGCTCGCTTTATTTTATACATGTTTGTACAGTGCTGAGACTTGGTTAATAGAAAATGGAAAATGCAGTGGGGCGTTTGCCCTACAGTCGCGCTTCAAAAAAAAAAGACCACTTTCTTTATTTTCCCTTTTAACCAGCACCAGACTGTTTGGGTTCTGCAGTGGACCTATTGTTTCATATTTATTCAGCATAACTTTTTTCTATAAAGCACGCCTTCTCAGATCAACTCCATGTTGTTTTTATTTAGTTATCTATAATCACCACCATCGGATTTGTCAAAGGTGCCCCAGATACTGATGTACAAGGGTTCAATGTTTATCACAAGAATCGTCTAATAACGGTGAGAGCTTTCTTCTTCCCACCACACTTACAAACCTAGGATATTAATAAAGTTCTTCCTTCAAGCGATGTCTTTAGCTGCAAATGAATGACTACTAAACCAATGCAAATTTAGTTCCAGTAACATGCACTGGTAATAATGTGAGGTATGGACAAGTAAGATTTTGTATTACAGATTAATGTTTAATTGACTTGGTGGGGATATGTGTTGGGAATCACCTCCATTTAAATGTAGCATTCATTAACGTTCTAAAATAGTCGGTGAGGATGTACTTTTGGGACTAGGGAGTCAACAACATGCCCAATATAATCTAATTTTATTATACTATAAATACCTCTCCACGACTAGGTGGTTACCACAGCATTTACCCACGCTTGTAGTGCCATTGTGCGATGTCGTCTTCTAAGCAGCTTAATAATATATAAAAAATTAAACGTCATGTGTGCAACTTGAACAATAAAAAATCGAGTTTCAAAATAGCATAATAGAGGAAATGTATGATGTTTACTAGGAAAATATATATTGCTTCTGACCTCTTCTCTACTTGACAAGTCACACTTCCGAATTGCTTGCAGCCTTTCTGGAAAGTTGCCAGCAACTCATATGGTAAAGGGCGTGGAGTCGTGGGTAAGAGATGTTTTACTTATGAAAACAGATTTCCTCCAGTATTTTTAGATCAACAGGGGTCACCCCTGGTCCCATTTTATTGAAATGAGACCACCATTAAAGCTGTTTACAGGTGCTAAGAAAGCATTTTTGACTGAAATTAGCCTCTTACAAAAGCCCCATCCCATGGGTTGAGCATTTACTGACAGAAAGCAGTAGAGCAAAATAACTAGTAGTCTTTACATGCATTAGCTTAACAGCCCGCAGGCTTAGCTCTGGCTTAGTTCAGGATCATATTCCCAGAACCAGCACGTCAGGGGAGGTCGCAAAGGTGACCTTTTCTCCTCCAATCTGGATCTGCTACCTTTATTCTTGCTCCTCTTTTCTACTATAAAAGGTAACTTTTTTTTTGAAAACAAATAAATGGATGTCTACAATGGTATAAGATGTACACCTACAAATTTGGTGCTAAAATATGAGCACACGTGCCTTAATCAAAATAATCAAATTGGCATAAACTAAACAGTGAATAGTATGTTATCCAGTACAATCTGGTCTCTTTGTTTACGACACATATGATCATACTACGACCAAAATTTGTAGGTGGTACGTCTTATAGCATTGTAAACATCCATGCATATTTTTCAAAAAAAAAAAAAAAACTGTAACTTGTTATAGTGGGAAAAGAGGGGAGATAATATAGGGAGAAGATTAATGGGTGGAGATAAGCATTTACATTTTCTTATTAATTTATCTAAGGTTTAGTGAGAAGGTGATATATACCTTTTGTCCTGTCTGTATTTTCAGGCATTCTCGATGCGAGTTTCATAAAACCTACCCATGACAAGCAGGATTTCGAGAAGTCGGTACTCTATCAAAGGCTTGAGAATCGGTTGAAAGAAATGACTTACGAATACTGGTATAGATTTTCTTCTTGCCGGAAAAGTTCTAATGATTTGGAACAGTAATGCTAACTTTGTCATGTTTCTAGTCTCCTATAAACCCAGACAAATGTTATCAACTTATCATAGCACACTAACAAGCCAGACCTGTTGTGGATCATTTTCACATTAATCATTCAATCAAACATTTCTTGTCACTAGTTAGTGTCTGCCAGTCTTCCTGAATCAAGAACCATTAGTATAAACAATACGATTCAACGAAAGCCTTTGCTGGAACCCTAGTGCTGATAGTCTTGTTTTTTTGTTTACTTGATAATTGATAGTTTGATACCCTCTTCTTTGATTTTGCCTCCAGATCACAGTACTTCGCTAGCGACATACTTACGGTTTTAAGTGCACCTGCACGTCCTGTGTTCACCATTCAAATGAAAACATCCGAATTAATTTGACAACACTCACAGACCATGCAAACACGACATTATTTTTTAATCCAATTTCTTCAGCAATAACTTCTGTCTTTGTTTTACTGCAGTATGAAATTAGAATTGCACTTTCTTTTAAGAATGCAAAAGCATGTCTAAAAAAGAGCTATCACGGACATTGCAATCTAATATTAAAATATTGGCGATGCTGTACCTTGTGTGATATGGGCATGACCACTGTGAGCTACTGCTTTGCACAAACTTTAGCATTTGCTGCACCAGCAACTTATTTTGTTTATTGATCCCGGTAGGAAGTTATCCATAGGAGTTTGAGTTAATTGCATCATCAGACATGAGAAATTTAGTTAGATTGGCTTGTCAGAGAAGTACTCCCTCCGTTTCTAAATGTAAGATGTTTTAGATGTTGCACATGTTGTCTAGATGCATATTAAAATGAGTGAACATATACATGAAACATGTCTAGATACATTTGTATACATGTGAATTTGGACAAATGCTAAAACATCTTATATTTAGGAACGGAGAGAGTATTAGATAGCAGTCCAGTCATGACTATACAGGGCTGTGAATTGTACTTACTACGAGGAAGCAAGCACTCCTCTCTTTCTTCCATGGCCTACTTCTTCATATTCAGTTACATTAACAAGTTGTGCACCTGTTGATCCCTCTCATTAGTTACTCCCTCCGATCCGAAAAAAGAGTCGTGACGTGTAATTGTGCAAACAAGCCCTCCAGTTTTTCGCGTCTCAACCCGCAGTCCCGATCCTCTCGAGCAAGTCAACCGTCCCCGAACCTCTTTTCTCTCGACTGCTCCGCTCTCCATCTCTTTGCTCCGGCGCGCTCCGGCGCCGTGTTTCCCTTGCCGCCACACGCCCGGTTGCTCTTCTCAATCTCTTTGCTCCGGCGCCGTGTTTCCCTCGCCGCCGCACGCCCGGTTGCTCTTCTCAATCTCTTTGTTCCGGCGCGCTCCGGCGCCGTGTTTCCCTGGCCGCGGGATGCTACTCCGGCGCAGCAGCAGTTCCTGGAGCGCATGATCCAGATCGATCCCGGTGTACGCGCTCGTTCATCTCTCCGTCGTACAAGGTAGCCCCGCAGTTATGGGAGACGATGAAGATGGCATCGGCCGTGGGGAACTGCTCCTCCGCCCGGATCTGCTGCTGCGAAATCTGGGGAACTGCTGCTCCGCCCGGAAACGCTGGGCGGTGATGGGAGCTGGGCTCGCTGATGCGAAGCCGGCCGTAGGGGCGAAACATTATTTTAGGAGGGCTAAAAAGTAAATTAACATTGCACTAAGCCCTCCGAATCTTTTTTCGGATCGGAGGGAGTATTTTATTTTAGATTTGGGTCTGCTCCATAAGTTGTAAAAGCTGAATATTGCCTCATTTGAGAATTGAGATACAGTAACTAGTTAACTACTACTCCCTCTGTCCAACAATATAAGATGTTTTGACAAGTTGCCGTAACATCCTATATTGTGGGAGGAGGTCGTAGTTTTTAACATCATCTTCCTTGAATATTTATGTGTTCTATGTGATACATAAATATGACTACCGTGAGTATTTTTGCTGTTGATATGTCACTTCTTGTTGTGTTCTTCTCCTATTTTTTTTTGTGACTTAATATCATTATTATTATTTATTCTTTATAGGGGCCTGCATTGCCATCGCCTTGGTTATGACAACAAGGCATTACCTAAAGCATCCCGTGCACAATATCGTGTTAAGCAAATAGAAGCTGGTAGCTCCCCAACAAGTGCTTCACATCAATTACCGGCTGCTGATATTCCAACAAGCAGCAGTGCACAAAGCAGTGAGTTGTCTGCCTTTCTAGGGCCATTTTGTCAAATTTCACTATATAGCTAATCTTGTATATTTTTAAACAGACATAGGACTGAAGAGAAATTTTGATGCCCTCGGAGCCATCACCGAAATAAGCAATCGTCAGACAAAGGCAAGACAACTAAAAGCAAGGGCATCCTGTTTTACGTCCTATTTCTACCCTTTACCCACACAAAGGCACACACTGCACACAGGCACACATAAGGAAAAACTGACATGCCTTTCTATACATCGTAAAGACACATTTATGTGCCAATCATAGAAGCACAGTTTGATATTGAACATCTTCAAAATACTATGAGTGCCCTTACATGACTGGTTTGTTGTTGTTTTGTTTGACAGCATCGGGATGTTATTCAACGAAAACGATTTAGTGAACACAAGACTCTGACACTTGAGAATGACAGATTGCGTGACGAGTAAGGATAATACCACAACATGTGCACTTTGTACATTTTTTCTTAGCTGTTGTCGTTTTTTTTGCTCTAGAAACTTCTCAGTTCGAGATAGTTCTGGAAAATGTTTCTGCATGCGCAATTTTATCTATAACTGCTGATGTAGTTGACATAGAATTTTGAAAAGTACTTGTTGATAAGAGGATTACCAAATGTCGTATTTCTGGGTACCACGCTTCTACTAGCAATACCAGGGTAGTATGAAAACAAATATGAAAGCAATATGATAACAAATACAGCTTCTTTTTAGAAGTTAAATATGCTTTACTTGGGTAATTTTTATCGTTACAACCTTTTTATTTCGAACTTTCAGATGCTTGCGGTACGAGGAATCAGAGAAGCAACTTACTGTAAAGGTATTATTATCTTCTGTGCAAATAAACTAGTATCTCTTATTCTCTTAGTGCTGGCCCATGAGTGCAAAAGATGAGGTAAAGTACCTTAATGTCACTTGATGATTAGATTGTTCAGCACCACATTCAGCTGGAACAAGTGCTCAATTGAGGCGCAATCAGGTTATAAAAATTGGAATCGGCTCTGGCCAGAGGGTGTTGCGGGATTTTTTTTTCTCTTTCATTTTCATTTGAGTCATTAGTTTTTCAAGATAAAGAATTTTCAGATATACACTTGGGAGTACCTTTGTTACTGATTTGATATGAAAGTTCTGCAATTTGTGGACTTGCTTGCATCTATTGCCTATATAAGCAACTTTAGAGTAGTTGATAATTCATTTCATCACATTAATGTTCAGAACTCCAGGTTACCTTCTCCCTACTATTAATGGTAAATCTTTTTTTAGATTCATTAATGGTAAATCTTCTACTCCCTCCGTACCAAAATGTAAGACTTTCTAGCCTTTTTGGTTTTGTCCTATTTCGTACGTATGTAGACATGTTTTAGTGTGTTGATTCATTCATCTAGGAACGAATTCGGACAAATCCAAAATACTTAGAAAGTCTTATATTTTGATACGGAGGGAGTAGTTTACTTGGGGTGTTCATATCCGGGTCGAGTTAAACCAGGCCAAACCCAGCATGCTAGCCCATCTGGTGCGCTAGTTCAAAAGAATGTATACATTGTTTTTTATGGTTTGACAGACACTGGTTCTGAATAGCCCCGTTGTTAACTGTCTATATTTGTCCATGGTTTTTAACAGAAGCTACCATCCTCCTACAATGTCAAATGTATTATATCCAAGACTTTTATTTGACAAGTATTATATCCAGACTTAAAGAAACCTACCATTCTCATTAATATCAGCCACACCATTATACTTTATTCATCGATGTCATGGTATACTTCACCATTGTCAAGGTGCAGCGTGTCCACTTGTATTGGAAATGTATTCAGTTTAGTCCCATTGCCGACTGTTTTGGCACTCGTTGGTTATATTTTTATATTTGGTTGATGCCCCTTGTACATTCCTATGTGTCATCTTTAGAGCTCAATGATGCCGTTTTCATTCTTTTAGGAACAAAAGCTCCGATATCAAATTGCTGAGGAAAGAAAGAAGTATGAGGAATTATTAGAAGAGCTTAAGTCGTTAGATGTGAAGTTAGAGATGTTATGACCTGTTTCTCTTTGCACTTCACCACGATACTTGTTGACTAACTGCATTGAGACTTGGGAGGACAAGCAGGCTGATTGTTGTGTTATGTAGCGATGGTTATGGGAAGAAATGGTCCCATGGACAAGTGATATCTTCTGTCTACCCTTTGCCGGGTAGAGAGATGTACAATTTTGACACAGTAATCTTTGTCGGGACCCTTGTAATTGATTTCAGGCATGTATAGATGTTGTAGAAGTATGTGCATTATGTAATTTGATTGTAGACCAGGGATTTCGTGAGAATACTGCATCACAGTGTACATTACATCATTCTTTTCTGTCAATTGACGTGAATGTTCTGATTTTGTTTCAGCAGATAGCAATGTTTAAAACTAATACGATGTTGGTATGCACATGAACTGATAATTTTTTGCTAATTATACTGTTGTAGGTGCAGCCCTTTGTAAAACTGTAGATATGATTGATTGTGTTCATACTTTGCACAACTTCTGTCCCCGTGTAATTTTGTCTGTCTGGGAATAGCCCCGTTGTTAACTGTCTGTATTGTCCATGGTTATCCAAGAAGCCCGCCCAATACATTTATTGTTCAAATATAAGAGAATTATGGATCTTGGAACGCGACGATCCATCACAAACCTATCCCAAGTCCCGTTTAGAGCATCTCTAGCAGATACCCTATAAGTTGGGACCGGATATGTCGTATCCGGTTGACTGGAAAACTTGTTTTACCCTATAAGTTGGGACCAGATATGTCGTATCTGATTGACTGGAAAACTTGTTTTCGGTACCGTGTGTGGAAGAACAGATACAGTATAATTGTACTGGATATTCAAAGCTAGATGAAATTGTGAAATTCGCGCGAGAATCTTAGGAAGCAAACTAGATGAACAATACGATAGAATTGAAATTAAGTTTGATACATGCGAAATTAAACTACTAGTACAAAAATGGAAACCTTAGGGCGGCCATCTTCTCCGGAGGCGTCTCAGATCTTAGCCGGAGCTCGGCGGCGTTGGTAGCTATAGCTCGAGCTCCTCCTCCTCGGCGATGTCGCGCAGCGCCACCGCCAGCTCGAGCTGGCCTCTTCCGCCGCCGTCGCGGCGGCAACCTCTGCTTTGGCTTCGCGGACGCGCCCGTAAGCCGGGAGGAGAACCTCCTGGAATCGCTCGAAGCGGATGAAGGCGGAGCCTCCCGGCCTTCGGGGTGACGCGGATGTACCCCTCCGGGAAGCGGTCCCCGCGGAACTCCTCCTCCGCCTGCTCTGGCACCGGCTCCGGCCTCTTCCTCCTCCGGTTGCCGCCAGAGCTCCCCGCCTCCGCCTCCTCCATCTACGGTTCCCGCGGCGTCGCGAGGCCCGTGAACCGCCGGCCCCTGTAGGAGCCGCGCAGTTTGGTGGCCCTCAACCGCACCTCCTTGTCTCGCGCCGCCTTCTCCGCCGTCCACCTCGCCGCCTCGTCTTTCGGCGGCTCCCGGCCTCCTCCGTGCCCACCGGAGCTGCGCAGGCTCGAGCCGCCCATGGATCCGGGCGAGGGAGGGGGGAGAGGAGCTTCGAGCCGCCGGGATTGCTCGCCGGAGTTCGTCGGTGTGTGCGGCGGAGGAGTGCCGGGTGCGGCGGCGGAGTGCGGGATGCGTACCGCATCGACGGCTCCGTGCCCCTAATATAGCGGTCAGGCCGCCGCTTATTCTGCTCCCCGGATAAAGTTTTCCGGGGCAGGCCCATATGTGGTTTCCGCTCGGGCCAAAAAATGGGCCTGTACCCCATATCGGCCGGACTTTTCCGGGCCGAGAGGCTTATAGGGTATCTGCTAGAGATGCTCTTAAGAGCCCATTTCTATTATAGAGTTGTGAATACCCCAAAAATCAGTGGTGTCTTTCGCCACTCTTAATGTTTCCCCTGTAAAACTCGGATTTTTCTCCTTTCCTATGGAGTTTGATCTTGACATTGGTTTGACCTTCACTCATGGAAGTTTCTGAATCCATGAAACCTTTCTCCACCCGTGATATCATATCGGGATATTTTACGCCTATAAACCTAAAGCCAAAAATATCGCATTACTTATATTCCACCTTTCAAAGGAACTATCATCATAGCTTGTAAATCCTATGCAAAATCCTAGTGACGATGTGCTACCTATAAAGTGTTGAATATATAAGCAATTTAGCGGTAGATTTAATTCATGAAAACAGGAAACAATTTATGACTAGAATAACCAGAATTAAACTAATCATGCGATCTACTAAAACAGTAGATAACCAGATTGAATCTTGAGCAACTACAATAAGCAGAAACTCCAGCAGCTTATCAAACAGGAAGATCAAGAAGACATACGGTGCAGCAGCAGCAGCTCCATTGACGTCGGCCATGTCGTCGATGAAGAGGTTGGCGATGTCGGGGAAGAGGTCGTCGTTGGGGAAGAACTCGAAGCCAGTAGTCGCGCGAGTGCGCTCCCCAAAAACTTGATTGCCCCTCTCCCGTACAGGATCGTAAGGGGCAGGGTTCCGGAGGCCTACTATCCCTTGCTCAGTAATTAATGCGTCCGTTAATTATTGATTAACAACAAAAATATAACTCGACTCGGCGAGATTCCCGCAACCCGCGGCGCGTCGTGACGAGGCGTGTCGTGGCGAGCGAGGAGGAGGAGCGCGCGTGTGGAGCACCTCATTTCTCTTCACAACCAACACCTCATGCTAGTAGTGAAACAGCTCACTATATAAAGTGGTGCAGCTCACTCCCAACTAGCAGTATGGGACTTCACGTACACACAGCCAGCCACATGCACATGGGCTAATGAGAATTTCAGAATTTAGTTGGGCTTTGAACCAAAGGCCCACTAGCAAAGCTAGTCAAAATTCCGACATAAAGCATATCAATGCAAAAATATTGCATAATCCAATACAATATTTCCAAACTAGAAATAATTTGTGATCTTCCATGTTTTATCCATTTTTTTGGCTAACCTATGCACCGCCTAAAATCTTGAAAAATCGAGGATACCCTTTGAGACATTTTACTACATGTTTCTTGTTGGCACCAAATATATTCTAGGAAACCTATCTGGTACTTCTTGTGTAAGCCCCAAAACATAACATTTTGCAAACACTAAAAAAGATATGGACCTAGACATAACTTCCACCTATGGAACTTGTCATAGTGGCTAGCTTTAATCTAGACACACAATTCTAGGGAGGAAATCCCAGTTTGATGGGTAAATGAAGCCGCATGTGCATGATATTCCAAAATAATTTATTAGGATCCTATGAACAAAACCTAACATAAAAACCCCCATTTTGACTCTCCGGGACCCCTCGGTAATGGTGCCCATTATCGTCCGACCAGACACATCGTGATATGTTCACATGATACCAACGGAAACAAGAAAAGAGGACAAACCGACAACATGGATAACGTGATACCGTGATCAAGTTGATACTTCACAAGGATAGCAATATAAGTCGTGCCTCGGTTTTTATTACGTATCACAAAGCAAAAAAATTGTGTATGTGAACAAAAGTTTTACAATGTATATTTGTGTATGTGTAGGAATAATTATGGATATACAGATCCTACCATTGAAATTGTGTATGTGAACAAAAGTTTTTATTACGTATCACAAAGCAAAAAAATTGTGTATGTGAACAAAAGTTTTTATTACGTATCACAAAGCAAAAAAATTGTGTATGTGAACAAAAGTTTTAACATGGATAATATTCGTCTGCACATTACCGAACCTACAGATTCACACTTAAAGACCATTTATTTGTTGAGCACTAGATTGTGTTAGAGCGTAGGAAAATTACACTGGAATAGTTTGAGGAAGATCGGAGAGAAACATGAAAAGTTTCGGAGAATCCAAAAAGTTCCGGAGAACATGGGCTACCCACATACCCCTCTACGTTTCGAACCAAAAGATAAACCACTGCCCATTGTCAAATGATTTATCCGACAAAACACTTTGACACAAATGTCTCGGTAACCAAATAAACCTACCACTATCATCCTATGTAACCAAAAGCTACGCGCAAACAATATAACATGGCCAATTAACCATACCTTCATATCCAACCACAACTTCTACATACTAAATTGACCCAACATCATAATACAAATATCAAGATTGCCAAGCGATACTAGAGCACCATGCAACCCTTTTAATTATACCATCATATTTTTTTTAATCAGTTGCACAAGATAAACTTGAGCATTTGATGAGAAAAAACTTTCTAGTGGAGTGGCGTCTCATTTATTGGCACGGCGCGTGTCGGCGCGCGACGGTCGCTCCCTCCCGCTTTCCTTCTGGTCGGGTCGGCATCGGCACGCCGCGCATTGATCACCTCGCTCGCGCGCCCGGCCCAAAGTTTGTAGGCGCGCTCGCGAGACTTTCTTGCCTCGCCTTCCCTCCCCAAACAGCGACACCCCGCGCCGCCCTTCCGAGCCAATTCCAGCTCCTTCCCCAATTTCCCATTCCATTAGCGCCGCCGGTCGCCATCGTCGCGCCAGCACTCAGCAGCCTATCCTTTTCGGCAAGTCACATTAGACCCGTCGTCTCCGGCCGCCACGCCACCGGATTGCTCAACCCAAACCCACACCCACCCGACCTACTCGTTCCGGGTGGCCGCGCGCTCCGTCTCCAATCATGGCGACACGGCCGCACCCAGGCTTCCTCCTCGTGCTCGCGTGCGCGCTCTGCGGCGCCGCGTCGGGGGACCCGCGCACGGCGGTGGCGGGCCAGTCCTGCTCCTTGGGGGAGGCCGTCTCGGGCTCGGTCCTGGCCGACAACTTCGTCCCCTCCATGGACGACCTCAACACCAACGTCAGCGCCAACGGCTTCGGCACCTCCGCCGTGGGGACGGCGGGGCCCAACACCGTCTTCGGCCTCGGCCAGTGTCTCCGCGACCTCTCCCCCCTCGACTGCAAGCTCTGCTTCGCCGAGTCAGGTCGCTGCTCCCCAAGTGCTACCCGCGCGTCGGGGGCCGCCTCTTCCTCGACGGCTGCTTCGGCCGCTACGCCAACTACTCCTTCTTCGGCGAGGCCCGAGGGCCCGCCGACGACGCCGTCTGCGGCTACGGGGCCAACTACACCGGCGCCAACCCGCGAGGGTTCGCGGGCGCGGTCAGGGCCGCGGTGGCCAACGTCACCGACCAGGCGGCGAGCGGGGACGGGTTCGCGGTCGGGTCCGCCGACGCGGGAGGCGCCACGGCCTTCGCGCTCGCGCAGTGCTGGGAGAGCCTCAACGCCAGCGCCTGCGGCCAGTGTCTCCGCGCCGCGGCGGGCGCCGCGGCCAGGTGCGCGCCGGCAACGGAGGGCCGTGCGCTCTACACCGGTTGTTACCTCCGCTACTCCACGCGGCTCTTCTGGAATGTCAACGCCACGGCGGGGTCAGGGTCATCAGGTACTGCAATTCCTACCTCAGAATCAAATCAATCATTCCTTTCTGTGCTATCCTGATTCTACGTGGACTTCAGAATGCTCTGAGACCCGGATAGGGATTTGAGACTACCCTTCACCTAACACAACAGCTTTGTTCAGTCCAATTCAGTGCCGCATAATTTGGACTATTTCAGCTCCTGGCGATCTATTTGTTTCGTTGAAACTTGAAAGTTAGTCAAAAAAATGCTGGCGTCACTATTAGACAAAGCTCAATTGTTGACTGAAATGCCCAAACCCAATGAGGTGTTGCTTTGTCGTTTGAAATGTAGCCGATGCAATGCTGTCAAAAAGGCAACAAACTAACCAATTTTGACCAAAACATTTGGGACTTCTTCTCTATATTATTTGGAAATGGAAGCTTCATTTCTGACCTATTCGCTACGGTACCATCGAATAATTCTTTGTTGAAACTTTTGTTTAGGTGAAGTGAGTAGAGATAGAAAGCCACAAATTTATTGTACTCACAATCTGATGCATCCATTTGTTTTTTGTTATTATACTGATGATCACGTCTCTACTATGTGCAGGAAACCATGGCATCGTTTGGATTTTACTGGGTTCCTTTCTAGGTGCATTTATAATTGTTCTCGTAATTGCTTTTGTGGCTTGGAAGAAAGGAAGTGTAAGGAGAACGAAACAGTCAAAATCCTTCATAGGTCAGTTTAAGAAGTTCAAAAGTATATTCTTTCCTGAACCTTCGTCTTTATAAAGTTTTAAGTTGCATTACGATGAACAACAGATATCTATGGAGATGGAGTCTCTGCGAGAATCACACAATCTAGTTTAAATTTCAAATATGAAGAGTTAAGGAAGGCAACCAATTATTTTGATCCAGCAAACAAACTTGGTCAAGGAAGCAACGGAGCTGTATACAAGGTATACATATATAGTTACTTAATTTATCTGAAATTGGGTTGACTTGCTTCAGAAGTAGGGGAGAAAGAAAATATGTTTAGTCTGATATGTGATGTGCTCCGTAGGCTGTTCTTCCGGATGGAAAAGAAGTTGCTGTCAAGAGGTTATTCCTAAATACAAGGGAGTGGGTCGATCAGTTTTTCAACGAAGTCGAGCTCATAAGTCAAGTTCGTCATAAGAGTCTAGTTAAGTTGCTTGGGTGCAGCGTGAATGGCCCAGAGAGCTTGCTAGTTTATGAATACTATTTCAACAAGAGCCTTGAACTATTCTTGTTTGGTAAGCCTCTTGCTTGATTGCATATGTTTTATGTTTACCTGTATATAATATTTGGTCATCTTCCTTGACAAACTCTAGCTTTGTTACATGATTGACTATTATTCAAAATTTGCATGGTTGGATTGCCGTACCCCTTCCAGTTCATATGACTTGGGTATAAACTCTCGGTTATTAAATCTCTGAAATGGCTCCTATCACTGAAATTTTCTACTGAAATGTAAATGTATCTTCTTTGAACCGTATAAACTAATTTTCTTGTAGTATCCTCCCAGATGCAAGTCGTAGCAGAAAATTAACCTGGGACCTGAGGGTTGATATCATTCAAGGCATAGCTGAGGGGCTTTCTTATCTACACGAGGAGTCTGAAACACGGATTATCCACCGAGACATCAAAGCTAGTAATATTCTATTGGATGACAAATATAAGCCTAAGATAACAGATTTTGGTCTTGCAAGAGCTTTTGCTGAAGACATGACTCATCTTACAACTGGTGTTGCTGGAACATTGTAAGATCAGCCTTTCATATTATTAACCAGTGTTTTTGCCATGTGATTCGTGTTACTGTTCTAGCATATGGCAACACCGGGATTCAGAGATTCTGAGCTTACTGAGTAAGTTTCTTGCAGAGGCTACATGGCTCCTGAGTATGTGGTGCACGGCCATCTTACCGAGAAGGCTGATGTCTTCAGCTATGGTGTTCTTGTTCTTGAGATTGTAACAGGAAAAAAATGTAGCGGCTCAATTGGTTCACATGGAGGACAAGCGTTGTTAACAAAGGTACTACTCTCAAGTTACTGATCCCGTGCTAGAATTGTGCTTACCTCATTTGGCACTGTTAAAAAAAATCTAAAGCAGGTGTGATTCTTAGATTTCAACATCCTTAAAATCAAAGGATAACAGTGCATTACAAAAAGGAAAAAATTGTTGCTCATGCTGTTTTTGCAAAACTTATTCACCCTAGTGCCTGTATAAAAAAAAGTTCCTTTATGAAAGAAAATTCAGTGGCCCTTAAAAAACAGAGAAAGAAATTTCAGGGATATGTTCAATTGAACAACTCTCCTTTTTTTTTTTTTTTTTTTTTTTTTTTTGCTTTTGCATGGTAGTTCTACTGATTAGGTCCGGTGAAAGAAAGCATGGCTGTTTCAGAAGCTTCTTATTCGACTTTGTAACATATACTGCATACCATTTACTTTGTCAAGTCTCAGTCAGGCAGACATGCACGGAGTTGCCGTATTACAATATGTTTAATGTAAATATCTTATTTGCATTCAAGGTGTGGAACCACTACAAGGGCAATACAGTAGAGAGGGTTGTTAATAGGAGCATCTATGACGATACTATCAGGGATGAGATCTTACATATTCTGCAGATTGGGTTACTTTGTGCCCAAGCGAACCCTGGTGACAGGCCTACAATGACGAAGGTCGTGGAGTTGCTGAGAAGCCACAAGCATGATATCGAGATTGTCTTAAGTGATCCTCCATTTCTAAATGTTGAGGGCGTTGAAGATATGAAGCAAGGCGAGCAGTCACGTTTGCTGTCCGCACACTCTGCTCCTTCACTGTCAGGGTCGTCTCGGTCTTACTTAAGCGGGAGATAAGCTGGACATATTTTTCCTTTCAATTTCTAAGATCGCTATCCAAGATGACGCGGGGGATGTCAAATTGTTGTGGTGGCAGGTAGACTTCTCAGAATGTTACATAGCCATAGTTGATTTTTTTTACTTATATAAAAGGGGATACTTGTACAAAAATAAAAACGAAGTATATGTTTTTCACTTGCAATATTTGTACATATCATATGCTAAATAAGTGAAGTTGAAAACCCACTGATGAAGGTGGCAGTGTCCTATATGGAGGACGTTGTAAGTTGGGGCATCCGTCTCCGAAATGAATTATACCAGCATCAACATTATGAATAGCGTACCTGATTCAACTTTCAATATTGCTGAAAACCCTATCTCCAAGCTCCAACACTAATGTATTTTGCTTTTGTGTTTTAACTTTGTAATCTCATGGTTAGATTCCTTCTAACCATCTTTTGCAATAAATAGCTTTCTGCAGTCGTTTCGTAGAAATAATATAAGGTGCTGAAAACATTTACAATCTGCCAGAAGGAAGACTGTTATTTAGTTAAAATAGGTACACAGACAGAATTCAGTGTTTAGCGTGTATACCATGCACTCAAAAGAGAAATTAAATATGTCACTACATTAGAAAGTACAGTATGTTTCCAAACATAATATCCCGAAATAACATAAATATATATGTTGTCCCCTTGCAACGCGGAGAAAAACCGAACTGCAGCGGGTCGACCTCCAGAGGATAGGACGACGTTAACTGAAAACTGGAACTAGCACCTATGGGTTCAGACTGCTAACTGAAGAATTGGTAGCAGCAGGGTTTGACCAGCACAATTGCTCTGCAGTTTTACGCGAGACTGCAGTTAAGCGTTTCTCTACATCTCGAATCTAACTCGGTACCAATGTCTAGACCAAGCACTGTTACATTTGGGACATCTCTACACCTGCTGTACTTTCCGAACCGCTAGTGGAACCTTGAATGTAATCTTCTCTGTTCCAGGGGTAATAGCTTCAGATAATGTGGCTGCATTTCAATCTCTTTGCCTGTTGTTTGGTATCGAAATTGTGTTGATGGATACATCTATCATGTAACTCGTGCCGACGCACCTCTGTATCTAGGCATGCAGAACAATATGCAGAATGTGGGATATCAGCATGCCGTTCTGAATCTCACACTTGAAATTGTAGTGCAATGTCTGGGGCATATGACCAGAATGGATCGATTAATTTCTCCTAATTAAACCGATGAATCATATAATCTGAAAAGAATACAGTTAATCTGCAATTCATTTCTGAATCACATAATCTTTACAACTTGATCACGGGTTTACATGGATCATCATCTAAGCTCTGCAATTCTGCACGAGACTATTACATCGTTTCGCTACAAGCTATGCAAGTTACATCTTTTCTCTAATATTCGAGTGCAACTTGGTAACAATGTCTACATGGATCGCAAATACAAACACAGTTACATCTGGGACAGCCTTACACTCGTTGTGCGTTCCACATCGCCAATGGAATCTTGAGTATGTTCTTCTCTGGTATCGCCGGTGGGATGAACTTGATCCGCGTCGCCTTCTTTCTTGGCAGCTCGACGGATGCATCGACCTTTGCAGCGGCGGCGGGACGAGCAACGGTGGTGAACCATGGGAGCTTGAGCGCCTTGGCCGCCGTCAGCCGCTTTTCGGGATTGCACGTGAGAAGTCCTTGCAACACCTCGAACCCTTGCTCTGACAGCTTCTGTTTAGGGAAGATCTCCCGCAGCCTGTTGTGCTTGTGCCTCGCCGGTAGCAGTTGCATCACCTGGGCAGTGAGCGGCAGCAATGTGAATCCCGGCCATGTCTTCTCGTCCGGCTTGCCCAGCAGTCTGAAGATACTACACAGCTGAAGTATCTCGTCGATGAACTCGTCCTCATCTTTATCATCATCGTCATGGCCAGGAAACAGCGTCTTGCCGGTGAGCATCTCCGCCATGACGCACCCAAGCGACCAGGTGTCGACCTGCGCGTCGTAGTCCGGCTTCTGCAGCAACATCTCGGGCGCCATGTAGTCCATGGTGCCGGCCTGGGTGTAAGGCGGAAGCTCGGACAGGGAAATCGCCAGCCCGAGGTCGCAGATCTTGACGAGTTCCCCGCCTTGGCCGACGAGGATGTTCTTGGGCTTTATGTCGCGGTGGACTAGGTGGCGGTCGTGCATCATCTTGGCTCCCGTCAGTAGCTTCCACATGAAGGCGCGCACCATCGATTCCGTGAGCGGCGGGCCGCAGCGCCTTCCCCACAGGAAGGTGTAGAGGCTCGGGGCGGCGACATACTCCATGACGAGACTGAGGTCTGAAAAATGCAGTTCCACAGTACCGTTGGCCCAAAGGGTTATCTATACCGTCCATTCGGTGAGATCCGACGGTAGCATGTTGGTCAAGATTTGGACCCGTTTTTTGCAGATTAGTCCATAGCTTTCCAGCCTTTCACAAATTTGATCACACGTTTTTTAGGCAGACTCGCACCGCATATTCGCTTCACTCTCCCCTGGAGGTTTTAGCCCATAACACCATATGTTGGGGCTCTTTTTGCAGAGAACCACAACCACAAACTTTTTTTGCACAAAACACCAATGTTTGGTGTAATTTTTTTTTGAGGAAAGGATTCGATCCATATATAAAGGTGGCTCGTACACTTTACAGAAAAGTCCAACAGAAAACAGAAATTACAAAAGACCCCACAAAGTGCAAAAACCACCTCAAGCCACCGGGAAGAACCACGATCGAATCCACCGCCGCCGCGCCCCAAGCTCCTAGCCAACGCCGGAGTCGCCGTACCACCGGCCAGCAGGAAGAAAGCACCACCACCATTGTAGAAGACCGCAAGAGACATCCGCCGCCCAGCGACGGAATGAGGACTCGTTGAACGATCTCGGCCAAAGCACCGTCTTCTAGCTTCCACCCAACACCCAGCCGCCTCCGCGCCGTCCAGGACCACCGCCATCAGCACCCACCTCCAACTGGTCGCTCCCCTCGCCACCACGGCCGGCCGGAGCAGAACCATCGAAGAAGCAAGCCACCTGCATCACCACCACCAAAAACCGGAGCTCCAGCCTCCTCCAACCTCTCCCATGCCACCACGGCAGGCCGGAGAAACAAGGAAGAGGAAGAGCACCGGACGAACCTCCACGGCCTCTCCGGCGTCACCACCGGAACGGGGAACAGAGGGGGAGGACCTAAGCTCTAACACCGCCGCCATCGCCACCGTCTCGACGCCGGCGGGAGACCACACACTCACACCTAGACTACCTACCTATCTACACGCACGGCGAGTTGCCGGAGCTCCCCTCCACCTCACGGCGCCAAAATGGCCGCCGGAGGCAGAGGGGAGCGGCGGAAAACGCCGGCGGGAGCTGGAACTCGCGAGTCGCCGCTCGGTCGCCTCCTCTCTACTGTAGACGAAGGGATAAGGTGGGGAGCGGACTATTCTGGGAGGATTTTTAATGTTTGCACAAAACACATAACTCCTAATTAACAGCCTTTGATTGCAAATTAGTCAAGTCTGGCCCAGTCTTGCCCGCCGCCGGCAGACCTGCTCTTGCCTAGCGCGCCCTGCTCCCTCTGCTCCGGTCAGCGCCGCCCCAACCAAACTCCGCCGCCGGGGAAGCCACCCCCGCCCACCGCGCGCTCCTCCTTTTTATCCAACTCCGGTAGGTGTCCGCGCCGTCAACGCGTCAAACGCCGCGGCGGCGACGCCGAAGTAGAGGCCAACGAGGCCCGTGGCGGCGCGCCGCTCACGCCTCCGTGCCCTAGCCATGGCGTCACGCCTCTGCCTCGGGGCTCGGGCGTCCATCTCCGTGGCGAGCGCAGCCTGCCCATCACGCGCACTGACCACGCGTGATGCGCCAAGGCACGACGCAGGTTCGACCCGTCGACCCGCGAGCGGCGGCGCCTGCAGCGCGTCTGTGACATGCTCGGCGCGTACTGGCGTGGAGCTCTTCCACCTGTTCTTCTGCGAGCTCAGCTCCCCGAGTCCGGTGTCCGCCGCTGTCGTGCCGTTCTCCTCCACCACTTGCGCCCGGCCGGACGACTCCAGCACGAGTCCGTCATGGCGTTCGAGGCGTTGACCGCACGGCCACCTACTGGGGCTGGAGAGAAGGAGCAAGAGATGGAGGAGTATGGCGCGGCGGGCGGGAGCCGCTTCCCTGGCGACGGACGTTGGTCGAGGCAGTGCTGGCAGGAGCATGGGGAGCAGGCGCGTTGGGCAGGAGCTGGATGGCGGCGGCGGAAAGACGTAGCGGCCGGAGTTAAATCACTAGGAGTTGCCAGATGCAACGCTGGATCTTTTGACAGTGGGCCCGTATTGACTAATTGACTATTAGGGCTGCTAATGATTACCCCAAATACTGGTGTTTTGTGCAAAAAAATCTTATGGTTGTGGTTCTCTGCAAAAATTGCCCCAACAAGTGGTGTATAGTGCTAAAACCTCCTCTCCCCTGCCTCGTTTCCTCTCCCTTCCACCTAGCTGCCGTCGGCGTCTGTCCATAGCGCCGCCCCCAAACCTCCCTCCTCCGGCTGCACCCCGGTGACATAATCGGCGGCGCCCTCCCGTTCCCGTCTTTCCTCACATGCTTTCCTCTCTCCCTCACGCCTCCACATCAACCACAAAGCAAGGTTTCCATGGTGGTGGCCGTCGAGACCAGATTGGGGCGCCGCCGGCCACTATCCTGCCGCGTCCGTGCAGGGCTCCTCGGATCTGGGCTTACTGGCCAGCGGCGACCTCAACATCGACGAGTAGGACGCCTCCCTCGACCTCAACCCCCATCGGTGGTTGGTGCTCACTGCTCAATCCGTCGGCCCCTACCCACAGCGCCAGCACGAGCTGCCTCGGGCATGGAGAAAGAACAGGGTGTCGATCTGGAGCGGATCCTCCAAGCAAGAAGCGCAGGCTGCCACGATTTGGGCCTGGATCGCTCTTCTTTATCTTTTTTAAATCTGAGATTTTTTAAGTATGAAAAAATGTCGAGTCTATTTTCAGATTTGGACTCTGTAAAAAATGTTTGACAAGGAAAAATATTTCAGATTTGCATTTTAAAACACGGCTCTGTAAATTCTCTCCTAGGACACAGTCTAGTATTTTGACAAGCTTTTTTGAGAATTATGAATTAGTAAACATATTAGTAGTCGTACCTTTTAATTAGCATATTTCTGAATTGAGAAAAAGTTGGCTTCACTTTGTAGTACGGACTAACTACTCTTGAAACTTTCTTTCACATCCAGGTAGTCGATGATTCTAGCCTAATAGCTCCTAGTAAAATTTTTGGAATTGCTTTGCATCCGACACTTCCTGTTCGACGCTGGTACGACGCCACCATCCAACGGACCATCCTAATTACCTCACATAATCAAAGGCTATCAAACACAATCAAAGGGCCAGCGGAAACCGTCGGACAGAAACCGTCGTACACATAGCAAGGCTCTAATTTTTTTAAATTCTTGATGACAGTCCATGAAAACATGATTTAATTCAGTTGATGAAAGTACATTTCGATGGTGGAAACATATAAAATTCCTTTTAGAAAGACGCTTAGTTTGTGATCAAAATTTAAGAAATTTTACATGGACTAGCAAAATGCCCGTGCGTTGCAACGGGTCCAAATTTAGACATCTAATGTACCCTTGAAATATATTGGCTGCACCAATGGTCTTTTGTCCTCTTACATGTTTCACTGTATGTCTAATTGTCTATATAACAACCTCTATGGAAAGGAAAAGAAAAATTAACATTTTTTTCAATCTTATGTGTTTAAATATCATGGATATCCAGAAGTAATGAAATTATCGGTCATAGTGTTATAAGTCGACAACAAAATCACTATGAAAAATTTGTTAAATTATTTGGATGATCACTAACATAAAAAAAAATATAGTCAAATTGCCGAAGAATTTTTTGCTAACATGAAAGAATCTAGTGATTCCAACTAAAGAAGCAAAACATTGAGGGACACGTGCATTACAATTGTATCGTAAAAATAGCCTTCCAAGAAGCGGAATAAAAATTGAAGGATATCTAATACACACATCTACTCCAATGTGCCCATAATTCTTGTATGACAACATCAGGTCAGATCCACACATTTGTTTTGCCTACAAGTATTGTTTGAACTCCGGTCATCAGGTAAGACCACGGATGGGGAGGCGTTTGAGCTCGATGTGCCAGCAAAACAAAAACTGCCAGCAATCTCACCAATTGTCAAAAAAATACTCCCTCCGTTCGGATTTAATTGACTTGGGGGGGGTCAAATTTTAAACTACGGTACATTTTACAACCACCTGCGTATTTTCAAATTCTAAACAATAGAACACGTCAGGCACGCAGCTCGTGCGTGAAGCTGCCGCCGGCCAGGATCCAGGCCGGTGGAGCTCCTGCCGCCGGCCGGCACCTGCTACTTCTCCCCTTCCCACGGAATTCTCCTGCTCCTGCAGCTTCTCTCCTTCCACCGTCTTGCTCCTTCCCTGCGGCCGGCCTGCTGGTGTAGCTTCTCCGCTCCCGCCGTCGTCAATCGCCGCCACGTGACGCCTCACCAAGCGAGTCCAAGCATACCAGAAGCTCCGCCTCTCCGATAGCTACTCCATTCCCGAGTCTCGCTTGCCGGGAAGACTTGGATCGACGGAATCGACTCCATCTCCTCCAACCCCGGCCACCGCTTCCCGGGTGGACCAGCCGCCACCGAATTTTCACCCACGTTCGCCCCCGTGCTGCTTCTCCCCTGCAGCCTGTGGAGGTCTCGCCTGCCTCCGAGTTCCTCTCTGAAGAAGCTTTGGTGCTGCTGCTCCCTGCTCGTACAGTACAAGAATCAGAAATTTCTGTCCCTGTTAAGTGAACAGCTAAATGGCACATTTGCATGTTAAAATGAATGAATCATTTATTAACATGTGGCTGTTAAGAAACAAGCATACTGGTCTGATCTGAAGGTCAGCAGCCATCAGCAACAAAATCTGCGAATAAAAATTACAGTATATAAATGGCTGCAAATTGATGATTATATTTGCCAGTTTGCAACTCTGAACTTGTATGGGCAGTGACACTAAAGTGGCATTCAGTAAATGTATATGCACGAGTGATTTGCACTTTGATGATATATTTGCAAGTTTGCGTGCCTGTCTGGAGTAAAAGATTTATTGATGATATGGGTAAAATACTCCATTTACAAAATGCAGGTACAAATTTCAGCGTACAACCAAGAAAATTCAGGTTCAGCAAGTGTAGATACCACATGATCTTGCTAAAAGCTCACCCAAAAAGTAACACATGGTTCAGCAAATCCCCCAAAAAAGAGAAATTTTAAATTGTCGATTAAGTTCAGAATTACTCCTGTATACTCCATCTCAATTTGTATGTGCAAATTATTTCTATAACAACCTATGTGCAGCCAAAGTAAGAAATGCTTCACAAGGTCAAAAAGTACAGTACATTTGCATCCAAAATAATGAGGACATTACAAATATAGCTTCACAAAGTCAAAATGTACAGTACTCCAAAATAAGAAATGCTCGCAATACACTTGTGTCCAATTTTTCAATTATTTGTGTGTTTCAAGCATTTGCAAGCAATACAGAAATGCTTGCAATGCATACACAAGGACAGCTTTAATCCGGACAACAACTACTCGAACAAAAAATACTCGTCCAGCACAAAATAATCAAGACCTTGATTACAAGCTGCAAGATTTTGATCCTTTGCTCACATACCAATCATTAACACGACGCAATCAAGGTAAAAATGTACAGAACCTGTAGGCAATCAAAGGAAATCTCAGCATGAACAATCACGAGCCGAACCAAAAATTGGATCACACACAGGAGGAACAGATTAGGGGCCGCACCTTGTGGAGGCAGAGGTGGTCGAGGACCATAACGGCCGTGAGGGCGGCCATCTAGTGGCGTCATGAGAGCCACATATCGGGGAATCCGTGGAGGAGGAGCACCACCGGCCCGGCGGCGCATCCCTGATCCGCGAGGTGGAGGGAGACACCGTTTTTCTCCGCGCTCCAGGCACCTCCCTTCCTGCATCTACGCTCCAGCGCGTGTAGTTCGATGACGAGCTTCTCGTCGCCGTCGGAGAGAAGAGCTGCTCGCAGATCAAACCACCATCTTGGCGCCGGCGGTCTGGCAAAACTCCTACCTTGAGAGGAGGGGTGCGAGGAGAGGAACGAGGCCGCGGAAGCGCGGCGTTGGGGAAGAAAGGCGCCGGCAGCGTGCTTCTCCTCCGCCTGCAGCTCGTCGGGACCTCACGGCCCAAACCTGGAGTTCGAGAGGAGGTGGACTGGCTGTTGGACGAGCTCGGGCTGGAGGCGCTAATCCAGCGGGAGGAGGGGACGGGCTTGAGAAGGACGACTGCGAGTTGAGTGCTCAAGAGCTGCTTGTCCGTCGGGAGGTTAGCTGGAGCCGACGGAGGCCAGTGCTCCTGAGCCGGAGAGGCCACTCAGGAGGAGTTCGTCCGTCCGTCCGGCTAGAGATGGATCATGGTGGCTGCGGTGGCGACGGACTGCTCGAGATGCGGGCAGGATTTTTTCCATAGAACACCAAACCGGTACGTTTGACTAAGCGGTTGCCAACGTGTAATATTTCCTACCTCGGAGGGGTAAAACCGGAAATTTAAAAAACGTACCAACCATCACCTGAAGCCATATTATATAGTAGAGATAATGTAGATGTTTCACTCACTTTCCAGCATGTTTTTTGTCAATGTTTCAAAAGGGTTTAATGTTTTTCTATAGTTTAACTAGGAATTTAGTGAAGTTATAATTATTTTGACGGTGGTTTCACTCAAATTTCTTTTTGGTTTCACAACTTTTTTTCAACATATATATTGACCGCTTGGTACGAGCAAGAAAAGCACAAGGACATGTATTATATAATTTTGTTAGCTTCAAAACTGTATATTTAATTATTTTAAAATACATGATATTTTTCTACAATGAGGGAACACTTATATATAGCATATGTATGAATTGAATCATCAAATATCTGATATTCTATGGGTGATTTGGATGCGTGTATAAATCTTTTCCTTTCAAGCAATATGAATTTTAAATATGAACTTGTATGGGATGTGGGTTATGTGGTTCAAATGACTAGACTAAGTCGCTGTTCAGTATTACCATGTCAACTAAGCTTGATAATGTAACATGACAAAAAATCTTTAGAATCCCGATATGCGTTAATAAATTTTGGAAAAGTCGGGTCGTTTTTGTTTGATCAATTTTTTTAAGTGTTTTGTATGGGTTTCACTTAAGTTACAAATATGTTTAATCAAGGTTTCACATGTGTTTCATTTTCCCTAGAGTTTCATTGAGGTTTCAACGAAGTAATAATTGTGTCATTGATTTTCTAATTATCATGTTGCCATCCCTAATGTTTGTGTTGGGTGTCGTCGAGAGGTTACACACGGTTTTCATGGTTCACTAGAGTTCAAATTGCTTATGGGGGTTTCGATGTTGGTCCCGTCAAAATTAGATTTTGGTTTCCATATGGATTCACATAGGAGGGGCACAATTTTGTAATAAATATATCCAAAATAACTTTGTGTGTTTTTGGTCTTGATATAGAGATCCGGCGGCTAGTCGAGTGGCATATCCTTGTTTTATTGTTTAACCATAAAATAGAAATTATTATGCCTTTCTAATTGGAAGAAAATTCTGAAGATTTTTTGTAGAAGATTAATTAGATGAAAAAATTGTGATGATTTCATAGGAGATTTTTGTAGTAGTTCAAAAGAGTTTCATTTCTATTTCGCTTCCATTTCAAGTCCTAGTGGCAGGAAGTCATACGAGTGCACCAACAGTGTCAAAAGATTTTTGCCTCAAATGATCCACAACTGATTCACAAATCAACACATATAAATTGAAGTTCCATACCCCGTCCATTTAAGTTTCATAGAAAATACAAAAGCTGAGAAGTAAACCGATAATCAGCACTAGAATTTTCAAAGCTGAAGCCAAGATCGCATTTTCATACAATATTAACGATAATCACCACTAGAATTTTCAAAGCTGAAGCCAAGATCGCATTTTCATACAATATTAACATATCCTTATTATTTCCACACAACATTCATGGTAAATTCACGGAAGATTCACCACAAAATATTCACATATTTTTTTAAACTAAAACCAAAAAAACTGAACCAGCAAAATCTACCAAGATTTTGAAAACCCCAAATGATTCAACACAAATTCATAAGATTTTCGTAAATGTTTGTTTCATTTTTACATCTGTTCCCCCATAACAAAATGGAAAACAGGAGCAAGCACTAAAATCTCGAGACAATTTTCGAGGAACGTGAAAGAACAATTTAGTTGATAGAAGTACTAACAAAAAGAAAGAGCTGCGGCCTTAGATCGATGCTATCCTAGCCTAGATCCACTACTCCATCCCTCTGCCAAGATACGGCAGTGGATTATGATTTCGGTGCTCAAAAGATGATCCAGACAAGCTGCTTGCTTTCATATAACATCTAATTTTCGATATCCCAGAACTACTCTAGAAAAAATACACGGCAGAAATAACTTTTTATCGTTTTACTTCTGTTTTATACCTGCATCTCACGCATCACCAAAGTCACACTGGATTCGCAAGTTTGGCAAATTTCTAAGCCAGGGTCAAACAGAGATTCAATTATTTTTCATCATAGATTCTTGCTCTTTTGTTTGATGTACATTTCTTCACCGATTGATACAAAGAAAATACAAAGATAAAAAAAGGAAAATGATTCGTTACAATTTCTTTTCCAAGTCAGACAAGATTCACATCACAATTCCTACACAGAAGATACGGCTCCAACAAAAGTTCAATCCAATTTCATCACCGATTAATGCATTTTTTCAATCATAGGTACAATGAATCCAAATTCATCATAGATTCGAGCAATCTATATCACACATTCACATATGAATTTCTGCAATCTATATCTACAAGATTGTGTAAGAAAAAAATCCATGAATCTTCAATGAAATGAGATCCAATCAACAACGAAATTAAGAAATACTAGAATAGAAAAGATCATTTGCTTGCCTGTAAAGATCCTAGCTCTCCTCGGCCAGATCCATACTAGCAAACACCAGGGAAAGATGAAACGGGTTCAAAGGTGAAGGCCAAATCATTCAGAAATAAATCAAGAAAGAAATGAGAATATCCTCATTGGAGTTTTCCTTTTTCAATGAATATACACATTCGAATTCAAAATTGACATATTTTCAAAAAGTTTTCAGACACATATTTTACTCGAATCACACAAATATACTCTCAAGATTTCAATTCACAAAATATTCATCCCAGATTTGAATTTATGGTTTTTTCATATTGAATCAGGAATGGTACCAATTTTGAACCTTTGACAAACATTCTGCCCAGATCAGCAATTTATATGTTATGAAATTTCAATTCAAATTTCTGCCAAAATCAGAATAGATTCCAGAAATAATTTCGTACATAGATCTATTTATAAATTAAGAAATAGATTTGAAAAGAGCATCATATATTCAGCATCAACTCGAAGCAGATCTATTTACAAACTTCCTTTTGAACTTCTGCCTGAACAATAAGCAAAGCATTATTTTTTCACTTGGCTCAACAAATTTAGCAAGTTTCTTACATAAACATATTGGTCAACATAGATTCAATTCTATTTTGTCACAGATTGTTGTTGTTTCAGACAAAATCCAATAATACGAGTGCACAAACATTGTCAAATGATTTTTTGCCTGAAATGATCCACAACTAATACACAAATCAACACATATAAATTGAAGTTCCATACACTACCCATTTAAGTTTGAAGAGAAGTCAGAAGAACTAAAAATCTTTTCATATAAATTGTAGTTCCACATTTGATTCACAATTTAGTTCCACAATTGATTCACATAAATTATAGTTCCACAACCTATTCATAATTAATTCACAATATTCACAACACAAATTCACAATCCAGATCATGCCCATTAACAATTAAACGGATTTATTGTGTTGTATAAAGCACATACATGAACACATGGTATCATTTTCTGCATCCAAAAGACCGTCCAGGTTCAGATCCAGAAAGAACTGATACGTCTCAAACGTATCTATAATTTCTGATGTTTCATGCTTGTTTTATATATCAATGTCACATGTTTTATATGCATTATATATCATTTTTATGCATTTTCTGGGACTAACCTATTAACAAGATGCCACAGTGCCAGTTCCTGTTTTCTGCTGTTTTTGGTTTCAGAAAAGCTGTTCTGAAAATATCTTCGGAATTGGACGAAACAAAAGCCACACTCCTATTTTTCCGACACATACACGAAGTCCGAAGGAGAGACGAAGGGGGGCACCGAGGCTCCCTCCCCATGCCACGGCGCGGGTGGGCCCCCTGGCGCGCCGCCATGTGGGGAGGAGCCCTCGGGCCTCCACCGACATCGCCCCTTCGCCTATTTATTCCCCAGACACGAAAACCCTAAAAAGATCCATCATATTCCAGAAGAAGTCCCGGAGCGCCGCCGCCATCGAAACCTAGTTTTGGGGGTCAGAATGTCCTGTTTCGGCACCTTGCCGGGACGGGGATTGACCCCCGGAGCCTTCTCCATCGACGCCACCACCTCCATCATGCTCCGTGAGTAGTTCCCCCATGGACTACGGGTTCTAGCTGTAGCTAATTGGTACTCTCTCTCCCATGTACTTCAATACAATGATCTCATGAGCTGCCTTACATGATTGAGATCCATCTGATGTAATCGGTGTTGTGTTTGTTGGGATCCGATGAATTGTTACATTATGATCAGTCTATCTATAAGTTTGTGAAGTTATTGTTGCTGCAATCTTGTTGTGTTTAATGCTTGTCACTAGTGCACGAGTGGCATGATCTTAGATTTAATCTCTATAATTATTGCTTAGATTGTATCTACGAGTTGTTTGCACATGTCTCTGTCCGGAACCCGAGGCCCCAGAGTGACAGCAACTGGGATAACTGGAGGGATGGTTTAGATATGAGGATCACATGTTTTCACTAAGTGCTAATGCTTTGCTCCGGTGCTCTATTAAAAGGAGTACCTTAATTACCAGTAGATTCCCATGAGGCCCCGCTGCAAACGGGCTGGTAGGACAAAAGATGTTGTACAAGTTTCTCATTGCGAGCACGTATGACTATATATGGAAAACATGCCTACGTATAATTAATAGACTAGATGTTCTGTCTTAATGCTATTTCAATTCTATCAATTGCCCAACTGTAATTTGTTCACCCAACACTTGTTATTGGAGAGTTACCACTAGTGTAGATAGCTGGGAATCCCGGTCCATCTGTTATCATCAAATACTCATTCGGTCCTATATGCCATTAGAAGTAGTATCAACTATTTTCTGGTGCCATTGCCTCTGTGTTACTGCTATTGCTGCTGTGTTACTATTACTATTACTCTCATATTACTGCTGCTTTCACATCACCCCTGTTACAAGTGCTTTTCCAGGTGCAGCTGAATTGACAACTCCGCTGTTAAGGCTTATAAGTATTCTTTGTCTCCCTTGTGTCGAATCAATAAATTTGGGTTTTACTTCCCTCGAAGACTGTTGCGATCCTCTATACTTGTGGGTTATCAAGACTATTGTCTGGCGCCGTTGCCGGGGAGCATAGCTCTACTCATAAGTTCACCTGGGGAGTACACTCTACCCCTCTCTCTCTTTTTATTTTATTTTGTCTTGTCTAGTTTACTTTTGTCTAGTTTATTTGTGCTTAGTTTATTTCTGTTCAGTTGTGTTTTGCTTAGTTTACTTTTGTCTAATTTATTTTTGTCTTGTTTTATTTTTCTTATATACCCGAAAATCCATAAAAATTTAAAAACCGAAAATCTAAAAAAACTTGTGCTATGGATTATCTCCATGAAACTAGAGCTAGATCTTGTTGGCAAGGCGGGTCCACGGAGGATGAACAAAAATATTATATGAATTACCGCTTGTCAGACAAAGGGATATACTTATGGGAATTACTAAATCAACTGGAGATGTATGCTAAAAATTTATGCTTTATATTTGGCAAATCTTTTTGTTGTGATGAATCTGGTTGTGATGTGAAGTTTAAGCATTTTCCTTTCCAATGTGCTTACAATGATAATGAAACCTTAGCTTCTTATGTTAAATGTTACTATAATGCTTATGAGGTAGAAAGGATAGAAGAATTTATTGCTTTTAAGGGTCCCCTAGAAATTAGTTCTTATCTTGAGCATAAAATTGATGCCCCTTATAAATCTGAAAGTCTCTCTATACTGAAATATTGTTTTGAAAACTATAAGGATGAAAATTGTTATATTACTGAACATTTTAAGAGTATGTTTTCCCAGAAAGAAGAGACTAATTCTTTGCAGGAACCTGTGGAAGAAGAAATTGCTGAACCTGAAAGCTCATTATAGATGAAAAAGAGGAGGAGAGTGATGAACAAAAGGAGGAAGAGTGGATTAGCTACCCATGCCTACCTTCTAATGAGAGTAACTCTTCATCTCTTATACTATTTTGATTGTCCCCCATGCTTACCAAAGGAGGATGAATGTTATGTTCCTGTGGATTCTCTTGAAATATTCCCTATGCGTAAAACTTGTGAAAATGATTATGCTACTGTTATTTATGATAAGGGATAATTGCTTCTGTGCCCTGGTTCTCTCTAGTTTATCTGTTTGTGCCACCCCGCGTAGTTTCTCTCGTCCGTGCCCTGGCTGGGCCGCAAATGGCCCGCGCACGGCCAAGACGGCCGTTTCCGTCTGGTCAACCTCGTTTGACTGTAACTTGGCCTGGTGCGGCTCGGTTGGGATTTCCTGGGGTCAGCTAGTGGGGTCGGCGCGTGGGGTCGCCGCGTGGGGTCGGCGCGTGGGGTCAGCTAGGGTTTCCCCGCCCACCCCGCCGCGGCTAATAAAAGGGGGCCACCCTCGTCGGAGAAACGCCCATTTTCTCTCCCTCTCTCTCCCCCTCCCTCCGTCAAAAATGTGGTGTAGCACGCCCTCGCCGCAGAGCCCCTACTCGCCGATGCCGGACTCGGAGCTCTACTCGCCGAAGGAACTGCACGAGATGCAGGAGATGGAGCGACAGGAGCGGGAGGAGTGGCTAGCGGAGCAGAACCTTCTCCGGAAGCAGAAAAGGCTCTCCCCTCTGCGCGAGAAGAAAGATCAACCATACGAAGTGGCGCGTGGAGATCTTCCGCCGCAATCCCCAGTCTACGAGTACGGGGCATCGGAGTCCTCGGACGAGCCCTACTCCGACGAGGAGCGTGGGCCTGCTGTCGTGGACCAACCGCCCGCGCCCGTCGTCATTGCGCCCATTGCCGAGCCCAATGTTGTCATCGAGGACATCTCTGGCGAGGGGAGCTCCGACGACATGGACGACTCCGACGATGAGGATGACTCCAACGCCTCCGACTCCGACGACGAGGACAAATCCGACGCCTCCGACGCCTCTGATGTCACCGTCAGTCCCCCCGTCGCCTCCGACGTCTCTGTCCCCGTCAGTCCACCGCAGCACCCATGAATGAAGAAGAAGAAGAAGAAGAAGGGGTAGTAGTAGAAGTAGTAGTATTAGTAGTAGTTCTTGTTCATGTTTTAAGGTAGTAACTGATTGTGTTATATATATGGAGATAATCGTTTGTTTCTATGGAGTAAATCTTTATTCTGATCGTCTATCTTGTTTGACAAATGCATTTACACCGTGATTGGACATGACGGCAAGGCTAGGCTAGCGGTGGTGGCTAGGCTAGCGGTGGTGAGGAAGCAGTTCTGCGACGCGTTCAATGGCCATGCCTATCCGTGCACGCTACATAGACGGCAGGGTGGACTACGGCATGCCACGCACGTATTCAATGTGCACGCAGTGCCACGAACTGGAAGGCTCTCAGATGTGTCTCATCGTACGACTCGTGAAAAGAAATATTTGTAAAATTGATTTGCTTCGGATTCTTCCTTTCACGCTAGAACGGATAAACATGAAGGGTAACCCAAACATGAACGGATACGTGCCGCTCGTTCTGCCATATGGTCAATGTAGACATAAATTTACGCAGACTGGCGCGAGCGATCGAGCTGTAACGCAAGTACGCGATTGGAACGCGACCGACATAGCTGGAGCTAGTATATGAAAACTTGACCAAAAATATTGCTTAAATGATTCTGATGATCTTAGTTAAACAAACAGTAGACAGTAGTTCATAAGTAGCCAGTAGTTCATACATATGTTTAGGATAAATGTAGACCCAAATCTAAACTAAAGCGGCCACCGGACCATCTGCGGCTACTCACTATCGGAGGCGGCGAAGGCCTGGTTGAGCCGATGGCGGCGGCACACCTCCTCCCACTCCCGCGCGCGAGCGGTGTGCTCGGCGTCCTGTCGCAGACCCTGCTCCAGACGCACCTCGTTCATCACCTCCTCAAACTTGGCATCCGCACGGCGACGCTTCTCCGCGCGGCGCTCCGAACGCACGGACTTGGCGAAAACACGCGCATCCAGCTCGACTTGGTCGACGATCTTGAGGAGGTCCTCGCCGTCGTCGGTGGAGGGCGATTCGAGACTTGAGTAGGACTCGTCGTCGTCGCTGGACACGGTAAACGGTGCCGGCGGCGGCGGCGGTGGGGTCACCAAATAAAAGAGCGGCGGCCCGCGAGGCCCGCGAGGACCCAGCCTCCCCATCGTGACGTCGCTGCGGTGGGCGTCGACCGCGCACCGCGCAGGCAGCGCTCCCCCTCCTCTTAGCTACGTTCCTCCTCCTCGCTGCAATGGCATTGGATTGACGGCGGCGGCGCTGCTCCGGCTCGTAGTCGCTCTCGGATGGGGATGACATGGCGGTGAGAACGGAGATGGGTGGCGAGATGGATGGCGAGAAGGCGGATGGAAGGGTATAAATGGCCGCGTAGTAGGCGGGAAATGCTACGCATATGGCGGGAAATGGTACGCATATGTCGCGCAACGCGAAACTGGCACATAGATTGCAGCGAGCACGTACATTCCAGCGAATACGCGAAACTGTCAAACTTGGTCAAAATAGAGTGAAAAATGAATGGTACAAATGAACGGTTTCAAGCTGAGTTACGCAAATTTTTGATTTTTTTGAAAAGTACGTATGAAAACATTTTTCATCGAGTCCCCTGTTTTTGCTTAGAAATGGGGCCGTTTACCCTACCTTTGGAGGTCATTTGGAACACATTTTTCAGCGAGTCCACTGTTTTTTGCTTAGAAATGGGGCCGTTTACCCTACCTTTGGAGGTCATTTGGAACACATTTTTCAGCGAGTCCACTGTTTTTTGCTTAGAAATGGGGCCGTTTACCCTACATTTGGAGCTCATTTGGAACACATTTTTCAGCGAGTCCACCATTTTTTGCTTAGAAATGGGGCCGTTTACCCTACCTTTGGAGCTCATTTGGAACATATTTTTCAGCGAGTCCACTGTTTTTTGCTTAGAAATGGGGCCGTTTACCCTACCTTTGGAGCTCATTTGGAACACATTTTTCAGCGAGTCCACCATTTTTGCTTAGAAATGGGGCCGTTTACCCTACCTTTGGAGCTCATTTGGAACACATTTTTCAGCGAGTCCACCATTTTTTGCTTAGAAATGGGGCCGTTTACCCTACCTTTGGAGCTCATTTGGAACACATTTTTCATCGAGTCCACAATTTTTGATTACAAATGGGGCCGTTTACCGTACCTTTGGAGCTCATTTGAAACACATTTTTAGCGAGTCCACCATTTTTGCTTAGAAAAGTTTGGAAAATTTATATGGAAAAGTTACGACGAATATGGAAAAGTTTTGGTGTGCCAAAATCCCCATTTTGTGTCACTGAGGCAAATGGGGGTGGGCGAGCCAAAATCCCCATTGGGTACGCCGTGGTCCACTCGTCAGCGGGTAAAGCCCTAGTCCTACGCGCGCGTCCAATCAGATCGCAGAATGAGCTTCTCGCGGATCGCCCCGAGTCTGCCTGCAGATTCCTTCTAGAGGAACGATCGGACGGCTGTAGTTCAGCGCTAGGGTTAGTTCGACAGTCATTGTTCAAGTGGGGTTTGGAGGCACTCAACGGGGTTTGAAGGCACTCAACGGGGTTTTGAAAAGTTTGATAAAGTGTCCAAGCTTCATTTTGAAGTGACTAAGAAGGATCGAGTCTTCATTTTTCAAATTTCATGTTTTAAACTTGTTTAAATGTCGGTCAACGTTAAGTTGACCGAAATTGGAAATGAGCTTCAAATATTCAAAAAAATCAACAAATGGAAAATCCTGCGCACATAGTCGTCTTATGTCATATACTAACGATTCAAGCGGATAAACAATATCTATACACATTGAGATGAAAAATGCATGTATCTAAGTAATATCCTCGAACTATGTCACTAGTACAGAACGACACATCGAAAACGGGCCAAAAACCCCTTCGGCAACGGAGAAAGGGTCCGTGTCCCCGCCTCTGTCACTGATGTGAAGCCTCACAATGGCAACGGAGGAGATAAACCGTTTCTGATGTATTTAACATTAGACACGGAGTTTTGCTAATAACCGTTTCTAATAAGGGTTACAGGAAAACAAAAAAAAACACGGTGATAGGCTGTGCCGTCGATGGAGCCCCGCTCCATGCGACTAGACGGCCGCCCGGTCGTCACCGTATTCCTGTACGCCCTGCTTTACAAAAGTTCATCAGTGCGCGTGGCTGGAGCTCTGCTCCTATGTCTTCACGGCCACCAGATGAACATCTACTGTCTTTCCTGCTGCGCAAAATGTACTGCTCCTGGTGATGGCACCGTGTATGGAGCCCCGCTCCTAGGTCTTCACGGCAGCAGCATCGTCACCAAGCATCCACCAAGCCCTTGAAACAACGAATATTCTTTGTTAAAAACAGCAAACAAAGCTAATAAACAGAGCCAATAAGCAGTAAACAAAGCAAACCGAGCTAAATACATAGCTGAAGAGCTAACTAACAGAGCAAACCAAGCTAAATAAGTAGCTAACATAGCAAATACATAGCTGAACAGAGCTAACTAACAGAGCAACGCGAGCTAAATAAGTAGCTAACATAGCAAATACATAGCTGAACAGAGCAAACCGAGCTAAATAAGTAGCTAACATAGCAAATACATAGTTGAACAGAGCTAACTAACAGAGCAAACCGAGCTAAATAAGTAGCTAACATAGCAAATATATAGCTAAACAAAGCAAACCGAGCTAAATAAGTAGCTAACATAGCAAATACATAGCTGAACAGAGCTAACTAACAGAGCAAACCGAGCTAAATAAGTAGCTAACATAGCAAATACATAGCTAAACAAAGCAAACCGAGCTAAATAAGTAGCTAACATAGCAAATACATAGCTGAACAGAGCTAACTAACAGAGCAAACTGAGCTAAATAAGTAGCTAACATAGCAAATACATAGCTAAACACAGCAAACCGAGCTAAATAAGTAGCTAACATAGCAAATACATAGCTGAACAGAGCTAACTAACAGAGCAAACTGAGCTAAATAAGTAGCTAACATAGCAAATACATAGCTAAACAAAGCAAACCGAGCTAAATAAGTAGCTAACATAGCAAATACATAGCTGAACAGAGCTAACTAACAGAGCAAACCGAGATAAATAAGTAGCTAACATAGCAAATACATAGCTAAACAAAGCAAACCGAGCTAAATAAGTAGCTAACATAGCAAATACATAGCTGAAGAGAGCTAACTAACAGAGCAAACCGAGCTAAATAAGTAGCTAACAGAGCGGTCATTTACCTTAGGCGAGGCGGGGTCGCTTTCCATCGCGGATTGCGTCCCAGGCGTCGGCGCCGGAGCCACTTCCAGAGGAGACGTCAGAGGAGACCTCATCCTGCTCGAACACCGGAGCGTCGTCCTCCTCCTCCTCCTCATCCTCCTCCTCCTCCGCCGCCGCCACCGCTGCCGCCGCCGCATCTGGCCCAGGGCCCTGGCCAGGGAGAAGAGAGCGGTCTATGGCCGCCCGGAGCCGCGTCTGGAACAACGCCTCCTCGGCGGCTTCTATCGCGTGCTCGGCGGCGGAGATGCGGATAGCTCTCTGCATCGCAGACGCCCGAATGACACCAACGGCGCGCTCGCGCTCAAAGGAGGCGCGAGAGAGGAGGAGACCGACCTCCAGATCCTCGTCCTCATCGACCGAGGAGGACGAGATCCGGGCGTCGGCGGCCGCCGCCGCCGTGGATCCGGATGGGATTTGACGGCTCAGAATGAACTCGCGACCGCAGTCGCCGGGGATCTCGCCCCAGTTGTAGGGGAGATCCGGGCTGCGCCTCGGAGGGTGGGAGGAGGAAGATGCTCCATCCTAACTTCCGTCGGCGCCGGAGGGGTTCGCCATCGATGGGTGAAGTAGGAGGAGAGCGTGTGCGGCTAGGGTTAGGAACTGGGGAGAGTGAGACTGCGTGTGAGAGTGAGATACAGTACTGGAGTGGGAGATATTAATACCGGCACCGCTTAATGTGCCTTCACATGGGAAACGGAGATAGACCGATCTCCGTTTCTGATGTGGAAATATCAGCAACGGAGATATTCTTTCCTCCGTTGCCTATATATGAGCAACGGAGATCTTTTCAGCTTCCGTTACCATTGTGTCGGGCCCATCGACCGACTAGCGCGCGCGCACACTCGCGGAAGCGCGCGGAGCTCATTTTTCCGTCGCCTAACTCTTGCCGTTGCCATAGAGGGGTATCCGATGTGTCGTTCTGTACTAGTGTGTCGTATGAACTCGAGGTTCAAATGAGCTTCAAATATTCAAAAAAATCAAAAAATGGAAAATCCTGCGCACATAGTCGTCTTATGTCATATACTAACGATTCAAGTTGATAAACATCATATATAAACATTTCATATGAGAAATGCATGTATCTAAGTCGATATCTCAGACTATGTCCTATGATTTCTAGGGTGAAGAGAAGGGGTTTTGGATTTCCAACATAAAATGTTCAAACACCTCACAAAGTTTCATTTTGGAGTGACTAAGAAGGATCCATGCTTAGTTTTTCATTTTCATGATTTAAACTTGTTTAAATGTCGGTCAACGTTAAGTTGACCAAAATTTGAAATGAGCTTCAAATATTCAAAAAAAAAAAAAAAAGAAAATCCTGCGCACGTAGTCGTCTTATGTCATATACTAACGATTCAAGCTGATAAACAAGGTCTATGTACATTCAGACGAGAAATGCATGTCGTATGAACTATGTCGTATGAACTCAAGCGTAAAGAGAAGTGTTTTTGGACTTTGCAACATGATAATTTCAAAATACTCACGAAAGTATCATTTAGGAGTGACTAAGAATAGTCTAGGCATAGTTCGCGCCCAAATTTTACACAAATGTGCGCCAGAGCGCGCCCAGAGCACGCCGTGGCGAGCTCTGAGCGCGTCCGGAGCACGCCATGGCGCGTCCAGAGCGCGTCCAGAGTGCGCACTTAAGGTGTTCGGCAGAAGTACAATAACAAATATTACAAATTTCCTCAAATGTTCACAGCTTTGACTTGCTCCTTGTGTGACTAGAAGGAGCTACGGCCTTGCTCCGGGTGTTCCATGCTGGATTTGGACCAGTTGGGTCCACGACCTCCCCCTTCTTGTGCTTCTTGGCTTGTTTGTTCTTTGTTGCTGGTGATGCTCGTGCTGCTGGTGATGATCCTCCTGCTGGTGATGCTCCTCCTGCTGCTGATGCTCGTGTTGCTGGTGATGCTCCTCCTAGTGCTGATGCTCGTGTTGCTGGTGATGCTCCTGCTGCTGCTGATGCTCGTGATGCTCCTCCTGCTGCTGATGATCCTGCTGCTCGTGTTACTCGTGCTGCTGGTGATGCTCGTGCTTCTGGTGATGCTGGAACCCGGGTACTTCCAGTAGCCGAAACTGGTGGTCTCGGAGGCGAAGCTACAAATGGCTCTCTATCATCATCTTCCATTCCAGCACATGCTGCCGATACAAATGCGTCTTCTTCAGGATCTTGAACATCAGTCCTTGGCTGCCAGTAGTCTTCTTGAGCACATGCTTCTGTTGCCGCCCCCATTTTTCTTGAGCAGCTCTTTTCTTTGCACGAGTCCTTGGCTGCCAGTAGTCTTTAGTTTTACCCTTCTTGCTTGTCTTTTGCCTGGCATTCGAAATTCAAGTGAAACAGATATTAACAAATATGGAAAATATGTTTACTAGTGCATACGACAACCATTCTAGACACACATACAGGTCAAAAAACTCTTTTGCTACGGCTTGTGCTGTGGCTGCGGCTGCTTGTGCTGCGGCTGTGGCTGCTTCTGCTGCTTCATCTGCGCCCCATCCTTGCTCTGTTACAAATGTAGAGGGGACTGCATTGGTGCATAGCCTTCGAATGTGTCCCAATATACCACATCTTTTGCACGGACGCTGCTTTACGGTTGCACCCTCTGCACGTTGTCTTATTCTGCTTACCCTTGGCCTTCCAGGTGCTCAGTTTAGCGTCGGAGGGTGTAGTTTGAATCCTGGATCATACTCATCCCATTGTTCTCTTCCCAATAAAGCAGGCACGTTTTCAGCATATGCTGCGTTAAACTTGGCAACAGAGAAATATTCAGACACATATGGATCAACAGCGCTTCCGATGAAGTTCAGGAAGTATAGGGCATGTATACATGGCTTGCCACTGATCTCCCATCGCTTACACGTACATTTCTTGGTTCCCAAATCCACTGGATAGCTCCAACTCAGTTCTCCGAAGACATATGTCAGCTCAGCCTTAGTGCCGTCTACTCTTCGCAGAGTCATCTTACCCTGCATATTTCTTCCTCGCGCATGCAAATTCTTGATTACACTTGGGATGATGATATGGCCATCATATGATTGTCCAATTCTATTGCGCAATACCATCTTCTCCATTATCAACTGCCTGATCTTGTCAAATATTTCCCACACCATTAGACTTTTCAGGTGCTTAATCTTTGCGTTGAAACTTTCAGCAAGGTTGCTTGTCACATAGTCCACCTTGCACTCTGGATCAAATAAGCTTCTCGACCACAGCTTTCCGTGATGTGTTTCCAAGTATGCTTTGACAGCAGCATTTTCAGCGTACATGGTCTTCAAGTGGTGGTTATACTTCCTCGCGCTGCATGTGTACGCTGCTGGCCAAAGGTTTTCATCAAATACTTTCCCTTAAACTGCTTCTTGAAATTAGTAACAAGATGTCTCATATATTCCCTGTGCTCTGCTTCAGGAAACACAATTCCTACAGCTTTCTCCAAACCCTTGCAAGCATCTGTATGGATTACCAATCCAGGAGGGTCCCCTATAACCTTGTGTAAATTGTCCAAAAACCACCTCCAGCTAAGCTCCGACTCCACCTCCACCGCACCAAAAGCAACTGGAAAAAGCCAGTTGTGTCCATCAACTGCACAAGCAGCTACCAACTGTCCTTTCCATCTTCCAGTTAGAGCAGTGGTGGCTCTAAGTTAATAGTGCCAGAAACAATGCTTGTACGTCACACGTCAGTTGGGAACCCCAAGAGGAAGGTATGATGAGTGCAGCAGTAAGTTTTCCCTCAGTATGAAACCAAGGTTTCGAATCCAGTAGGAAAACGAGGTTTGCTTCGAAGGTGTTGGTGAAGGAGTGTAGTGCGGCGCAACACCAGGGATTCCGGTGCCAACGTGGAACCTGCACAACACAACAAATTACTTTGCCCCAACTTAACAGTGAGGTTGTCAATCTCACCGGCTTGCTGAAAACAAAGGGTTAAACGTATCGAATGGAAATGATGTTTGTTTGCATAAAACAGTAGAGAACAATGATTGCAGTAGATTGTATTTCAGATGTAAAAGAATGGACCGGGGTCCACAGTTCACTAGTGGTGTCTCTCCAATAAGATAACTAACATGCTGGGTAAACAAATTACAGCTGGGCAATTGACAATTGATAAGTGCATATAACATGCATGTGTGAGCTGTGGTGTCTACTATGAGATTCATTTGGGCATTACGACAAAGTACATAGACCGCTATCCAGCATGCATCTATGCCTAAATAGTCCACTTTCCGGTTAACATCCGTACCCCTTCCAGTATTAAGTTGCAAGCAACAGACAATTGCATTAAGTAATGTGCGTAATGTAAACAATACATTCATCCTTGAATAAAGCATTGCTGTTTTACCCCTAGTGGCAACAACACATCTACAACCTTAGAACTTGCTGTCACTATCCCAGGTTAAATAGAGGTTGAACCCAACTATCATGCATAAATACCCCCTCTTGGAGTTACAAGTATTCACGTGGCCAAGGCTTCAACAAGTAACGGAGAGCATGCAAGATCACAAATGACATAGACATGATAATATAATATTCAGCTCCACATAGGTATCAATATAAGTCAGATCCCAGCAAACACAACATGTAGCATTACAATAAGATGATCTTGATCATGATAGGCAGCTCACAAGATCTAAACATGATGGCACAAGTGGAGAAGACAACCATCTAGCTACTGCTATGGACCCATAGTCCAAGGATGAACTACTCACGCATCACTCCGGAGGCGGGCATGGCGATGTAGAGCCCTCCGGTGATGATTCCCCTCTCCGGCAGGGTGCCGGGAAGAGCTTCAGAACCCCCCGAGTTAGGGTTGACGACGGCGGCGGCAGCGAATATGTTCTGGATGAAAGGCTCGGTGTTTTAGGGTTTTCGCGTCTCGGGGAATAAATAGGCGAAGGGGCGATGTCGGCGGACCCCCGAGGGGCCCAAACCACCTGGCGCGGCTGGGCCCACTGCCGCGCCAGGTGTGTTTGGCCACCTCGTGGCTCTCTTCGTCTCTCCTTCGGACTCCGTGTACGTGCTGGAAAAATAGGGACTGGCCTTTTGTTTCGTGCAATTCCGAGAATATTTCCAGAAGTAACTTTCTGAAACCAAAAACAGCAGAAAACAGGGAACTGGCACTGTGGCATCTTGTTAATAGGTTAGTCCCAGAAAATGCATAAAAGTGATACGAAGTGTATATAAAACATGTAGCAAATGGTATAATATAAGCATGGAACAGCAGAAATTATGGATACGTTGGAGACGTATCAAGCATCCCCAAGCTTAGTTCTACTCGTCCTCGAGTAGGTAAAACGATAACAACAAATAATTTCTGAGGAGACATGCTTTCACACAATCTTGATCAATATATTGCAAGGCTCATGTCATGAATGAAGTGACTCAAAGCAATGATCTATAGTTTGCTAACAAATAGATAAAGAGTAAACAATGAATCATATAAGCAAAAACTTTTCATGAATAGTACTTTCAAGACAAGCATCAAAAAGTTTTGCATAAGAGGTAACTCATAAAGCAATAGATTCAAAGTAAAAGGCATTGAAGCAACACAAAGGATGATTAAGTTTCAGCATTTGCTTTCAACTTGTAACATGTATATCTCATGGATAGTTGTCAACATAAAGCAATATAACAAGTGCAATAAGTAAATATGTAAGAATCAATGCACACAAAGTTGACACAAGTGTTTGCTTCTAAGATAGAAAGGAGTAGGTAAACTGACTCAACATAAAGTAAAAGATAGGCCCTTCGCAGAGGGAAGCAGGGATTAAATCATGTGCTAGAGCTTTTTAAGTTTTCGAAAGCATATAGAGAGCACAAAATAAGTATTTGAGAGGTGTTTGTTGTTGTCAACGAATGGTAGTGGGCACTCTAACCCCCTTGTCAACCAGACTTTCAAAGAGCGGCTCCCATGAAGGACGTTATTCTACCAGCAAGGTAGATCATCCCTCTTCTCTTTTGTTTACACATGTATTTTAGTTTCTTTATAGATGACACTCCTCCCAACCTTTTGCTTACACAAGCCATGGCTAACCGAATCCTCGGGTGCCTTCCAACATTCACATACCATGGAGGAGTGTCTATTGCAAAATTAAGTTGCTTACTGATAAATCAGGGCAAAACATGTGAAGAGAATTATTAATGAAAGTTGTAATTAATTGGGGCTGGGCACCCCGTTGCCAGCTCTTTTTGCAAATTATTGGATAAGCGGATGTATATGCCACTAGTCCAGGTGAAAGTCTGTCAGAAGTAAATGACAAGATTGAAAGATAAAACACCACATACTTCCTCATGAGCTATAAAACATTGACACAAATAAGGAGTAATAAAGTTTTGAATAGTTTAAAGGTAGCACATGAAATATTTACTTGGAATGGCAGGAAATACCACATAGTAGGTAGGTATGGTGGACACAAATGGCATGGGTTTTGGCTCAAGTTTTGGATGCACGAGAAGCATTCCCTCTCAGTACAGAGTTTAGGCTAGCAAGGTTGTTTGAAGCAAACACAAGTATAAACCGGTACAGCAAGAATCACATAAAAACATATTGCAAGTATTATAAGACTCTACACTGTCTTCCTTGTTGCTCAAACATTTTACCAGAAAATATCTAGACCTTAGAGAGAACAAATATGCATCCCAAGTCTCAACAAGCTCTACGGTAGTTCTCCACTACTAGGCTTTAACTACATGATGCAAGAGCTTAAACATGATCTACTTGAGAGCTCAAAACAATTGCAAAGCATCAAATCAAAACAAGACAATGATCTACAAGAATGCATATGTCTTTTCCAATACCAACTACTACATGTAGCATTTTCTTTCTTCCAAACAAACACCAATAATTTATTTAAACATAAACTCTCCAAATGATAATATAATGCAGCAAGAGAGTATTTATAAACAAGTGCTAACAGCTCGAAGAGATGCATGAAAAACAGGAGCTAAAAGCACTGCAGTAGCTAGTTAAGAATACTCAACAAATATAAGTGAAGAACATGAGTATTCACATGAAAAAGCGGAGCGTGTCTCTCTCCCACACAAGGATTGCTAGGATCCGAATTTATTCAAACAAAAACAAAAATAAAAACACACAGACGCTCCAAGTAAAGCGCATAAGATGTGAAAGAATTAAAATATAGTTTCACTAGAGATGACCTGATAAGTTTGTTGATGAAGAAGGGGATGCCTTGGGCATCCCCAAGCTTAGACGCTTGAGTCTCTCTGAATATGGTTGGGATGAACCACGGGGGCATCCCCAAGCTTAGGCTTTTCACTCTTCTTGATCACATAATATCACCCTTCTCGCTTGATCCTTGAAAACTTCCTTCACACCAAACTCAAGACAGTTCTCATTAGAGGGTTAGTGCATAATCAAAAATTCTCATATTCTGTAATGATACAATCAATCCCAAAGCTTCTGGACATTAGCTACAGCCACCAATGCTTTGTGGAGCAAAGAAATCCACACAAACACAGTAAAAGAGCGAATGCAAAACAAAAGGCAGAATCTGTCAAAAACAGAACAGTCTGGAATGACGAATTTTTTCGAGGCACTTAAGTTGCTCAGATGGATCTGGCCTAAAATAATGAAAGTTGCGTACATATCTCAGGAATATGCGTGATTTTTCTCAGAATTTTTTGAATTTTCTACAGGGAGATAAGCTCAAATCCGTGACAGCTAAAAATCTGTCACTGCGCAGAAATCCAAATCTTGCATCAACTTTCAATATAGAACTTTACTTGGCACAACATTGCGATAAAATAAAGATACAAAGGAGTTGCTACAGAAGTAACAAAACTCCTTGACTCAAAGAAAACAAAAATAACAGCAAATAAAAACGATGGGTTGTCTCCCATAAGCGCTTTTCTTTAACGCCTTTCAGCTAGGCGCAGAAAGTGAAAATCAAGTGTTGTCAAGAGAAGAAGCATCAACATCATAACTTGCTCTAACAATAGAGTCAAAAGGTAACTTCATTCTCTTCCTAGGGAAGTGTTCCATACCTTTCTTGAGAGGAAATTGGTACCTTATATTACCTTCTTTCATATCAATGATGGCACCAACAGTTCGAAGAAAAGGTCTTCCCAAAACAATAGGACAAGATGCATTGCATTCAATATCCATAACAATAAAATCAACGGGGACAAGGTTATTTTTACTGTAATAAAAACATCATTAACTCGCCCCAAAGGTTTCTTCATAGCATTATCAGCGAGAAAAACATCCAAATAACAATGTTCCAAAGGTGGCAAATCAAGAATATCATAAAGCTTCTTGGGCAAAACTGAAACACTTGCACCAAGATCACACAAGGCATTGCAATAAAAATCATTCACCTTTACCTTAATGATGGGTTCCCAACCATCTTCTAATTTCCTAGGAATAGAAGCTTTAAGTTTCAACTTCTCCTCCCTAGCTTGCAAAAGAGCATTTGTAATATGCTTTGTAAAAGCCAAATTAATAGTGCTAGCATTGGGACTTCTAGCTAATTTTTGCAAGAACATAATAACTTCAGAGATGTTACAATCATCAAAATCAAAATCATTATTGTCAATGGTGGTGGAACCATTGTCTCCAATAGTTTGAAAAATTTCAGCACTTTTATCAGAAAAAGTTTCAGCAGTTTTAGGCAATTTCAAACGCTTTGCAGAAGTAGTAGAGACATTACAACACCAATAACATTACCATCAATAGTAGGAGGTTTACTAGCATGTGAAACATTAGCATTACTAGTGGTGGTGATAGTACAAACTCTAACTATACTATTCTCTTTTTCAAGTTCTTCCTCTTTTTCCCACCTAGCATGCAATTCAGCCAACATCCTAATATTATTATCAATTCGAACTTGGATGGCATTTGCTGTAGCAAATGACTTAATATCTTTAACTTCATTAGGCATAACTTTCAGTTTTAGAATTTCAACATCATGAGCAAGACTATCAACTTTAGAGACAAGATCATCAATTTTTTCAAACTTTTCCTCAACAGTTTTATTGAAAGCTTTTTGTGTGCTAATAAATTCTTTAAGCATAGCTTCAAGATCAGAGGACACACTTCTATTGTTGCTGTAGGAATTACCATAAGAATTGCCATAACCATTTGAAGGATAAGGCTTATAATTGTTGCTACCAAAATTATTCCTATAAGCATTGTTGTTGAAGTTGTTGTTTTTAATGAAGTTTACATCAACATGCTCTTCTTGAGCAACCAATGAAGCTAAAGGAACATTATTAGGATCAACATGAGATCTACCATTCACAAGCATAGACATAATAGCATCAATCTTATCACTCAAAGAGGAGGTTTCTTCAACAGAATTTACCTTCTTACCTTGAGGAGCTCTTTCGGTGTGCCATTCGGAATAGTTGATCATCATATCATCAAGTAGCTTTGTTGCTGCACCTAAAGTGATGGACATAAAGGTTCCTCCAGAGGCTGAATCCAATAAGTTCCTTGAGGAAAAATTTAATCCTGCATAAAAGGTTTGGATGATCATCCAAGTAGTCAGTCCATGAGTGGGACAATTCTTCACCAAAGATTTCATTCTTTCCCAAGCTTGAGCAACATGTTCATTATCAAGTTGTTTAAAATTCATAATGCTACTTCTCAAGGATATAATCTTAGCAGGAGGATAATATTTCCCTATGAAAGCATCTTTGCATTTTGTCCAAGAATTAATACTATTTCTAGGCAAAGAAAGCAACCATTCTTTAGCTCTTCCTCTCAAGGAGAAAGGAAAAAGTTTCAGTTTTATAATATCCCCATCCATATCCTTATACTTTTGCATTTCACAAAGTTCAACAAAGTTATTAAGATGGGCAGCAGCATCATCAGTACTAACACCAGAAAATTGCTCTTTCATAACAAGATTTAATAGAGCAGGTTTAATTTCATAAAATTCTGCTGTAGAAGCAGGTGGAGCAATAGGAGTGCATATGAAATCATTGTTGTTTGTGCTAGTGAAGTCACACAACTTAGTGTTCTCAGGAGTACTCATTTTGAAAAACAAAATCAAACTGAATTAAACAAGTAACTAATTTTTTTGTGTTTTTGATAAAGAGAGCAAACAAGACTAAATAAAAATAAACTAAGCAAGACAAATAACAAAGTAAAGAGATTGGGTGTGAGAGACTCCCCTTGCAGAAGCAATTCGTTTTCCCCGGCAACGGCGCCAGAAAACGTGTTGGTGGCTCTAGTTAATAGTGCCAGAAACAATGCTTGTACGTCACACGTCAGTTGGGAACCCCAAGAGGAAGGTATGATGAGTGCAGCAGTAAGTTTTCCCTCAGTATGAAACCAAGGTTTAATCGAACCAGTAGGAAAACGAGGTTTGCTTCGAAGGTGTTGGTGAAGGAGTGTAGTGCGGCGCAACACCAGGGATTCCGGTGCCAACGTGGAACCTGCACAACACAATCAAATTACTTTGCCCCAACTTAACAGTGAGGTTGTCAATCTCACCGGCTTGCTGAAAACAAAGGGTTAAACGTATCGAATGGAAAATGATGTTTGTTTGCATAAAACAGTAGAGAACAATGATTGCAGTAGATTGTATTTCAGATGTAAAAGAATGGACCGGGGTCCACAGTTCACTAGTGGTGTCTCTCCAATAAGATAACTAACATGCTGGGTAAACAAATTACAGCTGGGCAATTGACAATTGATAAGTGCATATAACATGCATGTGTGAGCTGTGGTGTCTACTATGAGATTCATTTGGGCATTACGACAAAGTACATAGACCGCTATCCAGCATGCATCTATGCCTAAATAGTCCACTTTCCGGTTAACATCCGTACCCCTTCCAGTATTAAGTTGCAAGCAACAGACAATTGCATTAAGTAATGTGCGTAATGTAAACAATACATTCATCCTTGAATAAAGCATTGCTGTTTTACCCCTAGTGGCAACAACACATCTACAACCTTAGAACTTGCTGTCACTATCCCAGGTTAAATAGAGGTTGAACCCAACTATCATGCATAAATACCCCCTCTTGGAGTTACAAGTATTCACTGGCCAAGGCTTCAACAAGTAACGGAGAGCATGCAAGATCACAAATGACATAGACATGATAATATAATATTCAGCTCCACATAGGTATCAATATAAGTCAGATCCCAGCAAACACAACATGTAGCATTACAATAAGATGATCTTGATCATGATAGGCAGCTCACAAGATCTAAACATGATGGCACAAGTGGAGAAGACAACCATCTAGCTACTGCTATGGACCCATAGTCCAAGGATGAACTACTCACGCATCACTCCGGAGGCGGGCATGGCGATGTAGAGCCCTCCGGTGATGATTCCCCTCTCCGGCAGGGTGCCGGGAAGAGCTTCAGAACCCCCCGAGTTAGGGTTGACGACGGCGGCGGCAGCGAATATGTTCTGGATGAAAGGCTCGGTGTTTTAGGGTTTTCGCGTCTCGGGGAATAAATAGGCGAAGGGGCGATGTCGGCGGACCCCCGAGGGGCCCAAACCACCAGGCGCGGCTGGGCCCACTGCCGCGCCTGGTGGTTTGGCCACCTCGTGGCTCTTCGTCTCTCCTTCGGACTCCGTGTACGTGCTGGAAAAATAGGGACTGGCCTTTTGTTTCGTGCAATTCCGAGAATATTTCCAGAAGTAACTTTCTGAAACCAAAAACAGCAGAAAACAGGGAACTGGCACTGTGGCATCTTGTTAATAGGTTAGTCCCAGAAAATGCATAAAAGTGATACGAAGTGTATATAAAACATGTAGCAAATGGTATAATATAAGCATGGAACAGCAGAAATTATGGATACGTTGGAGACGTATCACAGTTGCATCCACAGCCAAATATGGCATGCAACCGTTTAGAAACCCTTGATGGCAAGCCTGAAAGAGACCAAAAGCCCTCCTCAAGATATGTCTCTCCTGCATTTTCCCTTTCGCTTTCCCTTTCCCTTCGGACTGCACAGCCACATGATCGATTTCTACCACAACTACTGGACTTTTATTGCCCATCTCCACCTCAGCTTTGAATGTGTACAACAACTGAACAGCTATCTGCCCACGCAGGACCTTGTATGTTCTCTGGCCTTTCTCTACCTTTCCATAGCTTCGAGTAATTTAGCTTCGTCTCAAATTTATATTTAATCAGTGATTAGTCTGCCGAGGGCAATTGCTCCAAGGTTTGGTTCTCTCTTTAGCATAGGAGTCATCACCTCTGTCAGCCACCTTTGCTTGCTAGTATGCTTTATGCCATGCCACCTTTAGATTGACAAGTTGCTCATAGTTTGTTATACCTTACCTCACCATGTCTTTCGCGTCAAGTTTGTCACGAAATCTCCTCTACAGAGTGGCATGCAACTTCCACTGGCACCTGTCAGACGGGTCAGTGGAACCGTATACCTGTCTGTCTGACTCTTCAATGTTGAAAATATTGTGTCAGGATGCTGGACATTGTACAAGCTTATCCGAAGTTCATCCATATTTTTGATCTTGTCCCTGATGAAAGTAACAGGAGAATTCCTATGCCATTCCAGCGCTGGCATTCATCGCCGTCGTATTCAACTGGAACCAACATGTCAGCGTTCTCCTCCACACTCTTCAGGACTATCTTGTACAGCTGAGCGACAGAGACTATGGCCCATTCATGCGCAAATTCAGGAACAATCTTCTCATCTTCATCGTCGTTCCGCGGCACGGCATCGTCGGGCACCGCTTCATCGTTGAATTAACAGCATCTGCACTGCCACTGGTGGGCTGACTTGTACGCTAGCACGCTGACTTCCACTACCATCTGGTGGGCTTGACTTGTACTGCGAGCACGTCTGACTTCCACTGCCACTGGTGGGCTGACTTGTACTGACACGGGAGGCAAGCTGACTTGCACTACCACTGGGTTGACTTGCATTGCCTGGGCTGCTACGAGGTAACGACGGAAGCTGACATTAGCAGCTTCCCCTTTCCTTTGTCTTTGGCAATTCATGTTGAATTGGTTTCTGAACCACCTCAAGCCTAATTTTACCGAATCGCTGGGTCGCGGTCTGGCAAATAAGATCCAGCTGCAGTGTCATCGGACACTGGGATGAAACACTATCCAAAACTGACCAGTATTTTGATCGAAGCAGTATAACGACCGCAGCAGCTGTATTTGTCACAACAAGACTTAAGCAAATCCTTTAAACGTAAAGTCGTTTCTACCACCAACTGAAACCAATAAGGACGGCAGAACTCGAGATCCGCTGAAAGCGACTGACCATTTCGACTGACAAGCGAAAAAAAGTAATTCGGATTCAACCTATTGAACAAAATTCATGGCGATAAGGTCAAATTGAAGCCGTATTCAACTACATACATCGAAATCGAGACAATCGATGGATTAATCGAGAACAGTCGAGAGATTGTGTACTTACTTCCTCATCCAAGTGTTATCTGATCCGATTTCACCCAGTCCTCGCCTGCATAAAGCATGAGGCGGAACGGGCGTCACGGCGGTGACTGGAACTGCCGCCATGGATGGCGTCGTCCAAGCGGAGGTGCAGTGCACAGAGCGCGGACGGGGGACGGGCGGGGCGGGGCGGGCTGGGCGGTGGCCGGGCGGGGCGGCGTCAGATCGGGATTTGGGGGAGGGGGGAAGACGATGATTCAAACCTACCAACGGTCCAATTCGAAATGAGCTGCCCCCTAGCCGAGACCCCAGCCGACCCCAGGAAATTCCAACCGAGCCGCGCCAGGCCGACCCCACCTGTCAGGCCAAGTTACGGTCAAACGGAGGTTGACCAGACGGAAACGGCCGCCTTGCGTGCGCGGGCCATTTGCGGCCCAGCCAGGGCACGGACGAGAGAAACTACGGCGGGGGTGGCACAAACAGATAAAAGTGAGGTAGGTGGGCACAGAAACGATTGACCCCTATTAATAATCCATGCTATTTTGATAAATCCTATGAGAATCCTTTATTTGTGGCTGATATCGAAATGCAATGGTACTAGGAGTTTTGCTTGGAAAATGTTTATGAAAAAACTTTAGATGATGGTCCTATGTACTCTTGATAATATTAATTGTACTACTAATGTAAAATGGGATTGGAGAGGGTCTTGACTTTATCTATGATTCCCATACCTTTTGATATTGATCAATCATCTTGTTTAAAATGGTTAAAAGTGGGTTTGGAAGTTTTAATCCCACTATTTTTGAGCTTGATATAAAATTATGTGTTTGTAGATCATGAAAAGCATGCTTTATGTGATGGTATATTGTTGAGTTTATTCATGATTCTACTGAAAATTATTATGATAGAGGGAATATGGTTGTAGAAATTTTCATGGTATGAAACACCTCTTTCTATATGCTGAAAGTTTTGAAATTATCTTTGTTTTATCTTCTATGCTTGTCACTTTGTTCTTTGTGAATTTATTTGTGTACAAGATTCCTATGCAGTAGGATAGTGGGTTAGACTTAAATGTGTTTTGAATTTGCTTTCTTGCTGCCCTTTTACTTCATTTCTTATTTTCATGAAGCATCATTAAAAACTATCAAGCCTAGCTAAAAGGCATTAAAGAAATTCGCTATTGGGAGACACCCATGTTTTATTTCTGAAATTTTGCTTTGCTTTTGAGTCAAGGAGCTTGTTTACTTCTGTAACAACTCCTTTGTATCTTTGCTTTTTCGAATTGTTGTGCCAAGATAAGACTCTAGTAGAAAGTTGATGCTAGATTTGGATCTCTGCGCAGGGACAGATTTTTTCTGTCCACCGTTTTGAGCTGTACACACTCCAGAAAAATGAAAATTCTGAAAAAAAAACATGCTGATCCTCATATAGTACGCAACTTTCATTAGTTTTATTTTTTGGATTTGAGCAATGAAGAGCCTCGAAAAAATTCATCTTTACTGGTTGTTCTGTTTGGCATATTCTGTCTCTGTTTTTTTTTGCATTGTCTCTGTGGACTTTAGTGAGGTCTCTAGACGTGGAGGGCTGTAGCTAATTTTTTATTGAGTTCTTGCAATGTGTCACAACATGAAGCAAAGTGGATTATTGTTTTTGAGTACTAACCCCTCTAATGAAGTTTATGAGAAGTTTGGTGTGGCGGAAGTTTTCAAGGGTCAAGAGAGAAGGAGATATAATGTGATCAGAGAGTGAAGAGGCTAGCTTGGGGATGCCCCGTGGGTCACCCAAGCATATTTCAAGAAGACTCAAGCGTCTAAGGTTGGGGATGCCCAAGGCATCCCTTCTTCATCACAAACTTATCAGGTCATCTCAGTGAAACTATATTTTAAAGTCTTTCACATCATATGTGCTGTTCTTGGAGAGTTGCTTGGTTGATGTGTTGGTTCACTTATATTTGTTTGGAGAGTTGCTTGGTGATGTGTTGGTTCATAAAATGTTGCATGTGTAGTGATATAATGAAAAAAATTGCATAATCTTGTAGATCATTGAACTTTTATAGCCTGATTCTTTGCTGCAAAACGTTTTGAGGTAATAATAATAGATGGTAAAGCTTTCTGGTTAATTAAGTTAAAATCATTAGTGGATTGTTGTCTTTAAGCTTGTACCGTACTACAAACTCTACTAATTGTTGAAGGTGTAGTTGGACTTGATAGCTTTCCATGTTCTAAAGGTAATTCGTAATAAACTGAGTTGTGCTGAAGGTCGAGGGATCTAGCGGGGTACTTGTGCCGCCGTGAACGGCCCTTCTTGGAGTGAATTTTAATCATGCTCTTAATGTTGAACTGCTAGTTGTCTGCAATAAGCTTGTGAGTTCTTTTTGACTAATGTTAAGCTACAGTTTTTGCACTTCCACCATCCAAATTTGCTAGCTCTTCGGTGCTGTGCATTGCCTTCTGCTCACATTGGAGTTGTGCATACTTCGCCAGTACATCCAAACCCGTGGGAGGACTTTCTCTGTTCTCCTACACATAAGCCCATACATCTTCCTCAAAACATCCACCATACCTA